>JBBBDQ010000365.1:1825000-1915000 GCA_037127315.1 Ascarosepion bandense
AGCATTTCTAGGAAGTCAACTTGCTTGATATTAGGGTTAATTACTACATTAAGACCAAAAGATTTAAAGACTTTATGGATTAATTTTCTAGTTTTACCAACCTTACCTCCAGTAGATTTATTTATTATCATGAGTCAAGATTAGTCTTTTCTTTGTGTTAGTAAGTGTGCTTCTTGATTCCACCATTAGGCAGAATACAGAAGCTTCTCTGATTTTTGCGGAATAGATGGGTCTTAGTAACATTTGTGTATTTTTAGTTTAAATGTTTCATATTTTATTTTGTTTTAGGTTATTCATTTCTTCCACCATTCATTTTAATATCATTATATTTTTAAATATATTCCATAAAATATTGTTTTTCAAAAAAAAATTTTGCTCTGTGTTTATTCTGTTTTAGGTTCCCCTGCAAATATGTGGTATTATGGTATATGGCGGATTGGGTAGTGATGGACAAGTTCTTGAGGTGAATGAAGAAATTATGAGTGATTGGATTGTGAATCTGATTAACTAGGTAGGATAGAAAGTAAAGACCAGCCTCAACACACTCCTAGTTTGGCTTTATGCTACATTTGTTGTGTGTGTGTGTGTGTGTGTATGTATATATATATATATATATATATATATATATATGCAGTAATAAATATCCTCTCATGCAGCAAGACACCTTGATCAGGAGATGTTGCAATGGCCAACTTCTCTTTCTGGCACAGCTTGCAATAATTAGCCTTAATACTGTCAGTTTTGACCCTCCTTAATATGTTCCTCTCACACAAGGTAAAGGATGAAGTGTGATTGTAAGTTGGTTTTTAAAAGAGCTCTCAGTACATCCAATATATATTGAAATTACTATCTTCATCACAGATATCAGCAGTGTAAATTATGCCTTCTGCACAGCACAGACAATTATTCTTATCTCTGCAATTACATTTTTTTCTTTCCTTCTCTTCCACCTATTTCAGTCTTTAAGATTTTAGCATTATGGCTCTTAATAATAATTTCTAAGTTTCTGGTGAAACTATAACCAGTTTCACTGTTTCTATTGAACACCTTAGCCAATATGGAGTTTTAGGAAAATGTTTATCTAAAATTCTAAAAAATATTTTACCTATCTTGCAAATTGTCATGGTGGTTAAACCAGAGTATGCCCCTGCTCCTGGGACTACTCTTAGGCTGGACACAGTGTGAAAGCCAAGTTGGATCTCATTGGTGGATAAAATTCTAGAGATTCTAGATTAAACCTTTCTGGGGATGTGTCTGATTAAAGTGCCAGGATGGTTTGACCTGGTATTGACATATTTGAGGATAGCATTCAGTTTCATATAAGGTGAAATGGTGCCAGTGAAAAGGTCAAATTCAACATTCAAGTATTGGACAATCTTCATGTCTACCTCAACCATAAAATTGTAACCCAATTCCTTAAATGTCTTGAAAAGTTTTTGAATTGTATTGTTGGCTCTTTTATTAGGTATGATCATCAAGCCATCATCACTGTATAAACCATAGCTATGTAGACAATTTTATTGATTTTACTCAATACACAAGTTCTCATAGGTTTAGAATCTTCTGCCTTGTCTAGAGATCCTTTGGGAATGTCAAAGACACTATCATGAAATTTTTTAATCCATGTCTCTCAACTGTGGAATAACACACTTTTTACAGTAGAAAATAACTTCAAACTCTTCTGATTCATTAGTTGCAATTTGTTAAACGTAATCCAATGCTTCTATATGACCTTTCTTGGTAATACATGGGTAACATATTTGAAGAAGACCAAATCTTATTTGTTTTCAATCCTGTTAAACCAGGTAATACTCAATTGCAATTTGTTAAACGTAATCCAATGATTCTATATGACCTTTCTTGGTAATACATGGGTAACATATTTGAAGAAGACCAAATCTTATTTGTTTTCAATCCTGTTAAACCAGGTAATACTCAATTATACACTCAAACAAAGCTGAGTGTCTTGCTCACAAATTCTCTTCCAACTCCACACTTGACTTGACTAGAGTACACACCCAACTTTCCACCTAGAACTGAGGCTCAGTTGAGTAATATATAACTCCATCTCTGGTTTGTAACATAATTTCTAAGCTTGACTCCAATAAGTCAAGTGGAAGTGATCGAATTCCAGCCATTGTTCAAAAGAAACGTGCCCCTGAGCTGGCTCCTGTTCTCTCTAAACTATGATTACTGCCTTGCTGCTTCCTGTGATCCATATAATTATTGTCCTGTCAGTCTACCACATTTTGGCAAGGGGTTCGAGGTTATTATCAATGCTGAAGTGGTTCATCATCTCACATCCCACTCTCCTACTCTCTGACAAACAGTCTGGTTTCAAGTTTTCCAGTGATGTGTTAATGTCTATCACTGAATATATATATATATATATATATATATTTAAATCAGATATATATATATATATATATATCTGATTTAAAATATATATATATATATATATATATATATATATATATTAAATCAGATACTTTAATCCAAGTGAAAAAAGCAGGAAGGTAAATTCCAAAAACCCGATCCTAGTTAATATTAAAAATTTTATTTTAATATTAAAAAATGATACAGGAAGAGAGCTCCATGTAATAAAATATTAAAGAGTTTCTGAAAGGTTTTTTCGGTTGCTGAGGTGATGTGTTATCCCCTGTGGGGATTTTCACATCAAAATGGTCATTCAACATCATTGAATTAATCCTTTTTTAATTATATATATATATATATATATATATATATATATATATATATATATATATATATAAAGTGGATTGTGATAACAGCAAAGCTGTTGCCCTGGATATCTCAAAAGCATTTGACAAGGTTTGGCATGCTGCCTTTCTGTACAAACTACAGGGCTACAAGATCTATGGATGACTGTTCAATTTAATCCAGTCATTCATATCTAACCATGAAATGAAGATTATTTTGAATGGGAATGCTTCCAGATCCTTTTATATGAACATGGGTGTCCACCAGGTTCTATTCCAAGTCTTATGCTTCTCCTGATCTTCATCAATGATCTTCCTAATGCAATCAGTTATCTATGCAGATGATACAACTATTTATTCCCATCTCAGTAAGAAATATGCCAAGGCTGACAAAGTTAACGTTGCTGCTGCTCTTGAAAAGGACCTCTAATCTGTGTTGGATTTGGGTAAGAAATGGCTCATAAACTTTAATGCTTCCAAAATAAAACTGTTCTCTAATAGCAACCCCAAAGAAACTTTCATACCTTCCATCAGTATGAATGATGCTAATCTCCCAGAAAGCAATACACTGTACCTCCTTGGTATCACTCTCTCAAGTGACCTCAAGTGGAACAATTACATTGAACCAATAGTTATAATCCATCTTGTACATTTAAAAATCTACTATTCGTCTGTGTTTTGAGTACTGTTAGCACATCTGCTCAGGTGCTTCTGCTATTCATCAAGGGGATTTCAACAAAATCCAAAGGCGGATTTGCAATAAAAATAATCAAGGTTTAGCTGATTGATTTCAATCACTTTCGTACTGTTATGATGGGACTTCACTCTGTCTTTTCTGTGAATATTTTCACAGCTTTTGTTCTAATGAGATTCTTTCTCTGGTGCCTAGCCACATGAATTTACTTGTGCTACTCGATTGTCTTCTAGGTCCCACCCTTTTATGTTCAAATGTAATCACTTCTATTCAAGCAGCTTAACTGCATCCAGCAGCAAAGACTCTGATTGGGGGCTTGTGAGGAACAAGGAACCACCTCTTAATTGCTGTTGTTTCCAGGTCCACTCTGACCTGGAGTAGTAGTACCTGTTAGGGTCCCAGCTATGGGCAAATAGTTAACCCCCAAACTGAGGTCAAACCACTATGAAAGTATAAAAATAGACTTTTATAGAAATATATACATAAAAATAGACTTTGATAGAAGAAAATATAATTTTTTGAAGGAAAAAATTATTACCATAACACATTTTTGATGGAAAAAAAAATTATTGCCATAATACATTTTTGAAAGAAAAAAAAAATGACCAGCAATTTATTTTTGAATACAAAACTAGAAGAGATCTTCAGATAAAAAAAAAATAAAACTTTCATCAAAATGTGATGAAATCAACCTTCTCACTATAACTGAACATTAAAAAAAAACAAAAAAACTTTAAAACTCCACTTTTTCTTAACTTGGTCAGTTAAGTGCAATCAGTGATACATAAATGATCATATCTCATGACTAACTAGGCAGAGGATTTTCCCCGCAGTAGGTTGCCATTACTTTCTGAAGTAGCTGGGTTCTTTAGCCAATTTAGGCTATAGAACCTAATCTGTCCTGCTGTTTAACCCATAGCTGGAGGGAGAATTGACAGATTAATACCTTTTCCAAGAGTATTTGTGTGTAAGGTAAAGACAAATTCAACTAGAATTCAAACTCAGCTCTTCAATTTCTCATTTTGAACTGACATCCACTGTCCCACAATGCACATTTGCTACAAGTACTTCTTAATTAGAACATTCAAATACCTTTCGTTTTTTAACATGAGTGTAAAAATTTTCCGATTTCATAAAATAAAGTTTTCTTTCTATACCTTCTCTGTAATGAATTTGTATGTAAAACTCATTAGAGAGGGAGATGGAGTGCTTTCTTAACCTTAAGCTCAAATACAACCTTCACATATGCATCAAACAGTTTCCTTTCAGTGAGCCTTAAATGCCCCACTGAATTAAGCAAAATAATCAGTTACTTTTATATCAATATGTATAAATATATTTTGGTGTGTAATTGCTTAGAATTTGTATTGTGCTTGTGGAACTCGCTCCCGTATTCTTGCTTTCCTGACGGCTACAACCTCCAGAAATTTAAATGCAATGTCAAAACTCATCTACTAACTACTCGACCCTAGCCCTTCCCCCACCCTGTATATCCTTTCCTTTCTCTCCACCCTTGAAACTGCCAACACATCTGCATTCTCATCTTTCTATTGCTCCTTTCTAATTGGTTTGTACTCCTCTTCTCTCTCTTCTAATTAATCTTCTTTCAGTTATGTAACCCCTTGCACATCAGTGGCATTTCTGCCTTGCTCAGGGTGAAATGATTATAAAAAAAAAATGTTTGCATTGTTCTTTGATTCATGGTGTTTATTGGCAGGACATGTATCTTTAGTTTGTTTTAATGAAATAAAGAGAAAATATAAACACTTTTTAATTACCAAAAGAGAAAAAATATTTAAATATGTGTGAAAAAAAACAAAAAACATCATCATAATTTTCTGTAGATTAAAAAATATGCAGATAACTTTTTCTCAACACCTTTCAATTCAAACTAGTTCTCTTAATTAGTCGGGCAGTTAAGACTTCCGAGATACAAATAATTCAAATATAATGTCTAGCTAGAGAACAATTTCCTATTTGTTTAGTGTCTTTGAATTTTAATTTCTCTTTGTATTCATCATTCAATTGAAAGAATCAGATAATTATTACTTAGTTTGACTAATTATTGGCGATTGAGGCCTATCAATTATTAAAAAGAGCATTACTAAGAAAAAAAAATGAGGTATCTCTAGACAGTGGACAAGAATAATTATACTTTTAGATTAAAACAAAAATATAACTTTGAAGTCATTGTGCTCTCTAGCATTTTTCAGCATTTCCTATATCAATCTTCAATTGAATTTAACCTACAGTTAATTTTGGACTGAACACTTTACTTAATCTACAGGGGTTGACTGTTCTTGTTCCACTGAATTCAATTATACACTGCTTATCCGACAAACTGAACTTGCAATTAACACTTATGTCCACTAGGCCATTGTTCTCGCATGAATATAGAGCCTTTAACCTAGCCTAGCTACTGATTAGTTACTGCTGCCTATATTTTGATTGTTGCTGCTACAGTTGAAGACTTTATTATTTGTTTTTCTCTCTATTAGTAGCTCCGATATTGTGTTTATTTTCATGCTAGGACTACTGAGAAGGCCTATAGCATAAGTGCTGAGGACCTCAGTTCCTTGTTTGGGCAGTGTATACTCGAGGAAGTCCAGAGGGCACAACAACAAAAAAAAAATGTTGTGATATTAACAACAAATGTGAGGACAATAGTCTAAATATAAATGGTGTAGATAATAACTCTCTTCCAAGAAATTTAAACAAGAATTAAAAACAAAAAGAGGGTCAGTTATGATGTTCACCATCAGCCACTCTGTATTCAAACTTGGTCCCCTTGGTTGATCATTGAGTTGATTGCTTCAGCCCAAGTCCTGTCTTACCCATCACATTGTGTTAATTGATTGCAAGACTGGCTTGGTTTGAATGGTCGACTGGAATCAGTGACTTGATCTACTTTGGTTAGAGTAAAGTCAGAGGAAAAAAAAACAAATCAGATAAGGGGGTGAAAAATTTATTTACACTTCCTGGATACAAATTTGATAGTACAGTTATTGATGGCTTAAGCAGGCCTATATTGACCTTTCCCAATTATTGTGACACAGTGTTTGTTGTCATGGTTTTGAATGAGTCTTCTGGAACAAGGATTCAATTTGGTTTTTCTTCAGGGTGGCAAATGACATCAGATAAGGCAAAGCAGTGGTTCTCATCTCTCTGTTCAGTCTTGTCTCTCTCTCTCTCTCTCTGTACTCAGCGTACTGGTTTTTTTTTGGGTTTTATTTTATGGACACTTGTGCAAAAGCTGGGGTGGGACATAGTGTACTCTGGGAATACCAGTGTTTCCAAAACAACCAATCAGGGCTTCAAATGTACAATCAGGGCTGCAAATGTACAAATATGAAGGAAGCATCTTCTCTCTCCTTTGAATTCTATCTGGGCCTTTTCCTTCTTTTAGTCACCTGATCAAACCTGTCTCCTTCCTGATTTGTGTGAGTGCCTCTCACCATCATTACCCAAGATGCGTGGGACATCCTCCACCTTCCCTGAAATTCTACCTGGGCTTTTTTCTCTTTGGTTACCTGATCGAACCCATCCCCCAGGGGCTAGGCGTGGTCTATCCCAAATGAACAAATTTTAATCATCACTCAAATGTCTTATCGTACTTTTGTATGTGGTCGTTTTTGCACCAGATATTTCTTCTTTTTTTTTTTTCTATACCATTCCTTTTTTTTTCTCTGTCCAAAAAAGACGACAATCCCTTGATTAGGGATGTGTTATGTTTTGGTAGACAAAAAATTTAATTACCATTCTTTTACTATTTTCTTTTGGAAACCTGTCTGCTTTTAAAAGTTCATCCTTATCAATCAACTGAATTTTAAAAGTTTATCCTTATCAATCAACTGAATTTTAAAAGTTAATCCTTATCAATCAACTGAATTCATTTGTTTTTCTCTCTTTTACTCAATGGTCATAAAAAACATTATCTACTTCTTTTCAGGAGGTCCTTGGACCCCGCTAAGAACATGACATCACTTAATCTCAGTCCTGACCAAAACCAAATGGTCTCTTTGTTTTGCCTCTTTGGCAGACAAAAAATTCATTCTCTTTTTATTTTCTTTCATCTTCTTATCAGCATACCTTCAGTTAATTAGTATTTTTCTATTTTCTAGTATTTATTTCTTTTTTTTCCCCTCAATTTACTAAAGCCATTCCAATAGGGTTACAGTTTGAAATTATTTGGTTAACAGATTTAAAAAGAAGCTTGAGAGAGCAAAGCAAATGAAAAGTTTGAATAATAGTTTGAATAGAATAATAGCAAAGATGAGGATATTAGTTTGATTGTAAATAAGTTTTCATCCCAAAAATTCAAACAGAAAACTATTTAATTTGTACTTTTTCTTCCCTTTTTCAGAATGGAAATTATATCAGCCAATGACTACAGTTTGTCTTTAGCAACAAATCAATCTCTATGGGTTATTTAATGCTGAACATCTAAACATTTTGTATGAATTTTTCTTTGCTTTTGAGAGTAATGTTTTTTGTGATGCAAGTTTTACTAATTAACCCAAAGTAGGGGAAAGAAAAGGTGGTTTCATAACTTTACTAATGTGATTTGAGTGTAAGTAAATATAATGAACACAACTGGAAATAGAAATACCTGCACATTTAAAATTACAGTTCCTGACATTTCCAAGCAATCACTCATCTAGGTACTGACCAGGTTTGATGTTGCTTAACTTTGGTAATCATACAGTAACCGGTGTCTTAATGATGTTTTTGATAATGATAATTTTAGAATATTTTTAGCATGCATGTTTTTTTTTCTTTTTTTTTTTTAATCATATCACCCCGGCGGTAACACCACTGATGTGCAGGGGGCTACATAAAAGTGAAAAGATTGGAAAAGAGAAAGCCAGAAACCACATCCTGAACAGGGAACAAGGGATGAGCCTCTTCAATAGACGTGGATGGAGTGTGAACCGGGCGATAGGTTAGTCTATCTACTCCAATTGAAAAAAAGAAAAAGGAAAAGGAGTGAAAAGATTGGAAAAGAGAAAGCCGGAAACCACATCCTAAACAGGGAACAAGGGATGAGCCTCTTCACCTGTTCGATAGACGTAGTTGGAGTGTGAACCGGGCGATAGGTTAGTCTATCTACTCCAATTGAAAAAAAGAAAAAGGAAAAGGAGTGAAAAGATTGGAAAAGAGAAAGCTGGAAATCACATCCTAAACAGGGAACAAGGGATGAGCCTCTTCACCTGTTCAATAGACGTGGGTGGAGTGTGAACCGGGCAATAATCATAGTCCATTTGTAAATTCTTCTATGTGCCATGTTATTTCTGGTGTGTGTAACAATGGTTCTCCACAACTTCTTATTTCTTGTAACTCTTAACAATATTTATCTTTTTACTATGCTTCCATACATTTACCCAAGATTGTTAAATTGATTGCTTGCTGTTCCCTTCAGTTCTTTTATGCCCTGTGAGTGTCTAATTTTCTAGTTCTTTCCTCACTCATAAATTTCAACCCTTTTTTTTTCTAAGTGTTCTTTCTGTTTAATTTTCCCTAGAACTCCCTCATTGTCTACATATTCTATGCATGGTTGTCTTTGCATTTTTCTGTAAGATGTTTGGTCCATTGTATCTTCCTGCCTTCTTCAGATGCCTGTTAATTCAAGTAACCCTGCAGGAATTTCAAACTGAACACTTTGATATTTCATTAATGTAGATTTTACTACTTGTTCTGCTTTCTACATCTCACAAGTTGTATAATTTTTTTTAATGCTCTAACCTAGGTTTTTTGTTGTCAAAATTTGTAGTGTTAGAGAAATAAACAAAAATAACAAGAATAAAATTTCACCAACTTTAAAAATAGATGTGTTATAATATAAAATAATAAAAAATTGACAGACAAACAAAGCTTAACCAACTTGGATACAAGACCATGAGCCAATATGAAGTGATTAGTCCTTTAAAATTGAATCTATAGGTGTGTATACAAATATATGGGAAATCAACGAAAATCAGTCCTTAATTTTGTACATTCTATGATGTTGCAGTCACCATAACATACCCAGAGATGAAATACAACATTTGCACAATGAGCTAGCAACCTTACACAGCCAAACTATCCTTTGCTACATTGAAAACAAACATACTTTCTTTTACCACATTGTCAACTGTTACATTTGGATACCAAATAACCATAATTCCTATACAATTATGATTAAATTCTGCCCCTCATTCTCTCCTGTATGCATCCACATTATTAACATAAATTCATATTGAAGATGCTCATATATTTGTTTTTGTCTAAATCTATGACATCCAGAATATCAAAATAAAATTCTCTAACCTGACTTATCTTCTCTGACCCTGACATTAAATTTTTAGAAGACTGCCCTTCATGTCACATGTGTCTCTGATATTTTAGCTCATATATATATATATATATATATATATGTATACTACAGATGAAATTGTGAGAACCCATTCCCTGGATTTTAAAGAATTGTCTAAAAATTGAAGGTTGCATACCTTTTCAAAATGAATCAAATAATCCCTCTGACCTGAAGTGAGCTTTCTCTTCTTGAAGAATTTAATCATATATTCAGTAATAATAATTAATTGCCTCCATACTTCATTAAGTTTCTTTTAAAATTTTAGCTGTTTTCACTTAATCTACCTTGATTAATGATAATCTTATATGGCTGGAAGAATTTACATTTTATTTAACTCTGTAAAATACTATAGGCTATGCACTAATAAGTTAAAACTGTTACTAATTATTAAATACAGATGGTGACCTCAAACTTTTGGCCTATAATGTTTATATATATATATATATATATATATGCTACCTAAATATACCTTGTATTAAAAGTACACACACACACACACACACACACACACACATATATATATATATATCAACGAATTTTAACGAAACTTGGTTATTAGCAACCGACAATTTGAAATAAATTGCTTGAACATTATTTTTTATCGATACTTGTATTTAAGTAGATATTCTGCTTTTAATAAAACAGTATTATATATTTATTTCTACCGGCCTGATTATTTATGATAAATTTTTATTACGAAAATGTGTGCCATTCGCCAGGATTCAAACCTGCGACCACTATCTATCTATCTATCTATATATATATATATATATATATATATATATATGGAGGCTGTTCGTGGTCAAGAGGTCTAAGATGTTACCAGATCAAATGGTAGCTTCCCCTATATAGATAGGGGTTGCAGGTTTGAATCCTGCCGAATGCCACACATTTTTGTAATAAAAATTTATCGTAAATAATCAGGCCGGTAGAAATAAATATATAATACTGTTTCATTAAAAACAGAATATCTACTTAAATATGAGTATCAATAAAAAAATAATATTCAAGCAATTCATTTCATATATATATATATATATATATATATATATATAAAATGTGTAAGGTAATTTAAAAGTTAAATATTTTCTTTTTGCAGATATGCCAGATGATAACTATTGCTTGAATGAACAAAATTGATTGTGTGTTTTTTGTGGGGGGTTGTTGCCATCTCTGTTGGTAAAAATAAAACCCACAGAAAATGAATAAAAGAAGCATAGCAAAATGCAATGAACAAAGTTTGATAAGGAGGCTGAAATCATTTTGATGCATGGATTTTGTAGAAATTAATCTGATGGCAAAAAAGTTAAAAAGAAATAAAACCAAAACTTTCTTAAACTTAATTTGAATTTTAAAACTTACTGAATATATTCAATTTTAACAAAGTCAAGAAAATTATCATCTCTGAAACAATATACATGTAAAGAAATAAGTTTTAAATTGTCTTTTTATCTTTTGGACTGACAATTCATTTCCTTTAAGGATTCTATTACAGATTTTATTTTTATTTTTTGAAAGGATCTGAATAAACTGAAAAATCAAAAAACTGGCACAAAATCATTCCCTCAAAGAATAGTTTCTTAATTTTCCATTTTGAAATTATATCAATTCTCTCTTTGTTTTTTTTTCTTTTTACAATATTTCAAAAGGGAAAATTTATTTTTTCCCTTATCTTGTTTGATCTTAGGACAAATTGAAATTCTATCTTTTAATTTTGGGAAAAGTATCTTAACATCTACCCTTTCAATTGACATCTGCTGTGTTCTTTTCACAGTATGTTATGAAATCACTGAATATTTCTTGTATTTTAAGTAGACAAAAATTAACTTTGTTGTTAATAAAGGAGCTGACACTTTCTACAGTGAATGTTTTATAAAATTATAATTAAAACAAAAATATTACTTTTTCATTATTTGTTTTGTTAGTATCTGGGTAAACATTTATGCTGATCAGTTTCTGGTCTTCTCGTAAAATAGTTTTGTAATGAAATGCATAAAATTATGACCAAAGTTATTAGCTTGGAGAGAGAAATCAAAACATCTTTTGGTAAATATAAGTCAATGGATGTTCATTGTTTCTTAAAACATTTTAATGGTTTATGAGTGACGAATAAACAATATATACTAATAACTTTTATGTTTTATAGAATAGAAAATCAACAATTTAACAGAATACTTATTTAACATGAATTCAGCTATAACTGCTGAGGTCATACTATTGTTTTTCATTTTACTTTTATTTTTATGAAAACAAATTTAGTATGCTCTGCCCTTTTTTTTAAATAGACCCCTATGATCTAAACTTATTTATAAATGGAATTTGTGTGTCTGTTACCTATAGACTCTGAAACGGCTGAACCAATTTTCTTGAAATTTTACACAGTTGTACTATAAATGTCTGTGAGTGTTCTTAGCTAGGTTTTGTGTTGTGGTACCCCTGATAAATATAGATAATCAAAAAAATTGGGTTACAGAAGAAGTGGTCCAATTTTAATCAAATTTGATACACTCATAGACAAAGACAAACAATATTCAGAAGTTTCAAGGTTGCAATTCTTACAATAGTGCAGGAAATCGATAATATATATATAAAAGGCAAGATGTTTGTGTGTGTCTGTTTATCTGTCTGTATGTCCTTTATACAAATCCACAATTTTTATCTGATTCTCACCAAACTTCAAAATTTGACTTACATCCATTCATTTTTCTTGCAGTCTACAGTTTCGCTTTAACTGGAAACAACTATTGCTTTTTAGTCTTTCATGCCAACATCCAGAGAGTTTGAGCTCCAGAACTATGGATTAGTTTTAAAGCTTTCATTACACCTGAGCAACACTGAGCTATACTGCTAGTAATGTTATAATGGAGGTTATAGTGTATACCCATTTTTACAATTTGAAAGTGTTTTGAAATGTTTAAAACTTGAATAAACGTGAGTAATAGCAAAGAAGAAAAGATGAACAAAACAGTTTTTATGGATGTAAGTAATGTAAAAGTTAATATCAGCACTACTTCTATGTGCCATGTTCCTTTAGGATGAAGGCGATCATGGCTCTCCACATCTCCCTGCCCCTTGTAGCTTTTAACACTCTTTCTCATGTTACTCTGCCATCTATTTACTCAAACCTATCAAGTACGTCACTCATTGCTTTCTCATGTCTCTCTATTTGTCCCATGAATATCAGATTCTCCAAGCCCTTTTTCCTCATTACATGTCCCAGAAACTTCAGCTGTCTTTTCTCAATGTTAAGTATGTTTCCTTTTCAATTCTATTCTCTCTAAAACCCCATCATTGCTCACAGGATTGGTCCATGGATCCTCAGCATCCTTCTGTAGGACCACATTTCATTTGCTTCAGATCTTTCCTTTATCTTTAAGATTGTTGAGGATTCACGACCATATTGAAGGACAGACATTTCAGGATGTGAGTTGTGATGGCTCTCCACCATGTTCTGTATTTTATTGCTCTAAGTGGTTCTTAACCATTTCCATTGCTCTTTCTGATCCTTGTTCTGTTATCTTTTCTTCTAAAATGTGTTTCATAGATTACTTTTGGTTTTCCTATGCTTTTTTGTCTCCAGTGTTTCATGTAGGTGTTAGATTCAATGCTGCCTTTTTCTAATGTCTCCCTAGAATTTCATTTGTTTGTTTCTCATTATTAGTAGAAATTTCTTTGCCGTTTCCATTCTTAATTATTCCTCATTTATTACATGCTCCCTTTCAGGTATTTTTGATATTTGTAGATAGAATCACATGTTTAACAATTGTTATTCTGTTAAGTAATGTCCTGGTCTGTGGAGAGTTCATGTTGAAGCTTATGTTTCTTCCCACAGTTGTGGAGAATTATTTCCATTATGAGGTTCTGCTAGTCTTTGTACTCTCTTGGCTCTGACTGATGCTTGATTGATAATCCTGAGTTCAGAATGTAAAACCTAAGTCTAATCTACCTGCTGATGAGACAGCTGCTGTTGGCTGTCATGTTTAGCTTTTAGATTTTAAATTCTACACAAGATTCTCACACTGGACAATAGCCTAGTAGATTAAAGAGTTAGTTTGTAAATTCGTTTTACATAACAGTTGTAAGTTGAATCTACTGAACAATGTAGATTTAAATTCAGTGGAAATAGTGATCAATATATAAACAAGGTGGCCAGCAAAATAATCTACTGCTGCAGATGAAAAAAAAAAGGTTTCAGTTTGAAATTGCTTGAAGGACACCCAGATAAGAAGTATTTTTTTTTTTTTTAATCATATCACCCCAAGCAAGGCAAAAACACCACTGATGTGCAGGGGGCTACGTAAGTGTGAAAAGATTGGAAAAGAGAAAAAAACCGGAAACCACATCCTAAACAGGAAACAAGGGATGAGCCTCTTCACCTGTTCAACAGACATGGGTGGAGTGTGAACTGGGCGATAGACTAAACTATCTACTCCAATTGGAAAAAAAATAAAATTAAAAAAAAGAGTGAAAAGATTGGAAAAGAGAAAAAAAACTGGAAAAAAGGGATGAGCCTCTTCACCTGTTCAATAGACGTGGGTGGAGTGTGAACCGGGCGATTTGGTGAAAGTAATAAAACACAATAGAAGAAATGTTGTCATAATATCAACAAAGATGCGGACAAGAGTCCACATATAAATAACTCCTCACTCAATGATTCAGTCAGTAATTAGATTTCCTTAGGCTAAAGTTGTGTGTCTATGATAAACTTTATTTTAGTGGATGTCATAAAGTTAGTCAGCATGTAATGACTATCTAATCTTTTAAAATTTAACTACATTAGGATGAATAAATGCTGAGACCTTGATTTATGTTTTGTGTTATTGTTGTCAGCCAAGAAGACCCTTTTAGATTTGATGTACTGATTAGTGTGGAGTTTTCAGTTTAAGGTCTGCATGTGTGGTAACAGCACTCTTCCTTGAAGAACCTGATCTTCATGCAGAATTTGGTCAGTGATGAAATGAATTGACTGCATCATGGGAATGGAAAGACGGAAAAGCAAGCTGTAAAACTGCATTGCAGAGCACATGATGTTGATGAAAGGTGATGAATTTTCTGAAAAGGAATAGTATCAATGGTCCAAAAATAGCTGGCTTATTCTTTTTGATGAACATAAATTTTGACCACCGAAAGAGCTTTCATCTGTTGATGGCTGTCATGCAACAAAACAAGTTGAAAGTGCTGCTTGTAATGGATTACCAGGAATTTAAACTACACATTGATGCATATACAGCAGATGCTGTTGTTTGTGACAGCAAAGTAAGTGAGTGGAAACAGAAAGGATCAAATGTTGCACTACTGGACCTCATCTGCCTACCTGCAAATGTGCATTAATGAACAGCTTTAACCATACCAGACAGTTATTTTCCAAGGCAAAAGATACTGGCTATCTAGATTGGATTTTTGGGCTGAATCTCCTCCTTTCCACTGATAATAAAGTTGATTTTCAAAGCAGTGCTGTCTCAGGCAGAAAATATTAAAAAAAACAACCTCTTCATAAATTAAGATATTGTCTGTAAATTGCATTATGAAATGCTTGTTTTACTTTGGACTGACAATTTAGGATCTGCAGTGGCCAAAAGATGGGGCTAGAATACTTGGCTTGGATGTCCGGAGGAAGGATGGCATCCTATGGTGGAAACATGGCAATGTACTTCCTGACATCTCTGAAGTGGACAACAAGAGAAAAGTTTCTCTTTTTGTAGCTAGCTAGTTGGACTCCTTCCAGTATGTGAATAGCTGCGGGCAGTGAGTGATGTCTTCAAACAAGAGCAGAAAAGGTTAGGATGATCAGACTAATGATACCCCACTTAAAAGAATTTAAACAGAAATAAATATCTGAGCAAAGCAGGCCAATCTGTGTAAAGGCAAGTGATCTGTAGATGGTAAAGACTTTACTGTGTGGATTGACACAGATTCTTTAGTGACTGAGATTACAATAGAATCTGGTGAATCTATTATCAAAGATGCATGTTGGTTGATGCCAGTAAGACATACAATATATTAACTTTAAAGAATTGGATGTAGTTAGGGAAGTCAACCTAGCTATACAATGAAAGAAAACCATACACATAAAAATTGACTCTTTATGCGTGTATGGTTATATGACTCCCGGTATGCTGAGTAGTAAAGCTTAGGTGAGCCACAAGGCTATGTGTGAGCTGTTGATTAGAAGAAGGCAGAAAACCTTCTTGGAACAAGTCAAGGAGTTTGCTTCATAGGAGGATATTATCTTTGTCCGGTCAAACCAAAACAAGATGGATGTGATTGCCAGTGTCAATGGAGGTGACTGGAAATTAAAAATTAGGCCTAACCTGTGCTATAATTATGTGCTGCAACTGGCAGTAGAATGGAGATCAGCCAGATTAAGAAAATACACCTGCAATGTTGATATTTTAGTGTTAGATGAACAAACTACTTTAAGATGACACCCTTTTTTGTTGTGGATGGGGCAGTGAGATTGACTTTCAGATCCTGTTTGGAATGTCAATCAATTGATCCAGCACTGATTCAATGGCAGAGGGAAACTTGGGTGAGCAGGTGTATAGCAAAGACTTGGAATGGACATCACTCATTACAGAGGCACCCATCACTTGATTCTCAGAGACATATGGGTCTTCTGGTTTGCCATTTGACAACCTTTGGCATGAAAAAATGCTGCAGCTGTAATCCAGTGTCTCACAGTAATCTTTATTTTGAAAAACCTCCACCTGAGGAGATTGTGCAATTTTGATGGAAACAGCACTGCTTATTGTTCACACAGAACCATAAAGCAGATTATTGGCTGTAGCAGACTCACTGGCAATGTGTTTTACTCCTACAATGTTTGGTCCTGGGCATGATGAGAAACTGCATCTGGCAACAAGGCCTCTAATTGGGAGGTTGTGAGAAGCATGGACCCACCTCTTAACTGCTGTTGTTCTCAGGTTCACCCTGACCTGGAGAGGTTGCACCTGTTAGGGTCCTAGCTATGGGCAAATAATTAATCCACAAACTGCTGTCAAAATACTATGTAAGTATAAAAATAGACTTTTATAGAAAAATATACATATTTGAAGGAAAAATATTACCAACAACATTTTTGAAGAAGAAATTATTGCCATGACACATTTTGAAGGAAAAAATATTATTCTCAGTAAAAACTTTTTTGAATACAAAACTGAAAGACATTTTCAGTTTTTTTTTGTTTTTATTTTATTTTTTTTTATATAATTGTGTGGCTCCAAGCAAGGCATTTTACTGTCACTGTTGTGCAGGGGGTTACATAGGAGGAATGTTATGAGAAAGAGTGACATGCTACAAAGGGTGTCAGGAACAGAGTATGAGAAGGACGAGAATAGTGATGAGTGGGGTGGATGGAGAAAAAAGGATGTAAGTTAGTGAGACAGGAGGTGACTGTTGACTTTCCATTTGAATTCTTGAAGATTGCAGCTGTTGGGAAAGCAAGTGTGCGGAAGGGAATTCCACAGGTGAGAAGTGCGAGAAAAGAAGCTGCTGAAGTAGAATTTGCATTTACAATTTATTGGTTTCACAGTAAAAGGGTGGGACCTAGCTGCTAATCTTGTGGCTTGAGGAAATTCATATATAGGAGGTACCAGTGAGCTAAGTTCATTGGAGCAGAAGCTGTGAAAGTATTTGTAGAAGAGACACAAGGAAGCCACATTATAGAAAGCGACTGTATCCTAGCTGCCAGGCTGGGATCGATCACATTACAGATTCTTCGTTGGATTTGGTCAGAGACTCTTTGGTAGATAGCAGGAGCACCCGACCAGATATGGCAGCCAATATTCAAATAAAAAAGAACAAATTTTTACTGAAATCTGATTAAATCAACCTTCTCCCTATAATCTAATATTAAAAAATACCTTAAAACTTTACATTTTGGCATTAAATAACCCACAGAAGTTGATATGGCGTTAGACAAAACTCAAACTCAGATCCATTTATACAAAATAGACATTTATAAAAATATATACATAAAAATAGATTTTATATAAAAAAAATTACACATTTTTGAAGACTAAATATTACCAACAAAACAGTTTTAAAGGAAAAATGTTACGAACGAGACATTTTTAAAGGAAAAATTTTTTTTTTCTAATCGTATCATCCCGAGCAAGGTGGTAATGCCACTAATGTGCAGGGGACTACATAAGTAAAAAGATTAGGTAGGAGGGAGTGAAGAGAAAGATGAACCAGTTACCAACGAGACATATTTAAAGGAAAAATATTACCAATGAGATTTTTTTTTTAAAGGAAAAATGTCACCAACAAGACATTTCGTAAAGAAAAATGTCACCAACAAGAGAGCTCGTAAAGAAAAATGTTACCAACAAGACAACACTATGCCTCCTTGGTCTCAACACTTTCAGCGGACCTCAAGTGGAATGACTATATCGAATCCATTGCTAAATCCACTGCTATGAAAGTCGGTTCTCTGTGCAGGGCCCGGAGGTTTTTTCCGTTCGAATCTATCCTGCACATTTATAAATCTACCATCCGCCCGTGCATTGAATACTGTTGCCATATCTGGTCGGGTGCCCCTGCTATTCTCCTTGGGCTTCTAGACAAGGTACAGCGGAGGGTCTGTAATGTGATCAATACCGACTTAGCAGACCGCCTGCAGTCTCTCTCTCACCGGCGCAACGTGGCTTCCCTGTGTCTCTTCTATAAATACTTTTACGGCTTCTGCTCCGATGAACTTAGATCACTGGTGCCCCCTAGGTTCGAATTTGCACGAGATACTACATTACAACTAGATCCAACCCTTTTACAGTGAAATTGATAAAATGCAACTGCAACTTCTACTCCAACAATTTCTTTTCTTGCACTTCCCAACTGTGGAATTCTCTTCCAAACGATTGCTTCCCCGACGGCTACAATCTCCAGGAGTTTAAATGTAAGGTCAATAGACACCTCCTAACAAACTAACTTCCATTCTTTCAAACACTCTTCCCACCCACCCAACTATCTATCACCTCACTTCTGACATTTCCTATATCTAACCACTCTTCCTATTTACCTCCCCCTATACAGCCCCAAGCACAATAGTGGCAGTGGAATGCCTTGCTTGGGGTGAAATGATTTTAAATAAAAAAAATTTTTAAAGAAAAATGTTACCAACAAGACATTTTTCAAAGAAAAATGTTACCAACAAGATAGTTTTGAAGGAAAGAAATGTTTGTTACCAGCAATATATTTCTGAATACAAAACTAGAAGACTTCTTTAATTTTCTAAAAAAAAAAAAAATTCATTAAAATCTGACTAAATCAACCTTCACACTATAACTTTGAGCATTAAAATAAATACCTTAAAACCCCACCCTTTTTGACATTAAAAAACCCACAGTGGTTAATATGCTGTTAAACATAATTCAAACTCTTTCAATGTTTGTGTGAAAGGTATTGATAACATCACACCACTGGGGGTTGAGACTGGACAGGAAATATATAAAAAAGATGTAAAAACATCACCCAATAGATTCATGAATATATATAGAAAAGAAACAGTGACTGGAATCTTGTGTCCCCAGGTAGTTTTCATAGAAGGAATATGGTGCCACATGATAGACCTTTGCTATCTCCCTTAAGTATTGGGTAACCCTGTAGAGGTTGAACATGCCCGACCAAATGATGATTGAATGTGTTTACAAATGGCAGATGAGACGGATGACTATTTGTCTGATGGTGATTCAGAGATGATTATGAAGAGAATCAGCAGGTTGTAGCAGAAAGAAGTGGAATAGGTGAGTGAGCTCTTGCCTTGACACTTTGGAGAAGCACCAGGCACAGGAAGTGTATCCTTTGGCTGCTATCTATATGATCAGGAAGAAATTAATCAACATGGCCCATCTTCACAATTAAAGAGGCACAAAATCACCTATGCCATACATGGTCATGTAAATTACCTAGTGATATAGGACTAATTAAATGCCTGTAGGTGGAAGTAAAAAAAATTGCATAACTGATTGAGACGCACATAATATTTGGCAGATTTTGTCTTTATAAAAATGATTGCAAATGGTGAGGAATATATTTAAAGGAACCAGGTGTGAGACTTGAAGACAAAGATGTGCCAGTGAGGAATGTGAAATGGATTAGTACAGATATATTAAAAATATATTACCACACTTAACTTAGATATTTCGGTAATAGCAGCAAAAGTTTATCACCTGTACAGTAGGCTTTAACAAGAATTAATCAGTGATTGAGCAATTCACTTGTACATCCCACCTGTTGTTCTAGCAAGAAAACCAAATCAGATGTTGAATTTTCAAATAGACATGATAGTTTCACATATGTGTGAGAGAAAAAGAAAAAACAAAAAAGTAAAACATACTTAAACTAAGTGAAAATAAACAATGCTCATTAGTTCAAATCCAGAACAGAAAATAACAATCTGAAAAGTGGGAACACAATTCCAGATAGAAAAGGCACTAGCCTTTTTTATCTGTTCTCTCTCTCTCTCTCTCTCTCTCTCTCTCTCTCTATATATATATATATATATATATATATATATATATATGTGCATGTTTGTAGGATGTATAATAGGAATATGCATTTGGATCTCTGTGGAAGAAGAGGGGCTATATATATATATATATATATATATTTATTCATTCATTTGTAAACAAGTTATTACGCGACCTAGGTTTCTACCACATGATGTCTGCAGGTGATTTGCAATCTGAAGACACCACATGGTAGAAACCTAGGTCGCGTAATAACTCATTTACAAATGAAGAATATTCAAAAGTTCTGCAATATAATTGTATTGAACACTTTTTAATAGAACTGTGTACTGGTCTAATTTTATTATGACCAAGAACTCAGTAATTTAACAATTATTTATATATATATATATATATATATATATATATATATAGTCATCCACAGACAGATCTGTTTTGCTGTATCACAGCTCATCAGTATGGTTAGACTCTGATTGCTTTTAACCCAGGATTGAAACCTGACCAAATTGGGGTCAGTCGGCGATTCTACCTCTAGGCTATGGGCGCTCGGTAGAAGGCAGACTTTTTAGTGTATACATTATCATTATATATGCCCAATAGCCATATATATATATATATATATATATATATATATATACTAGCAGTATAGCCCGGTGTTGCTCGGGTGTAATGAAAGCTTTAAAACTAATCCATGGTCCTGGAGCTCACACTCTTTGGACGTTAGCACAAAAGACTAAAAAGCAATAATTGTTTCCAGTTAAAGCAAATCCGTAGACTGAAAGAAAAATGAATGGATGTAAGTCAAATTTTGATTTCCTGGTATCGATATCAAATAAGTTTTTTCGTCGTAAACTGAATTTTGAAGGCTAAATAAGTCCTCTGAGTGAATGGTATCATGGCTGAGACTAAGAACTACAATTATACCTACTTAGAGCCAAACCTGAAGCAAAAACTAAAATAAAAGGGCTGAAAAAATACAGACATACAGTCAGATAAACAGACACACACACACACACACACACACACAAACATCTTGCCTTTTATATATATATATATATTATCAATTTTCTGCACTATTGTAAGAACTGCAACCTTGAAACTTCTGAATATCGTTTCTTATGTCTTTGTCTATGAGTGCATCAAATTTGATTAAAATCGGACCACTCCTTTTATAACCCAATTTTTTCGATGATCAATTTTTGATATTTATTGGGGGTACCTCAACAGAAAACCTAGCTAAGAACACTCGCAGACGCTTACAGTACAAGTGTGTAAATTTTCAAGAAAATCGGTTCAGCCGTTTCGGAGTCTATAGGTAATGGATACACACACACAGACAAAGTTTCATTTATAAATAAGTTTAGATATATATATATGAGAGAGAGAGAATGTGCATGTTGCAAATTTCTGCAAAAACCCTTTGATGTAAAATATGTATTGATATTCATATATTCCTAAACTATCAGATTATATTGTAATATAATAATCTGGCCCCACCCAAGAAGGCTGATGAAGCATGGGTGTTTTTGGTCATTGAAAGCAGCGGATGTCATTTTGACCCTATTTCCGACAGAGCGGAAATAGCTCAGAGCAAACAGACAGGTGTCTCTGAGAATTTACGTAGGCGTCGTGTAGGCGTCGCGTGATCAAGGCAAAGCCGGAAGAAACGAGTCCCGTTTTTGGAAGATATATAAAGACTGCGAAAAACACGGATTCACCAGTCCGAGTCAGAGTCAAGGAACCAGACCAGTCCCAGTCAGTCGCTGAGAGTCGGACAGCGAGTCCCAGTCAGCCTCGACAGGAGTCAGACTTGACAGGCAGTCTGGGCAGAGAGCCAGACAAGACCAGAAGTCGAAGAAGAAGCTAGACGAGCTAAGCAGAGAGGCTACACTCCCGTCGAACCCCACGTCAACCCTTAGAAGAGCGCTCCCTCAACTCTCTGTTCCCTAGGCTACACGGTCTATCGGTCATTAATAAAAGTGTCACTGATATATTTTTATATACACCAGTGTTTGTCTGTTTCTTGCTATATAACAATATAAGTCTAGTCTAGAAGGTTTATTATCCAACAGAAATTGTAATGAAAGCATTTTGCTGGTTAACAAATTGAGACTAAAACTCTCCTGCAGAAGATTCTTGGGTATTTAAAAACAGCAGTGTGTGTGTGTATGTGTGTGTGTGTGTGTGTGTTGGGGCCATTTTCAAAAAAGGATATTTCTTACAAGGGTGCAAGAAACTGCACTTCTACTGGGGCTGGCTGGGGTGGTAGCATTTGTTATAGACCCAGCCACGGTAAAATATAGAATACCCAAACTAGTCAAAACATTATGAAAGTAGAAAAATACTTTTTCCAAGTAAGAATACTAGCAATACATATTCATAGTAAAAGCAAAAAATTACCAGCAAAAAGATTTTTGGAAAAGGAAGGAACAATTTATCAAAGCTCCCAAGAAATCAAATTTCTGCATTAAATGACCCATAAGGAGTTGATATGCTGTTAAATAAACCAAACCAAGCCTGGGTTTTGTGTTTATATATTTCACAATCATACATCATATGTGTTCATTCTAAGTGCTGCTTTGTTGACTATCTATTTGCATCTATGCTTGGTGGCTGGGTGTCATCTTTCAGGTCAATTTGACATCTTTGATTGTCAGATGTAGCATTGAGTGCAAAGATGATTCTGGTGTCATTTAAGGTGAGCTCAGTACATATTGGCACTGTCACATATCAGTTACTCCTAAACTACAGATTCTGTAATGAATTCACATTCTTTAGCCTGAATCAAATGTTAAACAATTTTTATTAAAAAAAATCGAAAGGTTTATCTTGTAAAATTGATTATAAATTGAGCATTTTTATAAATTGAGCATTTTCTGATGGTTTAAATCTTGTAAAATGTTTCTAATGGAACAATGAAAATGGGCAAATTGTAATAGAAAGTCCAGAGATAAAATTTAATGAAATGTGAATTGCTAGTTTTAACATTTTGTAATAAAAATGTGTACAACATTCAGAAGTCAGTCACTTCATACATTGAGTAAGTTAGATGCAAATCACAAATGAAATGAATGTTTGTGCATACAAAATTTTTTTTCTCTCTGCATTACAGAAAAAAATTAGAAAAGAAAAATCATTTTCCATTCTTTTTGCTTCTTGTTTAACTTACTGTCAAGTTTCTTTATTTCTCACATGTCCTATGATTTCACAATGACATAGATGAGACCCAGCCCCAAAATGTGAACAGTCAGGAGCCAGTCCTATGAAAACATCCAATTATATCTGGCAAGTGATATATTCTTCTGGTTTTTTTCATTTTTTTTTTTATTGAACATTACCTGCCTGTAATGTCACTTGTCTTAGATGTTTTTTTTCTACCATATCTGCTTTGTGAGTCTTTAAATTTGACTTTACCAAGCTTCCAAGATTAAATTATATTCATAGACAAGAAAAAAATGCTCATTTGTTATAATTTGACAGAATAAAATTCTTTAAGAAAAAAAAGTTGGCAGAAAAGGAATAAGAAAAAAAGTCAACTTGGAGTTTAATTACAGTTTCACATGATCTTTTGTTTGATCAAAATATTTTCTCTAGACAAACAACCATACTAAAAAAAATATATACATAACTATATTGATGCTTTTAAATATTTATACTAAAGATTGCATGCACTCTGAAAACTGTTAACTTTGAATATATATAAATAAACACACACACTGGATGTGATGGAAAAATTGTCATCTAAATTATACAAAAATGAAAATAACACTGACATCTCATTTTAACAGATATATTTACTAAAATTATAGAAAAATATCTGAAGATACTAAATGGTAAATTATTAAATAAAATCACTATTGGCTTCAACCATGGCCTCCAGAGGACATTGAAATCTTTTGCTCAGTTTCATTGTTCACGTTGATAAATTTTGCCATAATCCTGGACTTCAGTTCATTTTTGGTGTTACAAGGAATTTTGTTAATCCCCTGCACAACTGTAACCCATACATAATAATAAAGTGGGGTTGAATCTGGGGGGTTAGGCGGCAAGATGCAAGGATGCGATGTGATTGCAGAAATTACATGACTTGGTTTTCCTGGTTGTGCAGGGTCCTGTTGCCAGACATAGGGTCATCCACTTGATCCAGGGAAGTGCTACCTCATCAAAGCACTTGCTGTATGCCTTTATGTTGGGCCATGAGACCCTGTGGGAAGATGAATGATTGTGTAATGTTGCAAACACCTTCGTAATCGCCATTAGACCCCTCCAATGCTTTCTGAATCCTCTGCACTGTCCTTAGATTGACACCCAAACACTCTGAAATGTTCACATTGAAACTTCTGATGGGAATGTTAAGCTTTACAGATTATCATTTTCAAATTTCTAAGAGCATGAATTGTGTGTCATATATATATATATATATATATATAGTTTTTTTTAATTGTTTCACCCCAAGCAAGGTGGTAATAACACTGATGTGCAGGGGGAAACATACGAGAAAAAGATTAGCTAGAAGTAGAGTAAAGAGAAAGATGAAGCAGTTACAGGGGGTGTTAGAAGGGAGCAATAGAAGGATGGGAATACGGGTGTGATGACAGTTGCAAAGGTAGAGAGAAAGGAAAAGATATACAGGGTGATGTAGAAAGAACTAGAGTCAAGTGGTTAAGAGATGGGTATTGACATTGCATTTAAATTCCTGGATGGCTACCATCAGGGAAGCAAGAATATGGAAGAGAGTTCCACAGGTGTGAGTACAAAAAAAAGAGCCACTGGAGTAGAATTGTCAGCTGCATTTGGTTGAACTAACTGTGAATGGGTGGGACCCAGTTGCCAGTCTGGTTGCATGAGTAAAGTCATGTGGCAGAGGCACCAGTACAAATGTATGTATATACACATACAAAAGATTGAAAATATGCATATATATTTATATTTTTAAATGGCAGTTCTCTCCAGGACATAAGCGATCATAGTTCTCCTCAACTTCCACTTTGTCTTGTTTTTTTTTTTTGTTTTTTTTATATTGGCTGCCACCCAGAGATACTTTTGCTACTTAGAAATCTGAGTCTACCTTGTTTTTTAACTAATAGCTTTCAAATGAAGAGATGGATTTTATGCATTGCCCAAGTGTGCAATTGTGCAAAAGTTAATGCAACGAACTAAGCCAAAATTTGAACTTACATCACAAATTCTATTAGGATGCTTTCACGTCTATTTGTGTTCAACTAATAATTAAAACTGGTTATATGGATTGTGGAATGGATAATAATTTCGAATGAGAAATCAGAATCAAGTTCAAATTGGAGTCATGGTTGTTTTATTTACTTACGCTTAAATATTATGAAAGGCATGAATCCATCTCAACTTGTAATTGATTAGCAGTACATATTGGCTCTATAACTTTGGTTGGGCAATCAGTCAATTGCAGTTATTTAGAAATCAAGAGACATGACTGACCAAGGGTATATCACTGAATGAATAATTAAAAAACTACTTATTGAACTAGCCCATCCTCAAACCCAGATTTTGCATAAAAATACTTATAAATAAGAGTGATTAAGGTTGATAAACATACACATATATATTTTTTTTCATTTGTAAACAAGTTATATTATGCAACCAAGGTTTCTACCATCTGCTGGTTATTGTAAATTGCCTGAAGACACCAGCAGATGGTAGAAACCTGAGTTGCATAATATAACTTGTTTACAAATGAAAAATATTCAAGTTCTACAATATAACTGAATTGAACATTTTTAATACAACTGTGTACTGGTTTAATTAAATCCGGACAAAAAAAATTACATAATTAAATAATATATATCATTAAGCAGTATCCTTGGTTAATTATATATATTATTACCTTAGTTGTAAGGTTAATTCCACCAGGGATCGTAATACAATGAGAACTTAATGTGAGAATTTAACAGAGTATTATAATGAAAATTAATTGGATGAATGGATTTATAATTCATCCAATTTATTTTATATATATATATATATATATATATATATATATAGTGCATGTGATTTAGACATATAGCAGATTTAAATCTATATTGATTTTGTGGAAGTAAATGACCTTGGCCTGTGTCAAAATTTAATTTGGTGGTTTCTTGTTTTATTTCAAGTGGTGTATATTGTTAAGTGAATATATATCTCATTTTTTGCTTATTGATTTTGGTGAGTTTTAGCATTTTGAAGTTGTCTGTTTCAAATGACACACATTGATAAGTCAGTATCTTCACTGACTTTGTTTCAAAATTTATTTCCTTGACATTTACTGATTTGAAATCTCCTATTTTATTTCAAATGACATATATTGATAAATTAATATCTCTATCTTGACTTTTTTGCTTATTGATTCTCTTGACATTTTGATATTTACTGTTTTAAGATTCCTGTTGTAATTCAAATGATATATTGATATGTGAATATCTCTAATGCACTGCAGAAAGAACAAAATGTGTAAGAATTTACAGGTTTCTTTTATCTGACATGAATTTATTTTCATAGGTTTGTTGCTATGAAAGTTGGTTCAGTTGTACAAGACAATTTTTCACTGCAGAATCTATCTTGCTCATTCATAAGTTTAATTTTTCACTCCAGAATCTATTCATTGAATATTACTGCCACATTTGGTTTGGTACTTCTGATATATACTTAGACATTCTAAATAAAATACAAAGAATCAGCAATGTTAGTGTCCTGAGCTGGCAACTTGGTTCAACATTGTTTTTACTTCCTTTACACAGAGCTAATAAGACAAAATACATCTAGAACTTACTTTTTCTAAATTTTTTAGAAGAATGGAAGATAACATGGCTTGCTTGCTTTGTTCAAGGAATTTTTTCGACACAATGGACCACATGCACACATAACAGTCTCTTGCATGTAGCATGAGATAACATTTCTTTTATAATAGCAATACTTTTATTTACAAAAACAATTTGTGCAGTGAGGATGTGAAATGTTTCCTGGCTGAGTGATGCTAATTTGTTTTGATTGATTTGGGAGCAAAAGGTCAGGTTGATAAATCTGGCATGTAGGTATTTCATGTTGCTCATCTCATGTAGATTTTGACATGAAATTGGTTCAGCTGTATACGACCACTGACTTCTAAAGTTTTGATTCTCTTTGCTGTATTTCTACAAATTTTGAAGCTTTTTTTTAGATAGAAACTTCATAGAAATTTAATGCAATATTTGAACAAGTTTTTAAGGGAAGTGAATCTGTTCAACTTGTATAGTGAGAATATTTTGAGGACCCTAGATACTATGCCAGGATTTATCAGAGGCCACAATTTGTTCAACATAAGGTATGCAGATGACACAGTGCAGATTGCTGACATGGAAAGAAAACTACAAAACCTCCTGCAGAAGGTAGCTGAGGAGAGTGAAACAAAAGGACTACAAATAAACTACAAGAAAACAATGCATGGTCATCAGCAAAAAGAGTAACCCAAAATGCCAAATACAGGTGAGGAATACTAGAATCAAGCAAGGACAAAAATTTAAATACCTAGGAAGTGTTCTAACAGAAGATGGAAGGTGTGGCACAAAGATCCAAAGGCAAATCGGCATGGCAAAGGACGTCTTCCAGAAGCCGAATAAAGTTTTACGACATGGGAAACTTTCACTAGAAACAAAGAAGAGAGCGCTAGATTGCTATGTGATGCCAGTTCTTCAATATGGCAGTAAATGCTGGACAATATAATCAAAGATGATGAAAAAACTTGAAGCAGCATAAATGTGGTTCTACACAAGGATACTGCAAATATCATGTGAGCAATGATGAGGTTTTGGAAAGAACGGCAACGAAAAGAAAATTAATACTGAGTATCAGGAAGAGACAACTGAAGTTCCTGGGACATGCAACGAGGAAGAAGGGCTTGGAGAACCTGATACTGATGGCCAGATAGGAGGAAAAAGAGACAGTGGAAGGCAGTGGATAACATATTTGAAGGGCCTGATCAGATGGATGACGGAACGGGGTTTGCGTGGTGTAACAGGAGAAAACATACTAAGAGCTACTATGGATAGGGAAACAGGGAAAGCTATGATCACTTACATCCTGAAGGACAGGGCATATAGAAGAAGAAGAAATAACATAAAAACCTTAGGTTTCATAAGCATTTAATTTAAATAGAACAAAATGAGTCTTGCTGAATTTAGTGTTATGCAAGCCTAAAAGATTCATCTGAACTGATGATGGATACAACTCTGAGTTTGGTAATGTCATGTATTGACAGTTTCACTTGATTTATGTGTCTTCTTGCACATGCTGTAGTGGGTGCAAAAAAACATTCCAATGAAGTCATGCAGGTAATTTATATATATATATAGCAAGAGGAAGAGTTCATTCCTCACAGGAGGGCACCATAACAAAAATGATGTCTGTCTTTTAGCTGTAAGAGTAACGATGAAAGAAAATTTCAGAAATTCCATTGTAGGAGTTCAAAGCAAGATGCAGAAACTGCTTTTTAATCATTAGAATTTAGCTTACCAAATGTTAACAAATGTGAAACATAACATTGTTCTGAAAATTTCTTCATGAAAATAAATTTAGCAAAAGGAGACAGCTTGGATATTCAGTTCTGATTGATAAAAATCACTTGAGGTTCCATCCTGAAGTGGGCCCATGCAAATCAATTTGATGGGAACAAAAATGAACTTTTCAGCAGTTGTTTTACATTTGCATTAAACTGGAAAATCACAAATATTCAGTAAATAGGAATTAAACAAAAATGTAATCACTTTCATGCAATCTGACCTGCACTTCTTTTAGTCATTTCTAAAATGGACTTGTCAGATTGTATGACATTAATATGAAGGTCTTAATATACCAAACTCATTCAGAAATATCTAAACCATCAGCTGTATGCAAACACTTTCTCAGATTAATAATTAAAAATGGCTTCAAGTGAATGAAATATGTAGATCTTAGTGAGAACCATTTTTTTTTTAATCTCATAGACTGGCACTAGAAAATCACACACTGTTGACATTTCACATTACTTCAAACAAGAGGTTAATAAGAAAGCTCCCACTGTGGTGGATAGGAAATTAAGAAGTAAAATCAACCTTCTTCACTTTTAAAAAATTCACAATGACAAGTGAAATCCTGGTTTTTTCCCAAATAGAAAAAGGATTAACCATGTGCTTAAATAAAAATTTGAAACCGGATTTCGAAATTAGATGTTAAATCGGTTTTCTGACCAATGGTAGCGATTTGCAAGACTAAAGAGACTTAGTGATTCAGTGTGAAAATTTGAATGAATATAAAGGCTTTGATCAGATCAAAGCCAGTCAGTCAGATAGGAGCAGCGAGACAAAACAACTAAAATGTAATGAAACTTCAACCACAACCTGGACATAGGTTGTGTCACACATTGTCCTCTTTCTCCTTCTTTCTTGTGTACTGATTCCTTTCACTTCTTCTCCATTCAAAGACATTCCTATTAAATGAACGTTCATTCATACATACGTATGTATGTATGCACGCATATACTCTTTCCAATAAATTACTACTTCGAACATTTCTTCAACTCTTAATACCCTTAAATCACTACTTGTTTCTCACTAAGCATTAATGTTGTGGATTCCAGATGAGGAACCGCACAAAATAATGAATGACAAAACAGATATGGTGATAGAAAAATAGGTTGTATTGAACATAATAAACAAACTTGAATGCAGGTTAGTAAATCCAGGAATACTATAAATATATACAAGTCTTGAAGTAAAGTCATTGAAAATAGTATATCTGTGTATATTATTTTAGCTGAGTTGCGCTCAGAGCTAGTCTGGTCTCTGGGTAACTTTGGTATCTCTTGGAACTCTCTGATAACGGTAAAGGATCTCTACGATTACTCTCCACTGCCAACTGCAACTCTCTCTATGGCAGGATTATATGTACACTCAGTTGAGTCCCTTATCATATACAAAAGGGGGAGATCCCACAACAATTAATTTCTTCCAATTCTTGTTACGCTTTACTTTTAATAAATTTCTAATTTAACATGAAAAATGTATATTTATATTCTTGCATTATTCGTCCATGAATATACACAAGCTTTCTGATGATGATAATTCTGAATAAAATTTGTAAGCTGTAAGGAATTTGGTTATGTATGACACAAGGCCTAATTAATAAACATTAACCATCTCCCTACAGCTACACCACCAACACTGGAAAGAGCAAAAACAGTTACTGAACTTGAGAAACCTATTTTCCTGAAGAATTGTTTTAATAAAAAGATGTTATGAATTTAATCTAAACATTGCACTGGCTACACAATCAATGAATGCTTAATGTTTGCTTGTAAGGAAACTGCTAAAATTACCATTGTGACATGTGACAAGAAATTGATTCTAAATGACAGCTGAAGACTTTCTACACAGTTACTGGACTGAGGTGAAGAACCAAGTTTATAGCTATTGTTGATATTTGGAATAAATCGCTAGAAACTTCTTGAATCTTGGTGAAACAAACACAGCCAGGAAGTATTGCCATAAAATTGATAATGTACTATTACTCAATGAGTGTAACATTTAGATTCTGTATTGCTCAATTAAAAATGACAATGTGAAGACACAAATCTTTTCAAACAGGAAGTTAAAAATTTAGAATCAAAAATGCAAATAACAAATACTTGTTTGTATGCAGGTAGGCTCAGCAAAGAACTTCTGTTTCTTTCAACTTAAAAAAAATAAGAAATTTAGATTGCATATTTCAACCAATCAGAATTGCCTGTCAAAAAGATTGGATAGCCATAAGATCCGGCAATTTAAAAAAAAAAACAAGTGTATATAAAAGAAAACCGAATTAGTTTAAAGATTTTTATTTCAACCACAGCTAAACCACATCAGTCATTTCTTTGATACATTTTCAAGTACCAAGCACATAGGGCTTGAATTTTCTCTTCCGATAAAAACATTCTTTTCACTCATACACATAACTATACCTTTTCAACTTCAAAATGGACTTATTTTCAGGTGAAAAAATTAATCAACTTCAAAATGGATCAATCAACTTAAAATTGAAAAACAACTTCAAAATGAGAAATAGTCAACTTCAAATTGAGAGTTAATATAATACTAATAAATTTAGTATTTATTCTTCTATTTTTACTTAAAAGGGAATTCTTTAGTGGTTAAAGATCCTTGGCCATCACCAAAATCACCATCTTAAAATCCTAACAAATGAGTCTGCCATACTTCCTTTTATGTCAGCTTTAATGACTGACCAAACCTTTTCAATGGGATTTAACATCAGACTATAGGAGGCAAGTCTGAAAATTTGGTGTTGTCTAAATTCATCTTCCTCTACAACTTCAATTGAAGTATATCAAGGAGCGTTATCAATAACTATGACAACTTCCCTTTCATAAATTTCATTTACCTTTCTAAGGCACTCTCTGGTCCAATCTTTCGCATCCTCTTTTTTGAAAAAACCTCTTTTAATTTTATGATGAATTAATCCATTATTATTAATACTTCCATTAACATGGATGTTATTTCCCCTGGATTTGGCCATGACTGTAGTGCATCTTGTGTCTTTTTTAGAGCAACCTTCTCTTGAATTATGGAGATAAAATTGGTTTCATCCATATAAAGAATTGGCACACTTTGGGACTGAAATTCTAATAAAGCTACTGAAAAATCCTTATATTTGACCTTATTGACATTATTATTGGCAGCTTGTGGTTTATAAACTAACCACTTTTAAAGTAAAGGCCATGGAGTCCAAGAGCTTTCTTATGCATTCTATTTTCACATGAGCCTCATACTTTTTGACGAACTTATTTACAATGTTTTGAAGAGTGACCCTAGGAAAGTTTTCAATTCGGCCATAAAATTCTTATGCTCTTGTGTAATTTTATATTTTCTTGCTCCTCCCCTAGATTCACTCTTATCAGCACCCTGGTCTAACCAATGGTATGCTGTTGCCAGAGGTATACCAATTGTTCTTGCCAGGTCTTTGCAAGTTCCTGCTGCGGCATGTGCAGCTAAAATCTGGGCTGTTTTTCACCAGCCACAGTTTTCTTGAGGTAAGTCCTCCTTGGAGCTGTTGCTAATTCTTCTTCAGCTTCTTTTGTAGAGGTTTCTCCAGCGTCAACATCAATCATCGTTTTTGTCCATATGGGACTTTCTCCTCCTACTTTTACTGTAGGCTCAGCCAATGCTTTCTTGGCCTCTAAATTATTTGTATTTTAGTTTTTTTTCTTCATCTATACAATGAAGACGAACAATCAATTTTCTTACTCATGGGGTAAATTAATTGAAAAAATAACTTTCATTTTACCAAAAAAATATCTCAATTTGAAGTTGGTTATTCTTATCTTGAAGTTGATTGTTTTTGGGTTTTTGACATTTTCTCAATTTGAAGTTGATTGTTCCATTTCGAAGTTGATTAATTTTTTTTTTACCTGAAAATAAGTCCATTTTGAAGTTGATTATCATTTTGAAGTTGATTAATTTTTTTTTATCTGAAAATAAGTCCAATTTGAAGTTGATAAGGTATAGAGAAATATTACACACTACATTTTTTTTTCAAATGAACATTGAATATAATACAAAGCACAGTACATGGATAAATTAATCTGGTGTTTCTTATTAACATGCATACATTAGGAACTTAACTCATTCATCAAATACCAAAATTGTTGCAAATTGTTGTTATCTAAAATCACTGTTATTGAATGTTATTTCCAATTTCTGTGTTCTTTTAAATTGTGGAATTAGCACAGAGACCATTATTCTACAACAATAATGCTCAGCAGACTATCTAAAAAATGAACTAGGCTTCTTTTATGTGGCATGTTTCCTCAGGTCATAGGTGATCATAGCTTTCCATATCTCCCTATTCTTTGGAGCTTTTAACATCTTTTCTCTTGTTATTCTTCTGAAATCCTGCTCTGCTATCCATTTGCTCAAGCCAATCAAGTAGGTCATGCATTTCTTTCTCTTGCCTCTCTTTTCCCTTTGTTCTGTGAGTGCCATACTTTTCAAGCCTTCCTTCCTTTCTTTGTCCCAGAAACTTCAGCTGTATTTTTCTGATGTTAAGAAAAAGTTTCCATTTCATTTCTATCTTCTCTAAAACATTGTTGTTGCTCGCTTGTTTGATCGATGATATCCTAAGCATCCTTCTACTGAATCACATTTTTGGTTGCTCCACGTCTTTCCTTTATCTTTTTGTCCTGGGCATTATGGTAAACTGCATCCAGCAGCAAGGCCTCTGATTGAGAGATTGTGAGGAGCATGGAACCACCTCTTAATTGCTGTCATTTTCAGTTTCATTCTGACCTGGAGTGGTAGCACCTGTTAGGGTACCAGCTGTGGGTAAATAGTTAACCCCCAAACTGGAGTCAAAACACTATAAAAGTATAAAAATAGACTTTTATAGAAATATATATATAAAAATAGATTTTTATAGAAAAATATACATTTTTGAAGAAAAAAATTACCATAACACATTTTTGAAGGAAAAAAATTATTCTCAGTAAAACATTTTTGAATACAAAACTACAAGACATTTTCAGTTTTCTAAAATAAAAAAGAATAAAAACAAAAATGTTCATTTAAATCTAACTAAATCAACCTTCTCACTATAACTGAACACTTAAAAAAAATACCTTAAAATCCCACCTTTTGGGCATTAAATAACCCGCAGAGGTTGATATGCCGTTAAACAAAATACAAACCCTCAGACCTTTATCTTTGATAAGATTGTCTAATATTTGCTGCTATATTGAATGGTAGACATCACATAATCTAGTACTCTTTACTTTGTTTTCAACAAAATGTTTCTCTCTTAATACACTACACATGTCCTTGGCTATGGCAATACACCTTCAAATCTCAGTGTCTCACTTTCTGTACTCTGTTAAGACACTTTACAGGAATTTAAATTTCTGTACTTGCAAGATAAAATAATCTTTGATGGAGGATGTTTTTATGTTAATGTCCCTGTAACCTCTCTGAAGACAGCTCATGTGAGCCAAAAGCTTAGAACTAAGTTAATAAAAAAATTATCCAAATGTTGGAGAATTTTTCCTTTATTTTCACCTAAAATTAAAGCCAAAATATGATGCTTAGAATGGCTCATGATTAAACATAATAGACATTCATTGTATCTTATATTTAACAGTATATGTTTAAAAAAAAAAAATATATATATATGTATAAAAACAATTTGGTGTTTATATATATATATATATATATAAATATAAAACAATTTGGATAGAATATATTGGGCGTGTATAATGATATGCGCTAAAAAGTCTACCTACTTCCACTGAATGCCCATAGCCCAGGGGTAGAGTCGCCGACTGACGCCATTACGGTCGGGTTTAAATCCTGGGTAAAAAAGTAATCGGAGTCTAACCATACTGATGAGTTTTGATACGGTGAAACAGATCTGTCTGCGGATGACAATATATATATATATATATATATTTTTTTTATAAGCGATTCACCCCGAGCAAGGCATGTCACTGCCACTACTGCACAGGGGGCTACATAGAGTGGAGAAAGGATGATTACATATAGGAAATGTCAGAGGGTGGGTGATAGGCGGGTAAGGATACAGAGAATGAGGGTTGGGTAGATGAGAGTGTTCTGAGAATAATTGGGAATTAGTGTGATAGGAGGTGTCTATTGACCCTACATTTAAACACCTGGAGATTGTAGCTGTCGGGAAAGCAGACTTGTGGAAGGGAGTTCCACAGGCGGAAAGCGCGAGAAAAGAAGCTGTTGGAGTAGAATTTACGGTTACATCTTATTTGTTTAACTGTAAAAGGGTGGGACCTAGTTGCTAATCTAGTATCTCGTGTAAATTTATGCTTAGGTGGCACCAGTGATCTAAGCTCATCGGAGCAGAAGTCATGAAAGTACTTGTAGAAGAGGCACAGGCAAGCCACATCACACTGGTGAGAGAGTGGTTGCAGCCAGTCTGCCAAGTCAGTATCAACCACGTTACAGATCCTCCTTTGTATTTTGTCAAGAAGCCCAAGGAGAGCAGCAGGGGCACCTGACCAGATATGGCAGCAGTATTCCATACATGGGCGGATGGTAGATTTGTATATGTGCAGAATAGATTCAGGTGGGAAAAACTTCAGGGCCCTGCACAGAGAGCCGACTTTCATAGCAGCAGATTTGGCAATGGATTCGATATAGTCATTCCATTTGAGGTCTGCCGAAAGGGTAAGGCCAAGGAGGCGTAGTATTTTACTCTCTGGGAGGCCAGCCTGTCCCATGCTAATGGGAGGTAGATGTGATTGTCTGTGGTGGTTAGTTGATAACAGCTTCATTTTAGAGGCATTGAAATTTACCAGCCATTTCCTACCCCAGGGCACTACGGATTGGAGGTCCCTTTCATGTATGACAGCGAGGTTCACCTTGTCGTCCACACCTGGTTTTTGATCGATGCGAGAATAGATTGTTGTGTCATTGGCATACATGCCAACTTGGGATCTAATGGTGTCGGGGAGATCATTAATGTAGATCAGAAAGAGCGTGGGACCTAGGATAGAACCTTGAGGGACGCCCACGTTCGTCTGGTAGTTTTGGGAGGCATGCCCATTTAATACCACCTTCAATGTGCGGTTAGAGAGGAAAGATTGGATGAGGTCAAACAGATGTCCAGTTATCCCGTAGCTCCGCAGTTTGCACAAGAGGCCAGCATGCCAAACCCTGTCGAACGCTTTGGAGATATCCAGGGCAATGGTTCGGGCTTCACCATTCTTGTCAAGTGCCCGGTATATGTACTCGGTAATGGTCGTTAGCATATCATCAGTAGACCTGGTGAAGCGAAACCCGTACTGTTTGTCAGAAAGAAGCCTGTTGGCGGTGAGATGCTGAATCACCTTGGCGTTTATAATGGCTTCGAAAACTTTGCCAAAGATCGGAAGGAGACTAATAGGATGGTAATTGGCGGGGTCTGAGGGTTTGCCAGAATTCTTAAATATAGGAACTATGCAGGAGGACTTCCAACAGGCAGGAAAGCAGGAAGCAGATAGGCAGAGGTTATAGAGTTTAGAGAGGACAGAGGAGAGTTCTGGGGCACATTTCTTCAGTACTATGACTGTGATTCCATCACCGCCGTTCGCTTTGTGTGGGTCAATTTGTGCAATTATCTTGGCGACCAGCGAGGGTGTCATGTGGACGTTATTTAGTTGAGCCTTAGTTCTGGGTGGGAAGTCTGGTGTAGGTATTCCTAACGAGTCCAGTGTCGAATTGGTTGAGAATCTACGGGCAAAGCAGATGTCTTGTTCGCTGGGTAGGTGAGAACTTCAAACTCATTGATTAGTGGGGGTATTGAAGTCTTGTTCCTGCTGAGCACGCTTTTGCAGAGACACCAGTAATCTTTGGAACCAAACTTAGAGGATGCTATGCGTTGCCTAATTCTGGTAGCAAACACCCTCTTAGCTTCGTTCAGTACTTTTTTACACTTGTTCTGTGCTGAGGTGAAAAGGCGCCTGTTTTGGTTCGACCAGCAGCTTCGATAGAAATGGTTCTGGTGGGCAATGGCGGCCGAGCAAGCGAGTGAGAACCAGGGGGACGAATTTGGTTTTAGTTGGAATTTCCTGGCTGGGATAAAAGCATTGATGCCAGCCTTAACCCAAGAGGAGACCTCGGAGGCACAGTCTTCGACAGGAAGATCGAAGACGTTGTTCCAGGGCACGTCGCAGAGGAAGTCTCTGAACGAGTCCCAGTCTGCTCTTTGGTAGCAGTATGATATTCTGCTGGTCTGGTTTTCTTGGGTATAGTTAGTGCGGATTGAGATGTTGACGGAGACTACGGCGTGGTCAGAGTTTCCGAGGGGGCAGAGTTGCCTGGTAGTGCAGGAGTCTGGGATGGAGGTAAAGCAAAGGTTGAGTAATGAGTCCCTTAGGGTTTTTCAAGAAACGCATGGGGAAGTCCACCACTTGCGTTAGAGCTTGGGTTATTGAAAAATACATGGTGCGGATCCCAGCAAGGTTGGTGGCTGAGTTTTCAAGCCACTTGGTGTGGTGGGCATTAAAATCGCCAAACACAAATATATGAGCAGATGGGTGAGAAGAAATGGCCCTGTCGATATTAGTAGAGATGCAATCAAGTACTGTACAGTCAGAGGAGGAGGGAGAGTGGTAGAGGAAGAAGAGATAGCTAACCGAGCTTAGAAGTGAGAGGCGGAAGCACATGAAGGAATGATCAAGGGATTCAAGAGATGTGACTCTGGCTAGGGGAAGTTGTTCGCTGACATATACACCAAGCCCATGCATATGGACATTGGAGGCCTTCCTGAAGAGGGGAAGGTAACCAGGAACAAACAGCTCCGAAGAGGGGATAGAAGGGTCAAGGTTAGTCTCACATATAGCTAAGATATTGGGTGAGTTAGTTAGAAGGAATGATTCTACACTATTAAAGTTACTGCGAATACCTCGTATGTTTGTGAAGGAAACGCAGATAGGTTTGGGTGATTTATGACTAGCTGGTTTAGGCTTGCTGTTTTGTTTGTTTAATTTCATGCTGGTTATAATTGTGGATAGAGAGAGGTCTAGAGTAGGGTCAGATGGTCATTAATTGCAGCAGGTGAAGGATGGTGAATGGCGCCGCCTGCAGCATAATGTGGCCTCGGGGTTGCCCATCGGAAATTCATGCAGGGACACCCGTCCATGCGCGAAATGGCACTACAGGAACCCCGATATTATTCAACTGTTGATCAGAGCAGCCTCTCAAGATGCTACACAAGAGTTCGGGCTCCTAATTACCAGTTGGAAGCAGCAACCAGGAAACTGCCAACCCGGTACCCTCAGAATGAAGAGACATTGCCACCATACTCACCAACTGCAAAAAGCTTCCAGCCAAACCGACGTAAAGACCGAAAAAGAGAGAGATGAACCGGGAACCCCTTCCTAAACAAGAAACAAGGCGATCACCTCTACTCCTGTCCAAAAGAAGTGGGTGGAGTGTGAGACCGGGCGATAGAAGGTACTATCTACTCCAATTAAAAAAAAAAAAACAATATATGTGTGACTGAAGTTAAATAAGTTTTAACTTAGTATAAGTCAAACCTAAATTTGATAATTAAAAACAATTTACACAATCATGGTCGCAGTGCATTACAAGAGTGACAAGTAGAGAACTTTGGTTAGTAACAAAACAAGAACAAAAATTAGACCAAAAAAAAAAAAATACAGCAAAATAAGAACACACTGGCTAAAACTTACCAGTTGCAGGCTGACTGACAGAAAAAAGTTAAGAAAATTTCAAAAATTATCTTCATTTTGTTTTCCCCATTCAGTTCTGGTAAGTTTAAGCTGCCTCTAAGTAATATATATATATATATATATATATATATATATATATATATATGAACTACAATAGGCATAGAAAAAATATATATTTAAACTACATTAGGCATATATATATATATATATATATATATATATATATATATATATAAATTACAATTGGCATTTTATATATATATATATATATATAAATAAATAAACTAAAATAGACATAAAAATATATAAATTACAATTGGCATTATATATATATATAAACTACAGTAGGCATATTAATATATAAATATAAACTACAATTTGCATTATATATATATATATATATATATATATATATAAAAATAAACTAAAATAGACATAAAAATATATAAATTACAGTTGGCATTATATATATATATAAAAACTACAGTAGGCATATTAATATATAAATATAAACAACAATTAGCATTATATATATATATATATATATAAACTACAGTAGGCGTAGAAATATATAAATATAAACTACAATTGGCATTTTATATATATATATATATATATATATATAGAAAAACTACAATAGTCGTCGAAAAAAAATATTTATATAAAAACTACAACAGCCATAGAACAAATATATATAGAAACTTATTTATAAATGGAACTTTGTGTGTGTCCATTACCTATAGACTCTGAAATGGCTGAACCAATTTTCTTGAAAATTTACACAGTTGTACTATAAGCGTCTGCAAGTGTTCTTAGCTAGGTTTTGTGTTGAGGTACCCCCTATAATAATCGAAAAAACAGGTTATAGAAGGAGTGGTTCGATTTTAATCAAATTTGATACACTCATAGACAGAGATATAAGAAACGATATTCAGTAGTTTCAAGGTTGCAGTTCTTACAACAGTGCAGAAAATTGATAATATGTATATATAAAAGGCAAGATGTTTGTGTGTGTGTGTCTGTTTATCTGTCTGTATGTCCTTTATACAAATCCGCAATTTTTGTCTGATTCTCACCAAACTTCACACAAATATTCTTTAGGCTGAGTCTGAGCTCTAGGACCATGGATTAGTTTTAAACCTTTCATTACATCCGAGCAATGCTGGGCTATACTGCTAGTATATAAAAACTACAACAGTCGTAGAATATATATATATATATATATATATATATATATATATATATATATATGAAGTCTATAATAGGCGTAGAAAATATATAAACTTTGTAAAACTCAAGATATTTTGATTCTGTCTGAACCATTTTTTATATGAAGATAAGTTTTCAAAGAATATGCTGTGATTGTTGGATGAATTTTCAAAAATTTATGAAGACTTGAAATAGATAAAAATAATTGTATAGAACATCAATTAACACTTTAACATTTTTTTTACTTTTCTTAAGTGTATTATTTTTTTAAGATAATTTGTTTTAAAAATTATCTGTGAATCATTCTGAATGTGAAAGGGGGTTGTAAATGTATAAAATATGAACCAATGTTAAAAAAGATATTATGGAAGTAAAATAACCTTTGCTGTTTTAATATAATGGATGACATTTTATACTTCTATGAATAACTTGATTCAAGACATTTGGTCAATATTTGTAATTTTAATATATCACTCCAGAACATAGGTGACTAGGACCTCTCCCCAACTCTCAGTCTGATCTTTTATTAGCCATCTTTGTTCCTTTCTGTCATCTATTCATTCAGACTCGTTACATAGGTTACTCACTGTTTCTTTTTCCTTTTTTCAGTATGTCCTGTGAGTATTAGATTTTCCATTTTCTCTTTCTCCGTAATGTGTCACAGAAATTTCAAATATTTCTTTTTAATTTTACAAATGAAAGTCTTACTAGTTCCCTATTTCTTAAGAACTTCCTTGTTGATCATATTATGTCTTCATTTGTATGGAAATTGTCCAGTATTGAGTCACATACATGAGGATAGATATAACATAGCAGTTTTCTCTTTGTTTTTGCTTTTTGTTTTTAATTTAATAAAAACTAACTAATGTAATATATCGGCTCGGAACAAGAAATCAGGGGGAGGCCGAGTTTGAATTCCAGTTGAATTCATTGCATTCACTTACACGCAAATACCCTTAGGAAAGGTATTTATCTGTCTATTCCTTCCAGTTATGGGTTAAAGGTGAAAGTTTCTATTGCAAAAATATATAGCAATTTCCTTTTTGTTAACTTGTTAATACAAGTAAATACTTTGTTGTGGTGCATTGGATATCGGCTCGAAACAAGAAACCGTTGAGCCGAGTTCGAATTCCAGCTAAATTCATTGCATTCACTTATGCACAAATACCCTTGGGAAAGGTATTAATTCACCTATTCCTTCCAGTTATGGGTTAAATAACAGGACAGATTGGGTTCTATAGCCTTGGTTGGCAACCAGTCTACTGCAGAAAGCAATGGCAACCTACTGCGGGATAATCACTTGCCCAGTCAGTCATGTCTCTTTTGAGACATGATCGCCCAAGCATGTATCATGTATGGCACTTAACTGACTGACTTTTTGCTGTCAAATGCCTTTCATCCTCCTCTTCTTTTTATATATCTTATCAGTAGAGCAACATGGACACAATTCTTAATCCACATCAATATGCTCATTTTGGTGATGTTACTTTTTATTAACTTAAACAAATCTCCATGTTGTTATACAATCAAATAGCTATGTCTGTCAGATTTCCTTCATTAATAATGTTCTGTTCTGTTTGGTATCCCATTAGTGAGGTGGCATCAACACAAATCTTAATCATGAACCAATACTTGGCTCCTCATGTATTTAGCATAATAACTTCATATCCTGTTAATTAAAATTTTCTGCAGCCATTCACTTACCTTTTGATTCATGAGGGGAGAAGTGAAGAGATAGTTTTAATGACTGTTGTAAACTTGTATTAATTTTCTGCTTGAGAAGTTATTGTTATAAGGGAAAGTATGATGAATCGTTCTTGATAAGATAGAATATTTGCCTACTGGCTAAGAACTGTAATAAAATTGTATTACTGAGGATTTCCTTTAACCACATTTGGATAGTACAAATTCAAAACCCTTTTTGTAGAATTTTAATATTTTTTTAGAGTGATATATTAGTTTTATAATTGATATGTTTGACATCTGGTAGTTAAGAGTTATTTAGGCGCCAACAAAAGTTGGAGAATGAAGAACCCACTTCTACTCAAATCCTGCTATCTGTTTTCAACAGTTACTCAATATTATCATATAGATTTTCAGTACACAGTGTTTGCTAATGTTTAAAGCACTTAAATAAAAGTTAAAAAAAAAAATGATTCATTAATTTGGGGTTTCACAATTTTTCAGGCATAATTTTATGATAATATTAGCTGTTTTCTTATAAGGAAATATTTGGCATTCATTGATTCTACCAGCCAGATCTACTTTTTGTTGAAATTTATCTCGTTAAGGGAAAAATTCTGGAAATAGGTTTCTCAAGTCCTTTGTTATTGCTCTTTTCAGTATTAATGGAGGCTTCCATCCTAAACTTTTGTTTGAAGTAGTGTAGAATGTTAACACACACACAGACACATATATATATATATATATATTGGTTTGGTTTGTTTTATGGCTTATCAAGCTCAATGGGTTGTTTAATGCCAACAGAAGTTTTATAATAGGTTCGTATGAATAGAATGTATATTCTTTGTAAGAAATCAGTTTGTGGATCAGGTTTTGTACAGAGATTTTGTCACGTCAAATGTCTAACTGGTAATTTTTTTTTCTTTTCAAAAATGTATTGCTGGTATATATATTTTTATTTTTATTTTTTATTTTGTTATAATCATATCATCCCAGGCAAGGCATTTTACTGCCACTGTTATGCAGGGGGTTACATAGGAGGAAAGTTATGAAAAAGAGTGACAAGTTATAGGGGGTGTCAGGAAGTAGATAAGAGAAGGATGAGAATACTAATTAGAGTGGAATAGATGGAGAAAGGAGCATGAGATAGGAGAGGACTATTGACTTTACATTTAAATTCTTGTAGAATTATAGTTGTCGGGAAAGTCAGTAAATGGAAGATCTTTTGTCTACGCCGGATACTGAAGACGCGCTGGTCTTACCAACAACCGACGGTGCTCTGTTTCATCGATTTTGCAGCGGCCTTCGACTCGGTGGACCGCAACACTCTGTGGACTATCATGCCAAAGCTGCTGCGTCTGATTCAGGCCTACTACCGGGAGACGAGGACACGTGTTCGTGCTTACGGTGCTGAGACCGGGGCGTTTGAGGTTCGCACTGGTGTGCGACAGGGATGCGCGCTCTCCCCGACGCTCTTCAACTACGCTATCGACTGGATTCTGATGAGCGCCCCTCAAGGCTTCACTGGGGTTCGGGTGGGCCGCGACTTGGCCGTGACCGACCTGGCGTACACTGACGACATTGTCCTTCTTGGTGACAGCATCGAGGAGGTGCAGGCGGCCGTCAGCCGAGTGCATGCCAGCGCGTGCGCGGTCGGCATGCGCATCAATGCTGCAAAGATGAAGGTGATGACGGCGCTGTTGCCTCCAGAGGCCCAACAACCCATCCTGCTCGACGGAACACCCCTGGAGATGGTGGACCACTTCATCTATCTGGGCTCGTCTTTTGTCCCGAGCGGCCAGGGTGGCGATGAGATCGGGCGTCGCATCAACCTTGCGAGGGCCGCCTTCAACCGCCTCCAGAAGTGTCTCTGGTCGAGGCGGGAGATCGCCCTGCGTACAAAGAGCCGCGTCTACCAAGCTGTTGTGCGATCCATCTTGCTGTATGGCTGCGAGACGTGGCCGGTGCGCGTGGCGGACCTCAAGAGGGTGGAGGTCTTCGACAATGACTGTCTCCGGCGCATCCTGCGTTTCCGGCGGATTGATCGGGTGCGGATATCGACCCTTCGTCAAACATGCCGTCTTCAACCGATACCGGCTGCTCTCCGACTCTGTCGACTGCGTTGGTTCGGCCATGCTGCGCGCTGTCCTCCGGGTGAGCTGATTCACGACTGCCTCTTCCCGAGGCCCCTACCGGGCTGGCGCAAGCGTGCGGGGGGTCAGCTGAAGACGTGGGCAGCCACGCTGAAGGGGGACATGGAGCCGATCTCGGGCCCAAATGTCGTGGGATTTCGGAGGTGGAACCGGGACTGGGCAGAGATCAGAGTGGAGCTGGCTCAAGATCGCCGATCGTGGGCCGCCGCTGGGAGAGACGCTTCAAATGTTCTTGGGGATGCCGGCTCAACCCGTCCTGGGTGAATGCCGCTACAATACAATACATATCAGTAAATGGAAGGGAATTCCACAGGTGGGAAGTGCGAGAAAAGAAGCTGTTGAAGTAGAACTTGCATTTACGATTTATTGGTTTCACAGTAAAATGGTGGGACCCAGTTGCTAATCTACTGTATCGAATAAATTTATATATAGGTGGCACTAGTGAGCTAAGTTCATTGAAGCAGAATCTGTGAAAGTATTTGTAGAAGAGACACAGGGAAGCCACATTGCACCAGTGAGAAAGTGACCGTATCCAAGCTGCCAAGTCGGGATCTATCACATTACAGATTCTCAATTTTTATTCTTTCATCGTGGTTTGACCTCTGTTTTGGGGTTAACTATTTGCTCGTAGTTGGGACCGTAATAAGTGTTACCACCCTGGATCAGGGTAGACTTAGAAACAACAGCAATTAAGAGGTGGTTCCATGCTCCTCAAAACCTTCCAATCAGCAACTATGTTGCCAGATGTTTTTTTATCATTAATAGGACAGTAGTTTTTTGGTTAATATTTTATTTCTTTTTGGCAGTGTTTGGTGAAACCACACCAAGTGTAGCCTATTCTATTTTTACTTTCTTTTTCTTATACTAAATTTGTTATAACAGATCCATGTACCAAGCTATTTTTCATGTTTACTATTTACTAAATCCATTTCCTGAATTTTTCTGATAGATTCAGGGTGCACGCTCCCATTAGTTTTATTCTGACTTTAAATCATAGTTTCTGTTTTGGAAAAGTTTACCTTGAATATCTTGAGTTAGATGTTGATCTTTTTTTTTTGTTTGTTCAAGATCATTGTTTTTCTTACATATGCAATTAACATTTTGATCTATTAAATACACTTCAAGTTTTTATTGAATTAAAAAAATGATTATTCTGGTACTGTTGAGTCAGAAAACCCTCCAAAATTCAAGGCTATGTGGTGTGTTCCTTCAAGATGTCAATGATCGTGACTTTCCACAATTTCTTGTCCTTTGTAGTTCTTAGTAAATTTAATGTTTTTTGCTACCTCTCCTAAACCCTGTTCTTTCAGCAATTTACACAAGCTCACTGTTTTCCTTTGTTCATTTGGCTTTCAATATATCCACTGAGTGTCAAATTTTCTGAACACTCATTATATTTTTTTTTAATCGTATCACCCCGAGCAAGGCGGTAACACCACTGATGTGCAGGGGGCTACGTAATAGTGAGATGATTGGAAAAGAGAAAGCCAGAAACCACATCCTAAACAGGGAACAAGGGATGAGCCTCTTAACCTGTTCAATAGATGTGGGTGGAGTGTGAACCGGGCGATAGATAGATCTATCTACTTCAATTGAAAAAAAAACAAAAACAAAGTGAGAAGATTGGAAAAGAGAAAGCTGGAAACCACATCCTAAACAGGGAACAAGGGATGAGCCTAAAAACCTGTTCAATAGACGTGGGTGGAGTGTGAACCGGGCGATAGATAGATCTATCTACTTCAATTGAAAAAAAAAAACAAAGTGAGAAGATTGGAAAAGAGATATCCTAGATATTTTGACTCTTTCTGATGTTAATTACAAGTCACTAAAAACTTGCCATTTGTTATTCCCTGGTATTCTCAGCAGTCTTCTGTAGAACCTCATTTCTGTTGCTTCAAGTCTTATATTCGTTAAAGAGATTTTCCAGCCTTCAATGCTATATAGATGAACTGATATTCTGTAATAATTCAGTACTCTTTTCTTGGTTTCTCATATAATAGTTGGCTTAGCTTTTAAAAATCATATTTCTAAATCTGAATGTTACTTTGGATTTTATTGTCCTGGGTATGATGGTAAACTGCATCTGGCAACAAGGCCTCTGATTGGGAGGTTGCGAGGAGCATGGAACCACCTCTTAATTGCCGTTGTTACCAGGTCCACTCTGACTCGGAGTGGTAGCACCTGTTAGGGTCCCAGCTATGGGCAAATAGTTAACTGCTAAACTGGGGTCAAAACATTATGAAAGTATAAAAATTGACTTTTATAGAAATATATACATTTTTGAAAGAAAAATATTACTAATAATATATTTTGAAGAAAAAAAATTATATTCATAACACATTTTTGAAGGAAAAAAATTCTCAGCAAAATTTTTTTGAATACAAAAATAGAAGACATTTTCAGTTTTCTAAAATAAAAAAAAATAAAAACAAATTTTCATTAAAATCCTACTAAATCAACCTTTTCACTATAACTGAACATTGTAAAAAAAATACCTTAAAACCCCACCTTTTTGGCATTAAATAATCCACAGAGGTTGATATGCCTTTAAACAAAACTCAAACTCCTTTGGATTTCAGTATTGTACTATTTTCTGTTAAAACATTTGCTAGATATTGAAATTTTTGTACTTGCTTCATTTTGATATCTTCATTTTGTAACCATTTTCTTTTCTGGTTAATGATGTTTCGTCCTTTCTTTTTGATTTGCTTCACTATCTTCTGTAGAAGTTCCTGTTTCCTTTCTGTGTCTGCTATCAACACTGCATATGTTAGGTTGCTAAGATTTTAGCTATCAGTAATAGTTCCTTGTAGAACTTCTAATTCTCTCAGAATCACCTCACTATGATAGGTTGAATAATTTTTTGAGAAGGTAACTGTTTTTGTATATTTACTGAATTTGTTTTCTATTTAAATTCTCATACCATTTTGGTTCTCTCTAACAACCTAAAGTAGATGATATAGTAAAAAACATATCACATGTAAGTTATTAACATTATTTGGCAAGAGTTTATCTATGACTTTGGTTTATGACAAGGTGTGAGACACATGTCCACTTGTCATAAATTTTAACTTAACAAACACGTTTCCCATGATGTCATTTAAGTGAATCTCATAAATAGCAGACTTTTTCAATAAGTAGTGGGTCTTTTCCTCATGCCTGCCAAAATATTAGTTCCAGACATTTCATGACCAGGCTTTTTGTCACATGATAAAACTGCATGTGTATGTGTGCAGGAGAATGTTAATAGAAATATTATACATATCCATTATCTGTAAGAAGATAAGTTGTGAAGTTCTAACCAAAGTTTCATAAGATTGCAACTGTAACTAAACAAACTTTTATTTGTATTGTGATATTGATATACTAAATTATCATCTTCAGCCTGCTGACTGGGTATGGTTGTAGGGTTAGTGCACAGCTGAATACCTAACCAACTCTATCTATATGTCTTGGTTGCATGCCAATATCTGAAACTCTGAATGATCTTTCAGTCTACTCAGTGATGTTGTCAGCCCATTTTCTTTCTCTGTTCTGCCTTATCTTCTTTTTCCTGAAGTGGTACCTCAAAGGGTGGCAGTGAAAACATTTAGTACTTATATGCCCATACCTGTTCAACTTTCTCTTTGGATCTGTTGTTTGATGGTGTCTTGCATATAAATGTTGAAGATGGCTCTCTGCGGGAGATGACTCGTATGACTTTGTAGTGTCTTATTTTCTAATACTTGGTTTCTTTGCTATAATTCTGTTGCTGATCTCCAAGATACCCAAGAATAAAAAAAAAAGTGAAGATGAAAAATGCACGCAAGTCTGATGTTTAATTTCCGGCAGATGTTCTTATCTTTCTAGATCTTTTTCATTTTACAAAAGCTGTCATTGTTTGTGCTCTTCTTGAAATTATTTCTATTATCTTGACTCGATTGTCTCTCTACTTTAAGTTCCTGACTACAGATTTTTATCTTGATTGGAAACCCTTTCTTATTGTTCATGGATGTGTTTTTTATTTTTATCAATTTTTATTTTTTCAGCATTAATCTTCATGCTATACCTGGAGGAGGTTTTATTTAGGCTCTTCACCAGACTGACAAGTTCTTCTTTGCTAGACCATCTATGTTGTTTGTAAAACTATAACAAATTACCGATTCATCTGGCTGCAAAAATGCAGTTCTGATTTCAGGATTCAAAAAGTTTATTGATAAGTTTCATTTGCTACCTGTGAGTGGGGATTTCCTTATATGAACAAAATGTTCATAATTGTATTGGGTTTGCCTGGAAAGTTCATGATTTTTAGTAGTTCATGTTTGAACATGTCAGAACATATAAAATTTATTGACTGATATAAAATGTTTATATTTCCAATTAGATTACTCTTCAAACTATCTCTTGAATGGAAAATTTTAAACCATTTCATTCATGTAAATTTTGCATCCTTATGAAAATAGAAATTTATAAGGTGCATTTTAGGCACTTGATGTTTTTTGTTACCATAAAGACAAAAATGCTTTGCAAGGAACAAAGATAATCTTGGAATTATTTCATTTTTGTTCTCATCTTGGTTGATGTAGGTGTTATAATAGATAGAACATTTTGACCAAGTACATTCTGGTCATCATCAGGTGTCCATAGATTGACTGATGTTGATTATCTCGTTGATTATTGCAACTTGGTAGTGGCAAACCAAATTTCAACATGAAAGAATAATAATTGATTTCACAGGTTATTTTGCAATAATCAACGAGATAATCAACATCAGCCAATTATGAACATCTGATGATGACCAGAGGGTACTTGATCAAAATGTTGTGTCTTTATAACACTTAAATCTACCAAGATTTGAACAAAAGTTCGAAATAATTCCAAGATTATTGAAAATTACTCATTTCAGAACTAAATACAAAAAGAAACAAAGATATTTGTTATGTATGGTGAAAATGCTTTAGCTGACAGAACTGTACAGAAGTGGTTTGCTAAGTTTAGATTTGATGATTATAGCCTTATTGATGAAGAATGTTCAGGGAGACAACACCCCAAACACATAACTACCAAATCAAGACATTGATTGAGAATAACCTGCATTAAGTAATGTGGGAATTAGTAGCAACACGAAATTTATCAAATCCCCAATCCATGAGCACTTAGTAAAGCTTGGGTACTCAAATCACTATGATGTTTGGGTACCACATGATCTAAGTAAAAATAATCTATTGGATTACACTTTTGTGATCTGCTGTATAAATGTAAGAAAAATGTATCCTTTTCTGAAGCAATCCTGATCGGTGATGATGAATTATTTATAACAAGTTCAGTGAAAAAGGTTGTGGAATAAGTGACAGGAGCTTACATTAGCAACCCCAAAAGTAAGTTTTCATCCTAAGTAAGATGCTGGTTCCAGTTATATCGACGAACAGACAAACAACCATATATGTAAAAAATATGCGTTATATTTTTATTAATGATGATGAACCGTGTAGCCTAGGGAACAGAGAGTGAGAGAGCGCACTTCTAAGGGTTGACGGGAGTGTCTCTCTTCACCAGCCGATCTCTGTCGCTCCTCTGGTCTGGTCTGTCTGTCTCTGTCTGGTGAATCCGTGCGCCGAGGTCTTTTTATAATCTCCAAACCGGGACTTCCGGTTTTGCCTCGCCCATGCACACCCACGTAATTCTCAGAGTCACCTGTTCTGTTTGCCTCTGTAGCCATTTCCGCTACTGCCGGAAATAAGGTCAAACAAACATCCATTCCTTTCAACGACCGGAAACACCCCCGCTTGTATCAGCCTTCTTCGGGTGGGGCCAGATTGTTATATTACAGCTGTGCCTCTGGTGGGATTGGAAAGAAATCCTGTACTATGAGCTTCTGCCAACTAACCAGTCAATTAATTCTGAAAACTGCTGCTCATAACTGGAAAATTAAAGACAGTAATTCAAGAAAAATGCCCAGAATTTGTAAAAAGGAAAGGTGTTGTTTGCCATCAGGATAATACCAGACCTCAAGTTTCTTTGATGACCCAGCAAAATATTTTTGGATATTGGCTTGGCTGTGTTACTTCGTTTGCCATATTCACCAGACATTGCTTCTTCAGATTTTCATTTCTTCAGGTCCTTGCCAAATAATCTCAATGATAAGAATTTTAATTCTTTGGATTACATAGACTAGACATGGAATTACAACAGGAATGACATGTCTTTTAAAGCTCCTGAAAAATATTTTTTTTAATGTAAATAAGCAGTTTATAATTTTTAATATCATTTTAACCTAAATATGAATTTACTTATCATTGGTTAATTTATCTGTTTGTTTTTTTAATGATCCTGATTGTTTGATCAACTAGTTATTTTTATCTATATTACTTTTTAAAGACTACAATATTAGTTGTAGAAACACTAACAGTAAGTATTTTCATTTAGTTCAGTGAATATCTGAATAATATCAGATGTCGTATTTTGAAAGTCAAGTTTTGAATTTTTTTTATCTATTTAAATTTATATTTTTCATTATTTAAATGGTATAATGCTTGTTATATTATTACACATTTATAATCTTCAATTAATAATTTATGTACTTGTGTATTTATTAAGATAATTTGTGGTATCCATTGATTACTGGTATTTTTAAAAATAAGTGTTATGTCACAAGTTTAAGAGTTATTATATTAATAGCATTCAATACCCTGTATTTGCTAAACTATTTATATCTACATACGTTGGTATGAATAATTTATTTCAAAGTGAACACAGTGTTTCTCTTTTTATGACTAAGGATGTAACTTTAGTTATTGTAAGAAAATCATTTACAAGTCAAATTGCCTGATTTTTGTTTACCTTTGACTACAGCATAACTGTTTTCCTCTAACTTTTATCATTCAAACCTTTTGTTTTTCTTTTAATCCCATTTGCTTATAATTTTATTATTTAATATCGGCATAATATATATAATATCTGCATAATAATATATAATATATTTTTAATTTACTTTAGGCAAAACATATTTTCAAATTTGTCTTAGCATTTTAAATCTTAATGTTTATTTTATTTGAATGTTAAATTTTATTGAAATTATTTTTTTTAGAAGATCTAGAAAGTAGTTTACCTGCCTCTTTGGATGTTTAAATTATTTGATTTTTTAAAATTTTATTTCATTTTATATTTCAATTTTTTTTTTCAGAGTTATCACTTTATTTGTTTTTTATTCTTTATTGAATCAGTAATAGATTATACTAAATTTTTCTGACTCATACTAAGTTAAAACTTTTTTTTTCAATTTAAAAAAATAATAGTAGTAGATAGGCTTTCCTATCGCCCTGTTCTTACTCCTCCCACTTCTATTGAACAGTAGTAGAGGCTCATTCCGTGTTTCCTGTTTAGAGGAGAGGTTTCTGATTTTCTTTACTCCCCTCAAATCTTAATAGGGATGTTGTCATGAATTTTTCATGTGTGGATGGTGGCAATGACTCTTCATACTGAGGGTACCAGATTGGCAGTTTTCTGGTTGCTGCTTCAGACTGGTAATTAGGAACCCAAACTCTTGCAAAACATTTTGAAAGGCTACTCTGATCAACAGTTGAATAATAATGGGGTTCTGGCAGTGCTATGTCATGCATGGATGGGTGTCTCTGCAAGTGCCTCCAGTGGGTATTTGTTGACCGACTGCTTCTGCTAATCTAAGCCTCTCCATACTGATATAACTTTAAATCATAACACATAATTAAAGGTATAAACTAAAACAGCTAAACGAAAAACACAAAATCCTCAATATCTCTTTCACTAATGTCCGAGATATCCATACCAACTTTTGCAGTGTGAAATCTTTCCTCTAAGAAAGGTTATCAACAAAATCCAAAAGAATATCTGCAATATTATTAATCCTTACTTGGCAGCCCACCTTCAATTACCTTTTCACCAATGTGATGTGGCTTTCTTTTGTCTTTTCTACAAGTATTTTCCTGGAAAATGCTTTGATGATCTTTTTCTTTTTGTACCCTGACCATGTGTATTTACTTGTTTGCAATGAAGTCTTCCCCTTTTATTATAGAAATAATTAAACATAAATTCCTCTTCTATTCTAACAGTTTCTTTTCTAGCATCTTACTTCCATTCACTTACTTCCTTGATAGCTACAATCTTCAAAAGTTTAAATACAACGTCAGTTGCCATATTTTATTTACTTGATTGCCATCTCTCCCTAATTTTTTCTTCAACATCCTCTGTAACTTGATTTTCCCCTCACTGCAACCACCTGTGCACCAGTGGCATTTCTACTTTGTTTGGGGAAAAAATGATAATAAAAAATAACATAAAAAAACACCTTAATGAATTCTTTGCTGAAAAATCACTGAATTTAGGGAATATGAAATTGTTAAGTTAAATGAAATATGGAGAAAGGTTGTGCTACAAAATGGTTCATATTTTGTGGAATAGAGATTTAATGCCATAATTCTGTTTTCTGTTTTAACTTCCCTAAAAATTTGCATGAACTTCTGTTTTCTTTTTTTCTTTTTTAGTTAAGCTAAAATGAAGAAAAGTGTTTTTGGAGTTTGTGTTGATATTTTCACAGCTACAACTAGCTGGAAGCAAAATCACAAATATGGAAATCCAGTAACAGTAATATTCTGCAAAACTATCTGGCAAAATATCACTTTTTGGTGAGGTGAAAAAATAATAAATTTGTATTTGCACTAATTAGCTATAAAGATGGATTTTAAAAGAATGAGGTACAGAATAAGTTAACAAAAGTTTGTTTTAAGGAAATATAGGGACAAAATGTGAGGGAAATAATTATGTGGATTCTATTTAAGTTTAAAGGGAGAAATAGCTGACTGAAGTTTGTTTTAGCTTGGATATGTCTGTTACTTATTTTGTGCATGATTCAAATTTGTTCATCTTCTGATGAAGACATTTTCTTGGGTCAGTTTGATATTTTAAATACTTGCCTGTCTACTCTTCAGAACAGATCTTTTCATAGCAATCTATTAATACCTTCCCTTTGTTGTTGACTCTTCAAAAATAAAAATGTAGCCATCTTGTTAGTTCAATAAAACCTTTAAAAGATCTCACATCTTGTTATCACTTCAGTTAGTTTTCCAGCCATATGGTAAAGGGTTTTGAATTGTTTTGGGTTTTTTAAAATATCTATTGCTGTATTTTGGTGTTGGGAATGTCGGATCTTTTTCAAAATGGTCTTGTGCAAAATGTAACCGAACCCATCATATTTGAAAGTATCACAAGGAAATGAGAAAATACTTTATTTTGTTTACAAAATTAATACATTATTAATAAAAGTTGTCAATTCTTTGCTTAGTGGCTACATGATTAAAACTCAATATTCATGATTTACTTTTCAATAAGTAGAATATTTTCAATGTTCTGCATGGTTAACCACTTTCAGATTTCATATGGCTTTGTTAAAGAGTTGAATTTAAATAGCTTTTCATATAGTTAGGAAATTTGAACATTCAGATTTCATATGGCTTTGTTAAAGAGTTGAATTTAAATAGCTTTTCATATAGTTAGGAAATTTGAACATTCAGATTTCATATGGCTTTGTTAAAGAGTTGAATTTAAATAGCTTTTCATATAGTTAGGAAATTTGAACATTCAGATTTCATATGGCTTTGTTAAAGAGTTGAATTTAAATAGCTTTTCATATAGTTAGGAAATTTGAACATTCAGATTTCATATGGCTTTGTTAAAGAGTTGAATTTAAATAGCTTTTCATATAGTTAGGAAATTTGAACATTCAGATTTCATATGGCTTTGTTAAAGAGTTGAATTTAAATAGCTTTTCATATAGTTAGGAAATTTGAACATTCAGATTTCATATGGCTTTGTTAAAGAGTTGAATTTAAATAGCTTTTCATATAGTTAGGAAATTTGAACATTCAGATTTCATATGGCTTTGTTAAAGAGTTGAATTTAAATAGCTTTTCATATAGTTAGGAAATTTGAACATTCAGATTTCATATGGCTTTGTTAAAGAGTTGAATTTAAATAGCTTTTCATATAGTTAGGAAATTTGAACATTCAGATTTCATATGGCTTTGTTAAAGAGTTGAATTTAAATAGCTTTTCATATAGTTAGGAAATTTGAACATTCAGATTTCATATGGCTTTGTTAAAGAGTTGAATTTAAATAGCTTTTCATATAGTTAGGAAATTTGAACATTCAGATTTCATATGGCTTTGTTAAAGAGTTGAATTTAAATAGCTTTTCATATAGTTAGGAAATTTGAACATTCAGATTTCATATGGCTTTGTTAAAGAGTTGAATTTAAATAGCTTTTCATATAGTTAGGAAATTTGAACATTCAGATTTCATATGGCTTTGTTAAAGAGTTGAATTTAAATAGCTTTTCATATAGTTAGGAAATTTGAACATTCAGATTTCATATGGCTTTGTTAAAGAGTTGAATTTAAATAGCTTTTCATATAGTTAGGAAATTTGAACATAGCTGTTGCATCATTATCTTAACTTGAATTATCTTTTTGAAGAAATGTGCTCTTGTTGATTGGCCCAAATCTACAAAAATGATTGCTTCATTTGTATTGGCAACATGGCTAGCTGGATTGACTAACAAGATACCCCAAGAAAAATGTCTTTAACCCTGTTTTTTTTTTTAATTTCTCAGTAAATTTGAAAAAGATTCTAAACAATTTATAAAAAAAAGTTAAAAGTAGTGAAAAGACTGGTAATTCTGAAGCTGCTAACAAGATATTTTTGTAACCTTTTCATTAATATACCAGTTTCAAGTGTTTTTTTCTTTAACTATTATATACCCAACATAAAATCTGGTATTTCAAATTTAGATAAATACCGGGTATTGTAAGTTTAAAAAAAAAAAATAGGTTCTGTAAAAATTCAGCTGATGATAGTAGCACTCATGTTTTTAAAGGGTTAATTGAGTGACTGGTTGATTTTATGGTTTATCAATCATTAGGTTTTGTCAAGAATCTAGCATTAATGACTTTTTTTTAGAAAAGAATCTAGCATTAACGACGGGGCTTTATTTTATTTATTTATTTTTTTTCAAGAAAAAAATTTTCATTCTCTATCAAATCAACAAGGATCTGACCATCACCAACTGATTTTTTAAAAGTTCGGTAAACTTACAGATCTTCAAGATTGAATGGTGCCTATTTTACCTCTCTAGGTCAAAGCATTCTTGATATATCCTTGCCAAAAAAGTGAATTTTGGAAAATAATCAAAACATTTAAATATCAATATTTCAATTGTTTTTCAACCACAAACTGAATTATATACAATTTCAAAGTACTTGGCTAGATCTAAAAAGTGATCTATTTAATATTTGTTTAAAGGTCAAATAAGATAATCTAACCATGACCTTTAATATATGACCTTTAATTTTTCAAAAAATATATCTTAATGTTTTGAAAATTTGATAAGAAATATTTTTGCATTATAGCAAGTTAAACAGGGTTTTACTGAGTTGGGCCAAATTCAAAATGGCAGACTTTGGCATTTGCTATGGCATACTAACCTTTCTATAACTTCCAATATGGTCACTGTGTATATCTTTAGGAAGCTCCTTGAATGCTGATTAATTTTCACATAATACTTATGATCATAAAATCAACAGAATTTGTGTTGTCTGTTGTTAAATGTTGACCAATTTGGTGGAAAATAATCTTATTTTGGGTTATGTTTACATTTTTATTATACAACAAATTCATTTTTATATGCAAAAGTAAAATCATAAAAAATAATTTTCAGAAAGTGTCATGAATTTAAGATAAAACAATATGAAAATATGCAACAAATGATGATGCTGGCTAACAAATTTTTGTTGACATTTGACTAAATGCACAAAACAATAAAATTTTCAGGGTTTTTCTATCTTAAAAAAATAAATTTTAATTAGCAAAAGTTTTGAAATGAATATTTACAAAATAAAATGCGTAATATTTACAAAGATTAACAAGCAAACTTAATTTGCTTGTCAGAATATATGTTTAAAAAGAAAATAAAAATTAGGATATGCAAACTTTTCACTCAAATGTTTGTGATAACCAACTTTGATTGTAACTTTATTTAAGGTAATCTAAAAAATATCTTTTTACGAAAATATTTGAAGCATTTTTCTTATATTTTTAGAAATTTTATAAGTTCTTTCAGTATCATTTATTGAATCAACTAATTTAAGTCTATCAGAATAACTTAAAATTAATATATCTGGATGCAATAACAGAAAGATGGGTAGAGGTCCTTTGCTTTTGAAAATGTCATTTTTACCTCTTCATTATCAGAATATTTTTCCAGTACATATCCTAACTAGCTATTTCTATCATAGATTGCTGTAACAAATCCCTTAATGTTTTCAAGCTCAATATTGTCTAGTTCTTTACTTTTTAAACTATTTTTCTTTCATCCTGAGTTGACTGCTGCTATCAACTGATAGAACAAAATTGCAAACTGTATCCCAATCTATAGAAGAACCTATTGAAACTTTTTGCATAGGCCTTCAAATCTTAAATAAGAATAATTTCTTTACCAAAGAACAATCAAAATTTAGTTTTAATAAGAAAAGTTCTTTGATGCATGGTGAAGTTATAATTCTCACCAAAATCTGCAATGACTATTAATTTCTTTTCCACAAAGCTTTCACTGTAATAGTTCTCAGGCCACATTACATTCATTTATCTGTTATTAAAGAAATGACAGAGTTGGAGCAGATTAATATTTGAATTATATCAGATTGTTTCAAGCCTTACACAGTAGCTGTCCATTTGTTCCAAAGAAAACTTATGAACAGACTGAAAAAAAAATCTTGACTTTAAAATAAAAGCCTGTTCTGTTTCTCTGATGATGCCATTTCACATTATAAAAATTTTATCACTTTGTGCAACCAAAAGTTTGACTTTGGTATTGATGTAGAGTGGCACTTTTTTGCTACATCTCATGGGGAAAGAACCATGTAATGGGTTAGTTAGCACTATGACAAGATTAGCTAAAGCAAGCATTCAGTGACCCTGTAATGAACAAATAATGACACCAAGGCAGTTGTTTGATTATGAAAAAAAAAAAAATTCAGCCATAAATACTTTGTATTTCCTCAATAAATGAATAGACAGATGAAGCAGAAATCTTAGAAAATAGACTAATTAATGCATCAACAATTACAGGAACTCAAAAACTGCATAGTTTTATTACCATGTCACAGGAAAAGGTAGAAATAAAACCAGTATCAACTCAGAATAAAAGAAAAATAGTTTAATTATAAAACTGGGTAATATAGAGCTTGAAAACATTAAGAGAGTTGTTACAGTAATCTGTTAGGATGTGCTTGAAAAATATCCTGATAGCAAAGAGGTAAAATTGACATTTTTACTATGAAAGGGCTTTTCCCCATCTTTCTGTTATCTATCACATCTCAATATATTATTTGTCTATACTTCTAAGATAAGGTAGCATTTACACTATTTACATTGTTTGAACTATTGTCCTTGTCTTTGACATTTCAGCCATTGTCGGGCGTTAGGAATTTTGAACCGAACCCTTTATGATCACTGGAGTATATAATTCTCATTCCATGTGCGATACCACTTCTGGTAGCCATGTACTTATCTCCCTTTCATTTTCTAAGTTATTTGTTTACCACTGCTGTAGCCTGATATTGAACTCAAAACTCTTTGGGTCAAGTCACTGGAACTAACCAACAACTATAGTCACTGGATCATGTGTCCTTGAGGACAATAGCATGTGTATTTCTGGGACTTATAAACCTAATGTCTCAGTAATCATTGTTTTGTTTTTTTGTAATCTTTTGAGCTTGATAATTTTCTGTAGAATTTTTTACCAGAGCTCATATTGCAATCTTTGATGCTAATTATTTTCTCTAGCAGTATGGTTCCCATATTGTATTTATTTCTATGCTTGGTTGGCTTAGGAGATTTTTGTAGCTTAGCATATGTGCTGATTTGTTAAGTTTACATAGTTTTCAGTGGTGTTCTCTATTATTTCAACTTCACCCACTGGGGTTGTTGATCCCCTTTCTTCCTCCATATGTAGTGAGCTGGTTTTTCTATCTTGCCTTGTGTTATAGCCTTGTATCCTTACTTTAAGTGGGGTGGCCTGTTTTTCTTTTATATTTCTTTCCACAGATACATGGAATGATGTACACACAATCCTTAGTCATGTTCTTCTCTATTGGGCGGTCTTACTTGGGAGAGGTGTCTGCAAAGTGTAGAACTATTTCTGAAGGTCATCCTGATGTTATACAGACCACAGATCTTTTGTATTTTTTCCCAATAACCCCTTCATATAGGTTAGACAGACCGAGACTGTTTTCTGAGAGATTTTCATGCACTCTCCCTACCCAGTTTGTTGAAGCTGTTGTCTTGTACTCTGGATAACTGTTACATTGTAGGTCTTTGAGTCACCACTTATGACTTTTGCTTGATGTTGCAGGCAGCAGACAATCCCTTTCTTTACGTTGTATGGGTGGTGGGTGTTGAAGTTGAGTTTTTGTCTGGTGACATATCATATCATTTTATGTTCTCTTAACATAAATTCATGACACTTTTTAAATATTTTTATTATGTTACTTTTTCAGATAAAAATATTTGTTGAATGAAAAAATGTTAACAAAACCAAAAAAAATGTTGGTTATTTTCCACTGAATCGGTCAATATTTAACAACAAATAACACAAATTCTGTTGATTTTATGATCAAAGTTCTTATGTGAATATTAATCAGCATTCAAGGAGTTTTCTGATTTGATATGGAATGAATCATTTGGCATTAATGACAAGTTTGTTTTGTTTTTTTTTTTTTAAAGAAAAAAAAATCTTGCATTAATGACAGATTTCTACTTCTAACTCATTAATAGACACATTTTAAAAAATGATATAAAAGGCATTAATGGATAAAAATCTGAATGATTCTAGATTGGTACACACTTGCACCCATTTGTACATAGAAATGCGTAATATAAAGGAAAACTGAAAACATTCCAACCACAAAATAGATTGATGCCTAAGGTTTTTGCCAATCTAAAAACAAGGTTTATTTCCAGAAATTTAACAATAAATTTAGATATGAAGTTGGATTGATATATACAAACAGATTTTGTATGATTAATGTTTGTTTAGTGAATAGGCCTCAGAAATTACATCAGTGTACAACAATAGATTAATCAGTATATTTTTACTTACTTGGGTAGCAATGTTTAAACCATTCCCTGATAATATTTTCACCAGATATCTCATTATTAAGCTCAATAATTTTATAATTGACACCTTTGAATATATTGTTTTTTAAGAGTCTGCTGTCATCCACTATCAAAGCCTGTGTTTCTGATTTCTTGTACATTTTAAAGAAAAGTATTCTTCATTATTAAAATGTCAAGGGTACTTTCTTTCCTTTTTTAAAAATTCTTTTTCCTTTTAAGATGTAAGTGTTAATGGTTCTCTACAGGTTCCTCTTCTTTAAATTGTGTAAATTACCATGTCTTCTTGGGAAAGATTAAGTGATATTAGGATGCAGCCTTCAGGATTTTGACTTCTCTTTTGCCTTGTCTGGTTGCCACCAAAGATGAGAGAGAGCTCAATCTCTCCTGTTGTTTAATCCATAGCTAGAGAACAAATTCAATTCATGCCTCTCTCATGAATGTTAGTATGAATATACATGCAACAGACGAGCCTGGAATATTAACTCACCGACTTAAAAATTACTAGATTTCATTTCACCCCAAGCAAGGCCATAAAAGTGATTCCTGAGAGTGAAAGAAAGGCAGAAGAGAATAAAAGAATGAAATTCGTGAAGAGAAAAGATTATGTTTGATGCTGCATTTAAATTTCTGATGATTATAATTGTCAGGAAAGCAGGAAGCCAGAAAAGATTTTTGCCAACAAGAAGTTTGATAGAAGAATCTCTTAGCATATTTCATACAGTTACAATTATCAATACCTTATTTCTTTAGTTAGCTGAATATCATTTCTTAAGCTTAACTGCTAATGCAATATTTATTTAAAAAAAAAAACTTCCTTTCAATTCAAAATGTTTTACTGTAGTATGCTGTCAGCACTTCCACATTTTTAAAAACTGGAAGAAGAAACTTTGCTTTCTAGGACCAGCAACTGTCGTAAAACTGATTCAGCATATAAACAGGCCTCAAAAATTGACAAAAATAGCAATCAGTGACCAAAATGCCTAGGATCAAAGTTTAGTCTCTGTTCTTAGATACTCACTTTCAGCACGCTGGCTAGGTTTGAAAGCAATGACCAGCTAAGATTACTTTTTGACAAGCAATGATCATCTTTGACCAGTTTTGTACTCAGTTACCATGTAAGCAGTGACAAGTGGCCTGAGCATATGTACTCAGGTTCCCCATGTTAAAAACTGACCTTGTGTTGTGACACAAGATCAGTTTTTAACATGGGGGGGATCAAAAGTGTTGTCAGATACTCACTGCCTGCTTACCAACATGAAAGCAATGACCAGCTAAGACCAGCCTTGTACCCAGTTACCATGTAAGTGGGGGGGCTGGGTAATCTTTGATCAATGGCCTGAGAGGTTCCCCACATTAAAAACTGACCTCGTGTTACAACTTGCTCTAGTGGGAAGTAGGGTAAATCCTGGATCAAAGTATAGAATCTGTTCAAGTAGCTATCATCATCTATCATCTATCATCTCCAGCTGTGACAATTTGTGATAAACAGTTCTTTTCATGACAGTGCTTTTTAATGGCTACAAAAAAGTTATTTTCAGAACAACACTTTTCAACAACTACAAAACTGTCCTTAACTCTTCAATTCTCTTCCCACTCTTTGCATGAATGTGCAGAGATATTTTTGCCTAGTGCAAAACAAATTCACAATTAATAGTCAATGAAGCTGATAGTAAGTAACTATATCTTTTTAATCACTTCTTCTGCAATATGATATGTTAAGATGCCAGAAGTTACTGAGGATGTTAGAAACAGAGAAAATAATAACAGAACAGGTTTCAAGGCGACAGAAGATGATTAACATTGCATTTCAGTTTTGAAGATCATATCTGGTAAGAAAACTAGAAGAGGAATAGTGTTAGCTGAAGTATAACTATTGAAAAATTTTCTTTTTTATGATCATTTCACTCCAAGTAAGGCAGAACTGTCACTGGTGCACAATGGATTACAGCGAGAGAAAAAACAGGGTACAGATGATGCCAAGAAAGGATAAGAGGTGGACGGGATATAGGGAGGTAGAAGATAGCAACTGATGTTGCATTTAAACTTTTAGATATTGTAGCTATCAAGGAAGTAAGTATGCATAAGAATGTTCGACAGGCAAAAAGTGCAAAAAAAGAAACCGACAGAGTAGAATATGACTATTTTGACACTAAAAGAGTGGGACCTAGATGCCAATCTAGCACAAGTAAATTCATGTCGTTGGAATACCTTGTCTGAGCAGAAGCCTTAAAAATATTTGGAGAAAAAACAAAGGAAGGCCAAATTTTTTATAAATGAGAAAAGTGAGATTGATTCTCATTAGTTTAGAATGAGTGAATTAATGATAATTATAAATGTTATAATTATTTTATGATATTATAATTAATTTTCATTTTTTTATGAGCATGACAAAACTATGAAAAACAAGTCTGTAATATTCTTAGACATCTTAATCACTAAAAATGACAATTCATTTAAAATTAGTACTTTATGGAAATAAAAGTAGCCAATTAAATAATTTCTCAAGTTTTATTCTTGAAATTTATAAAAATAGGTCGACTTAAAATCCTTAACGATTGTTTGTAAGAAATTATGTGTCAAAATGTTTTTCTTGCTTTTTTGTCTCCAATGTCAATGAGCAAATAGAAACAAAATTAATTCTGAGAATGATATCCTTATTCAAAACAAAAACTATGACAAGCAGGTGTAAAATTATTTGAAACTTCCATACTTCAGGGATTATTCAAAAACTGTTCAATTGTAAATGAATAATTTGATTCAAAACATTTGTTAGAATAATTTCATGTCAAGGATTTTTTTCAAATAAATTTATGCCATCAAAAATGATTGCAAAATATTTATATCAATATGCTGTCTAAAATGACAACTATATACAACTGAGTATCTTACATTAAGACATAAAAAATATGTATTCCAAATATCTCAGCATGATGGGGAGGGAAATATATGTGGGTGTCTTTATTATAATAAGGAGGATAGATATTAGTTTTTGGTCATAGATGAATTAGACTAGTATACTTTTGTATTAAAAAGTGACTCCATTTATATTGTACAAATTTTGCATGTTTTTAATTGGAAATGAGTTATTTCCACAACTAAGGTTTCAAACATTTGGTATATTCAGGCGATTTATAATAAGTGATTTTACTATTTTTTAAACACTAAAAGATTTTTTTTATGAACACATGACAGGAATTTTCAAGAAATTAAAAAACTTTTCAAAATTAGGAAAGAGTTATTTAAGGATCGTAGAACATTTTCATCCATGTTTGCATGATCCTAGTATGTATTTATGGATATGATTACATCTAGACATAATTTCTGATCTTTCATTTAATAAATTTTTTTTCATTCTGGGAACAACATAACAGCTAATTATTCCTCCTGGTACAATCTGCATATATTGCCCCCATTGTATGGTTTGACTATTTTAAATATGCTCCAAGTTATATCATGTTTTTTCTATTTGTTAATTTTAATTTCTACACATGGCTAGCCAGTTTGGGACAATATTTTAGGGTTTCCAGGTTAAATGTAGATTAATGAGTTTTCCATCTGATTTTAAAACTGTCTCTGGTTGAGAAGTAAAGAATATATATATTCTTCACTACTTAACATAATTACTCAAAAAATAAACTAAGACACTGTTAAAGAGTGAAGACATGGCAAGAGCTTTCATAACTAGTAGTAAAGAGAATGGAGTGAAATGATGTTGCCTTACTATTGTCTCTCTAATGAACAAAGCAGATGCAGCATTGCTATTGTCTCTCTCCCTCTCTCTTCATGAGCATGACATGAGGGAAATATATATGTGTGTGAAAGTGTGTGTGTGTGTGTGTGTATATATATATATATATATATATATACACACACACACACAAAAGTCTATGTGAAAGGTTATCAATCTATCTATCTATCTATGTGTGCATTATGACATTAATTAGCGAAGATAGATATCTTCCATAATTAATATCATAATTATTACAAAACATATAATAAGGCAATGTTAATGAATGAACACACAGCAAGTGCTTTAATAACTGATTGTAAAGGAAATAAAGTGACACAAGGCAGACTTGCAAAAGTCCCTTTAACAAACTGATTCAATGCTGCCTTGCTATTGTTTCTTTGTCCATGAGAATGACAGGAGGAAAATATATATATATATATATATATATATATATATAGTCATCCGCAGACAGATCTGTTTCACTGCATGACAGCTTATCAAGATAGATAGACAGCCGACTGTTTTTACCCAGGATTGAAACCTAACTGAGTTGGAGTCAGTCGGAGATTCTACTCTGAGCAAAAGGCGCTCCGTAGAAGGAGGCAGAATTTTTAGCGTGTATATATTCATTATACAGGCTCAATAGCTAAGAGTGTTATAATATGTTGATGAATAAAAAATATATAATTATATATGTATAAATTTATATATATATATATATATATATATATATATATATATATATACATATATGTACAAATTTGCTCTCACAGAGTCTGATGTTGCACTTAAATGAAAATTCAAATATATTCCGTCATTTAAAACAACACGGTTATCAGCGCACACTTCTGAGAAAAACGCTCATTGATAGCACGTACATACTCAAACAAGAAAATAATAAACAGAAACTAAAAATCCTCGAAGCAATCTACATTAAACAGTTTAAACCTGGTTTGAATACAATCAATTTTGATATTTCCAATAACATACTCAAATGCCTGTAATCAGATCAGGGACCACAACGCCACTATTTTGTTACTGTCTTCGGCCATCCGCCACGGTAGGGATGGACTTATATTTTCAATTTAATTCTCTTTATTGTTAATAGCTTAAATGTTCTATGTTTACTGTGTGTTAATATTTACTCTTTGATAATGGCTTATGTGAGCCGAAAGCTTAGACCCGATAAAAAAATCAACAATTATTGATTTTTTGTTGCCTTTCAATGATATCACCATCAAGTATATCAGATGGTATGAATGGATCCTACATAAAATTAATAGACAGAACTTGTCTATATTATTCAATGAAACCTGCATCAATATATATATATATATATATATATATATATATATATATATATATGTAGAGAGAGAGAGATATATAGATAGATAGATATATAGATAGATATAGAGATATATGATATGTATATCACACATGATACCAAACCCATTCAGAATATTACATGTAACTCAAAATAAAAATGACAAAATCAAGATGCTGATGTTCAACACTGCTTCAAACAAAAGGTTAGGATGGAATCTCCCTCTCATCAATACTCAAAACAGTGTCAATGGTTAGTTTTTTTTTTTGTTTTTTTTTTTTTAATCGTTTCACCCCAAGCAAGGCATTCCACTGCCACTTTTGCGCTTGGGACTACATAGGGGAAGGTAAATAGAAAAAGTGGTTAGATATAGGAAATGTAGTTGGGAGGATGGGAAGAGTGTTTGAAAGAATGGAAGCGAGTTATGGTGTTAGATGTCTATTGACCTTACATTTAATTCCACAGTCGGGGAAGTACGAGAAAAGAAACTGTTGGAGTAGAAGTTGCAATTACATTTTATCGGCTTCACTGTAAAAGGGTGGGATCTAGTTGCTAATCTAATATCTCGTGCAAATTCGAACCTAGAGGGCACCAGCGATCTAAGTTCATCGGAGCAGAAGCCATGGAAGTATTTATAGAAGACATGTCGCACCGGTGGGAGGGAGACTGCAGGCTGTCTGCAAAGTCAGTATCGATCACATTACAGACTCTCCGCTGTACCTTGTCGAGAAGCCCAAGGAGAATAGCAGGGGCACCCGACCAGATATGGTAACAGTATTCAATGCACGGGTGGATGGTAGATTTATAAATGTGTAGGATAGATTCAGACGGAAAAAGCCTCCAGGCCCTGCACAGAGAACTGACTTTCATAGCAGCGGATTTAGCAATGGATTTGATATAGTCATTCCACTTGAGGTCCACTGAAAGTGTGAGACCAAGGAGGTGCAGTGTTTTACTCTCTGGGAGGCAAGCCTGGTCCATGCTAATGGGAGGTAGGTGCGGTTGTCTATGATGGTTAATTGATAGTAGCTTCGTTTTAGAAGCATTAAAATTTATGAGCCATTTCTTACCTCAGTCCACTACTGATTGGAGATCCTTTCCAAGCTCGGCTGCAAGGTTACCTTTGTCGTCCACACCAGATTTTTGATTGAGGCGAGAGTAAACTGTGGTGTCATCGGCGTACATACCTACTTGGGATATTATGGTATCGGTGAGATCATTAATGTAGATCAGAAAAAGCATAGGACCTAGGATAGAGCCTTGAGGGACACCCGTGTTCGTATGGTAGCTCTGGGAGGCATGTCTGTTTAATACCACTTTCAATATACAGTTAGATAGGAACGACTGGATTAGTTCAAACAATTGTCCAGCTATACCATAGCTCTGCAGTTTGCATAGAAGGCCAGCATGCCAAACTCTGTCGAACGCTTTAGAGATATCTAAGGTGACGGTTCGGGCTTCGCCATTCCTGTTTAGTGCCTGGTATATATACTCGGTGATGGTCATTAGCATATCAGCAGTAGACCTGGTGAAGCGGAAACTATACTGCTTGTCCGAGAGGAGCCTGTGTTCTGTGAGGTGCTGTGCAATTGAGAAAAGTATATTCTGAAAAAATTGTTTTAAGAGATTTTATAAATTTCAACTGACAATGGCACTGGCTGCTCTGTCAATAAATAAGTACTGAAAGGTTCCTTTTAAGTAAGTGGCTAATATTACCATTACCATTGTTTATAACTTCTGACATAAGATAGTGTTTCTTTGTAATTCTCTTTTGTTATGAATCCTATCCTGCTAATTAGAAATAAAACTTATTCATTTAAGTTTTATTCATTTATTTATAAAACCGCCTTTTTTCTTTGTACATTTTACTCATTTTCAAGATCCAACATGGCATTAATACAGAAAAATATCGACATTGATGGCCTGCAAGATGAGAAATTTATCAAAGAGCTTCTTCAGTTCAAATCTCATTCAGTCTTTTTCTATTGTTACTGAATAATTTCAGCTTCTTTGAAAAGTCATTTGTTTTTAACCATGTCAATGTGAGGGAGAGACAGAATTGGCATTTTCTATTATGTTTTTAGTTGACTGTAATGTAAATTGGAAAAAAGAAGGAAAATAAATCAAACCTTTCTCCATGACTGAAAGAGAATGAGATCATTTTCCTATTGTTATTCCTTAATAAACTGATTCTCTTTTTTTTAGCTCCATATATTTAAAACTAACATTAAAATTTGTATTGCTTTTGAGTTAGGTACTGATTTATTTGACAAGTGAAGTTGAAATACAATCACTGGCTCAATACAGTTGAATTAATTTATTTCAATTTTATTTATTTTATGTATCTTGTGGGCTGGGTAGATAGGAGTTCCTACATTATATATATATATATATATATATATATATATATATATATAAAGTGGTAACGTAATGGATAGCGGTTCAGACTGTAATCGAGAAGCTTTTCATTTGTATCCATGGAGAAGGTATGGATTTGTCACTTTTCCAAACTATGCTTAAATATCATGGCAGACTGGATTCTATAGCATTGTTTACAACAAGTCTAGGAAAGGGAAACTCTGAATTCAAACCAGGTTGGACTTTGTGATGTTATCTTGATCAGGAAACACCACTTCTTCAGTAGCTGTAGTATGTGAGGTGGCCTTATGACCCTAATGGGTCACATGATCATGTCAAATTGATAATACTCTCATATTATCTAGTTATATATATAGGTCCTGAAAAATTCTTGGCACAGCTCTCCAATATAAATTTTATTTGATCATTTGGTCAAAATAGGGGAAATGTCAGGTTGAGAATTTTCCAACACCCTCTCAGTTAAATCAACTTGAACCTGCTTTGGCATTTCAAATAGTTTATATATTTGATCCTAAGTAGAAGCCAGAATTGTGAATCCTGATTTTTAAGGTAGGCAGACTCTTCTTACTTTGATGATTATTACACCCTACTATTTCTTATTTCTGGCTTTGGACTTGGTTAAATTTAATAAATTTGTAATTCATACATTTTCCCACATTTTTAATAAATTTGTGATAAAAGAAAATAACATTATTGTCACCAATGTATCCATCTAGGTCCTTTTAATCCTTACATTCTAGCATTATATCATCTAGCTGTTTTCAATCTCTTCTATGTGGTAACATACTCAGTATTTCAAGTTCTATTCCTGAAGTTAAACTGTTCTCATTCCATTGTCCAGATGAGGAGATAAAGTTAATTCTTTTGTTATTTTGTCTTTCATTACTTTGTTCTTTTTATGATGCTGCTTCTTCTAATTGTTCTGATATAAAATAAGTATATGCAAACTTTAGCACTTAACCTCTGTCGCTTAGGGTCAATAATGTGGAATTTTTGAGCCTTAAGCATAATGTTTATGCTTCCCAGATTAAAGTTTCTCATATAGTCCTAATTTCTATGTTAGGCCTACTGAGGGGGTTATCAATCACTATTTACCTGTACCCACACTCAGTAATAGGATGTAACACAGAATTTCATGTGGAATGCCTCTACATGTACAATGAAAATAAGAACAAAAACTGCCCTATAATCACTCTCATGAAGATATTAGAGCATTTTAATTGTCCTATTTAGTGCAATGGCGGTGCTGCTGAAAAAATTGCAACCTTTGGGCTAAGTTTTCTGACATTGCTAAACCATGAACTGCCTGAAGATGTTGCACTGAAGTAAAGGAATGTGATAGAAGTGAAACATATTAAATTTTAATTTCATCTTGAAATTGTACAGTGTGATAGTTATTGGAGCTGAGCATTGTTTCAATTGCCTCCAGCATTTTTCTCTCATTCTTATACCAATAGGACTAGGAGACCTCACTTTCTTTTTACATACATGATCAGCCATACCTGTTTTCTTAGTTTCCCTATAGATTATTAGATTCTTCCAGCCTCATTGTTAGAGGGTATCTGTTCATTGAAACCAATGTTATGCTGTTAAATTAGTTGTGACTCCTAATACTGATTCTTTTTGTTAGTATATGTTTGGATTCCTACTGAGATATTTGCTTTTATCTTGTATAAAAGTAATGATCCTTTTTTTTTCTTCAATCTGTATTAATGGTGAAAACTGAAGTTCAGATCATGACCTGTGAATGTTAGCTCATGTGATATGGATAGTTTAAAACCTGATCAGTGCAAGTATTCTGAATTTCAATTCACACCATCCATTCAGGAATGCCAGTTTGTCTCATTCCTTTTTTATACTTGAGATCTTGATTTTGCATCATTCAACTTCCTGGTGAAACTGCAATATAGACGTTATTGTCAATGGTATCATTTTTAATATTGTTTCTTTGAAGTGTTCCATGTACATATTTGCAATTACTGGTGACCGTGCTGATTGCATTTTTTTTTTTTAATCATTTCACCCCAAGCAAGGTATTCCACTGCCACTATTGCGCAGGGGGTTACATAGGGGAAAGTGGTGAGAAAGAGTGGCTAGATATAGGAAATGTCAGAAGGAGGGTGATAGATGGGTAGGGATGTAGATGGGAAGATTGTTTGAGAGAATAGATGTGAGTTAGTGTGTTAGGAGGTGTCTACTGACCTTACATTTAAACTCCTGGAGATTGTAGCTGTTGGGGAAGCAAGTATATGGAAGATAAGTCCACAGGTGGGAAATGTGAGAAAAGAAGCTGTTAGAGTAGAAATTGTGGTTACATTTTATTGGTTTAACTGTAAAAGGGTGGAACCTAGTTGCTTATCTAATATCTCATGCAAATTCGTACCTAGGGGGCACCAGTGATCTAAGTTCATATGTTGTTTTCATCACTTTGCATTTCTGATAGCAATTCTTTTCTTTCGTTTGATGTAGACCATGCATATTAAACTTATCATGTGTCATATCCAACTCATGTGAGAAAATAGGCAAATAAAGTTTTGATTTTAGCACTTCATTCATTCTTGTGTTTAAAAAAATCTAAAGGTGTAACCCTTGGGACAGGAAAGAAAAAGGGATTAGTGATATTGTAACATTGAAAATATGTTAAGGTTAAGGATTGGTGTGGGGGAATAAAATGTAACTAATAAATAGTCACACATATTGTAACTATATTGTATTTTGGAAATATGACTGAGTTTTCACAATCATTTTTCAGTCACAAGGTCTGAAGATTGGCCATTGATAAAAGCAAAAAAGAACAATATTGTGGGTTTGATTACCTTTTAAATCACCAATCATTAAGGAATTAATAATTAGCAAGAAAGTGAGGAGATTCTTTCTAAATGAAAGGAGTTTCTTTGCAAATTTTCAGTGAGAACTTGTACCTTTTAGGAAACATGTTGTGGCGCAGTGGATATCGACTCGGAACGAGAAATTGGAGAGCCGAGTTCGAATTCCAGTTGAATTCTTTGCATTCACTTATGTGCACATACCCTTGGGAAAGGTATTAATCCATCTATTCCTTCCAGTTATGGGTTAAATAACAGGACAGATTGGGTTCTATAGCCTTGGTTGGCAACCAGTCTACCGCAGAAAGCAATGGCAACCTACTGCGGGATAATCTTCTGCCCAGTCAGTCATGTCTCTTTCGAGACATGACCGTCCAAGTGTGTATCACGTATGGCACTTAACTGACTGTCTAACCTGACACTGATAGATAGAGAAAGATAGGAAGTCTCTCAGTGTTTCTTCTCCCTCTCTTTCACTGAGAAGTAGTCAGTAAAACTTCTATCAGTCAGTTAAGTGCCATACGTGATGCACACTTGGGTGATCATGTCTCTCGAGAGACATGACTGACTGGGCAGAAGATTATACCACAGTAGTTTGCCATTACTTTCTGTGGTAGACTGGTTGCTAGCCAAAGCTATAGAACCCAATCTGTCCTGTTATTTAACCCATTACTGAAGAGAAGAGATGAATTCATACCTTTCCCAATGGTATTTGCATGTAAGTGAATTCAAGGAATTCAATTCAAACTCAGCTCCCTGACTTCTCATTCCGAGCCGATATCCACTGCACCACAATGTGCGTCCATTTTATACTAAGTGTAATAAAGACAGCTATACATTTTGTGCTACTGTACACTTAAAAAAATTTTTTTTCCTTGATGAAAAGATGATAAATTTGATTTTCAGCAAAAAATGCAGACTTAGTCCAACTTAGGTATATTAGTTTTGAGCGAGGCTGATGCAATCCTGACAATGTTTGCCGAACAATCTTTCATACTACATACTCAATATATGAGACAGTGATAGTCACAATATTACATAAGTATTTTTAATTAAAATCTGATTATTATAACAAAAAGTTATTTGAATCTGACAAAACAAGATTTGCCATCTGTCTGACAAGACTTAATTCTATTGAAACTCAAGTGAAGGTCAAATACAAGGTTGAATCTTTTTCTTTTGTTGCTCTGGATATATTTTGACAAAAGGGTCCACAAGGCAAATAGATTTCATAGTTTTATTACATATTGTCAGAACATCAATAGACCTTTGATATTTTCCATTGTTCATAGCCTTTTGCTATTAATGTTAATCTGATTGATTGACTGATGGCTGTGCTTTATCAGTAAACATCATCTTGTGATCCTGCTTTGTTTGTGCTTTTGTTGTGGGATAATAAGAAATTTGGCTCATGTCTTATGGCATATCAGACAGAGAAACACATAATGAAAGGTCAAGTAACCATAAAATCGAATGATTAATGTTTTTCTGCAAGGGGGAAATATGACAGCATTGATGTAGACAAAAGAAAATACATGCATATATATTCCACAAAATTAACAATATAGAGTCAGTATTAAACAACTAATTTGCTCATGTCATGGTATTTTGGGGCAGTATTTAAATTTTTAATGTTTTATAAGTATAATGAAACTGAAAAGTTTGCATGTATTTATCTGGGAGTGAAAAGTAATTTAAAATTATTTTTTATTAGATAAATTTAAATTAACAGAAAATATTATTTTTCTTATGTCATTAGAAAAGTACATGTATGGCACACCTCAGCACATACAAATGGAAAATGTGTCATGAAAAAAAAAGTTCTATTTTGTTACAGATTTTCTTGGTATCATCTGAGAAACCCACTTTCTGCTTTGTATTATTATGGCTGAAGCTAACTTTCAAGAGGAGAGTGACTCATTGTGCCTTCTTGGGCTAACATTCTTTGCTGATATGAAGACAATTTTTCTTTTTATATTCTATCTCCGTAACTAGTTTTTATCACCTCAGTTTTGTGCCTTTTTAATAAGATTAAGGTAGAAAATGAATTTAGCAGGTTTGGGGGGCTCATGATTTAAATGAGACGGTTGAACTGAGATTGAAGTGCTGCTAAAGACAACTGAATGAACCCTATCTCTGAGAACATTGTTACTGAATGTATTATTGAAATACTGGCCAACTGTTGTGTGTCACCAACTATAATTGATATATAAATATATAAAACAAACTACACCCATGGCGTTGCAGTGTTCTATTGATTATATTCTGTTTGCTAACTATCAGCTACTGCAGACCGCATAAATCTGGTTTGAGAGGTTGAGTATATATATATATATATATATATATATACACACACACACACAACCTCTCATGTGTTAGGACTAACCTAGCCAGGTGATAATGGGCAGTCCTATTTTGAACAGTTTGAGATCAAACAACACAACATCAGTGGACTGCTTAAAGGTCAGGAAGGATTGGTCAAGCTATGCCTGGGGATTTCATTGTATAAATATATACTGGTGTCTGTTCTATTTATGCAGGCATCATCAGTGTGGTCAGTGTGGTCAGAGATAAAGTTTTCAAGTTTTTTTTTTCTGGTTAGGACACCACTACTATTTTGGCTTTAATTGTATTATGCTATTGTGACTTTTTTTTTTTTTTTGCTTTCTCTACATTTCAACACAATGTTGTTTGCTTTCCAATCTTTCAGAGATATTGTTTGCTTATACTTTTAACAAGATTTTTTTATTTTCTTTTTAAGTCATTTAATAATATTCCAGCCATCTTTCTTCTGTATATGTAAAATTAAATTTCATTATATACTGTGTAAAATTTTCACAAAGCGGAGATGCTATACTCTGATCTTAGAGCTATTCTCTGGCATCACTGATTTTAAGCAGAAGTGCTGAACCATATAAAAATGAGCTCATCATTTTTGACAGGTATTATGCTAGTTCTTTTATATAACACAAATGAAACAGTTTACATCATCAGTGGCAAATTTAAAAAAAAAATTATTTCTGTGAAATGAAAAATTTTGGAAGAGGTGAAATGAGTCAGAAGAATGCTTGTCTGGGAGATACATTTTGCCCAGGGCGAGAAAATCCATTACTTGGCTTCTCAGCAGAATTCTTATGTTTATGCAGTAAATTTACAAGTCAGTCTCAATTTATCCATTTTACACTCACTATTGAAAATGGAAGAAGTTGAATATCTTTATTGTGGCACCTGTAACATGAGTCAAAAACAGTTAAAAAGTTGCCAGAGTTGGACATAATTGCCTCCTCACAGTGTTCATGCAAAATGCTTCTTGGAAATACATTTTACATCATCAATACAACTCTATTTATATGAACTTCTATTATGCCTCTTCTCATATTGACATTATGAAATCATTTTTCTCTTTGGGATAATTTTGATTTGCAAAAGCAAACAGTTTCTCTTGACAATTAATATAAGGCAATATAAAAGATTCTAAGAAAATGCTCTCTTAGTTTCAGTTTCTGCTATTGTCAGTATTTTTTCAAAAAATAAAACCTTCCATAAATGTTTTAAAATAATGACTTTTATAAAATTTCAACCAACAGGAAAGCTGTTCAATATTTTTTCTCCTTTTAAGGAAACTACTGTCATTGTTTTCATTACTAGAGGTACTTGTGTCCAACATTATAAGATGCTGCAAAACCATAATATCCATTATTAGCATCATTATATCCATGATAAAATAACACTGTAGTTCACAGAGCAGAATGGCTGAAAAAGAATGGTGAACATATTTTGTTCTCAGAGAATTTTGATAATGCTTAGAAATAGCTTATATGTATATATATATATCTGCAAATTCAGATCACATTTAGAGAGGATAGCTATTTCAATATGTCAGTTCAAGATATGCCTTGTCAACCAAAGAATTGAGAAAAATTCTTGTGCCAAAAGCAAGAGTTAGTAAAGGAATGGATGAGAAATGTTGGTTACTATGGGGTTAACCTGAGGACAATTGTAGTAGTAAATTCCCTTTCGGTACTGGAAGGTAGGTGGTTTGACCATTGGATTTGTGGTGGTAGGTAGAAGAGAAAAGGCTACAGATTCACCAAATTTAAAATCTAGTCTATGTAAGCAGCAAAATCCATTATGAATGAATGGAAGAAAAAAACACGAGATTATACCATCCTGTAATTTCAGATCCACAGAAAACTGTCCGGTTGAAGGTAAATGTAGATCTACAAATGTGACCTATCATGCTACCATCTCTCCTAAAGAAAATAAAGAAAAATATAATGTGTACATCAGAATTTTGGCAGATATTTGAAAACAAAGATTACGAACCCTAATTTAAGGTATCAGACAGCCCTCTTCCAAAAATACTGGGAATTAAAGAAAGAAGGTATGATTCTACAGATAAAGTGAAAGCTGATAGGCACAGCCCATACTCTTAATAGTCTAGATGTAATCTATGTTTAACAAAAAAAAATTATGATTTTGTAGTTTCAATATCAAAATGTACTTTTGAATAAATGTAATGAATTTATTAGTATGCATCTTCATTGGAGTAAATTTAAGTTTCACTAGTTACGTCCTCCTTTTATCTATTCATAAGAGATTTTGCTTCTTACATAGACTACATTTTAAATTTGATGAATTCTTAGCCTTTTCCCTCCTACCTACCACCATTAACCCAATGGTCAAACTACCTGCCTTCCACTACTAAAAGGGAATTTACTACTATAATTCCTCTTGGCTTAACTCCATAGTAACCAACATTCCTCAGCCCTTCCTTTACTAACTCTTGCTTCTGGCACAAGAATTTTTTTCTATTCCTTGATTGACTGGGGCTGATTAAACGGGGTTGACAATGCATGTCTCGAACTGATTTGTTTAAATAGCTATCTCTGCTAAATGTGATCTGAATTTACAGATAAATAAATGACTATCTCCTCTGTAAATTAAACTTACATTAAGCTCTCTGTTGTTATCAGTTTTAATATTTATGCAATATTACTAGGATCCTCTCAGATTATTTACCAATCTTATACTGGATTTTTTACTGATATATATATAAACACGCAAACAGATAATAATATATTATATATATTTACACTTCAAAGCAGAGTGTAAGGAGAAGCAAAAAAGGGGGTCTTTTATATATCACAGAATATGCCAAAATATATATATATTTCTTTTTTTTTTAATCATATCACCCTGAGCAAGGCAGTAACGCCACTGATGTGCAGGGGGCTACGTAAAAGTGAAAACATTGGAAAAGAGAAAGAAAGCCGGAAACCACATCCTAAACAGGAAACAAGGGATGAGCCTCTTCACCCGTTCAATAGACGTGGGTGGAGTGTGAACCGGGCGATAGTTTAGTCTATTTACCCCATCACAAACTTCATAAAAAGAATGAATAAAAGAGGGTTTAAAATCTCTCATCTTTGTTTTTATAACTACTTTTTGAAGTAATTACAAAAAAATAAAACTCTTACTAAAAGTGAAATTTGAAAAACAAATGTTTATCCATGAGACAAAAATATTTTTTCAAAATATACAAAATATACAAATTCTACAAAATACAATATCGGTTTTGCACATTGGCCTTGTGCTCTTGAAACTATCAGCACAGATTAACATTTCTTCGAAATACAAATGTTTTCTTTTAGAAAACAGCAAATCATGAAAAACATTTTTCCTAACAGCAAAGGAATTTGTTATTTTTTTTTTTTTTTTTAGAACAATAGTTTATGTAAATCCATTTCTTTGCAACAAAAGAAATTTACTTTAGCAAGTTCAAAATTTAAAATGTTGAAGATGGGGAGAAAAAGAAGCTCTACCTTATGCAATACTGCTTTTGTTTATTTGTCCTTTAAACAAATATGTCAAAATATATCCCATAAAAACATGGTTGTTTTATTTTGTTTTCCCTTTTTATCTTGCTTGTTTACTGATTTGATTTGACTTTTTTATGTTACTGTTTTTTTCCATATTCATGTACACATATATAATTGAATAATAGCCACTATCAGTCTAATATACTAATTAGTATATCAGATCTAAACTTATTTATAGATGGAACTTTGTGTGTGTTACCTATAGACTCCGAAATGGCTGAACCAATTTTCTTGAAAATTTACACAGTTGTACTGTAAGTGTCTATTAGCTAGGTTTTGTGTCAAGCTACCCCAAATAGATATTGAAAATCAATAATCAAAAAAATCGGATTATAGAAGGAGTAGTCCAATTTTAATCAAATTTGATACATTCATAAACAAAGACATAAGAAACGATATTCAGAAGTTTCAAGGTTGCAGTTCTTACAATAGTGCAGAAAACTGATAATATATATATATATAAAAGGCAAGATGTTTGTGTGTGTGTCTGTTTATCTGCCTGTATTATCTGTATTTCTTCAGCCCTTTTATTTTAGTTTTTGCTTTGGGTTTGGCTCTAAGTAGGTATAATTGTAGTTCTTAGTCTCAGCCATGATGCCATTTACTCAGAGGACTTATTTAGCCTTCAAAATTCAGTTTATGACGAAAAAAAACTTATTTGATATTGATTCCAGGATATCAAAATTTGACTTACATCTATTCATTTTTCTTTCAGACTATGGTTTCGCTTTAACTGGAAACAAGTATTACTTTTTAGTATTTCATGCCAACATCCAAAGAGTCTGAGCTCCAGGACCATGGATTAGTTTTAAAGCTTTCATTACACCCGAGTAATATATGCATTTTATCTTGCTAATGCTGAGCATTCTTGTTGAAAATGATATCTTTTAAATAATTTTTTCTCAGAAGAAAATGAAAAAAAAAAGAATTTTTTTTTAATTAGATCATGAGAATCAGAAATATTATTAATCTTTCTGCATTTGAGGAAATAAAAATTAATCTTTTGTCAAATCACAAGTACACCTTTAGCCAACATGAGGTCATTCATTTTGTATAACATTCCCACTTGTTAGATTTTTAAAAGGAATATGAAAGCAAATTAAAATAACTTTGTACTCTACTAGTTAGCCTTTTCAATTGTTTTCCTTGTTAGCACATTCTTCAGCTTAGTTTAACTTTAAGATGACTCCTAAGCTAAAATCTTGTAGGAAGAAATTATAAGTCAGGAAATAAATTTTTGAATAAATCCTTCTTGAAAAGACAAACAAGAATGTGTAGTTTAGATAAAAATTAATAATTGTAAAATGTTTTTGATCTTCAAATATCTTCAGCACTTTATTCACACAGTTTCAGTAAAAAGTTCAAGAAGGTCTTTCTTCTTCAGAAGTTATTTTCTTTTACAAAATCATACAGTTATCCAAAAAGCAGGAATTTTTTTATTTACTAGAATTTGGATATTTTTATTGTGGTTCTAGAGGTCTAATTTGAAAGAGCTTCTTCTTACATAGAATGTTTTTTATAAAAACAGATATGTTCAATAAAAAGAGAGATGAACATTAAAAAGGTGTCCAGTCAACACAAATAGCAACTAAAACTAGACAACAAACAGAAAAAAAGTAAAAGAAAGATCTGATTATTGTTTCTATCTCTGCAGAACTCCATTGAGGAAAATAAAACAAATGTTCCCATGACTAAAAAGGTAAACAACAAAGATTGTTTATACATATATATCAATAATATACTAATATCTTTGTTAGTTATAAGTGGATCACTCTGAGACTCAGCAAGCATTCTTTCTGTTTATATAGTGAAAGTTTTACAGATTTTATAAATATGATTTCTAAAATTTTCAAGTTGTAACCTGTGAATAGCTGAAAAAAAGAACCCATCCTCACTGTAGACCAGAGCACATTACTCGTTATTTTCTAGGTATTCTATTATTGCAGATTCAGATACATTCATGTCCTTAGGCAAATTCTGAAACTGACCTTTATGAATGTTGGCTGGCAAATGTTGATTCATTATCTTTTCCAACAAGTGATTGGTTCTATCTATATAGTCAGCATTGCACTGACATTTAAAGTGATAAATAATAGAACTGATATGTGTAAGTAGACCATTTTTATAGATAGACTTCATCATTTGTTGAAAAGTGAGACCAATATGTGGATTAGTAGTATAACAGTTACTAACACTAGCAGAAATTTGGTTAGCAAACCTCGAACTAATGTGACAAATCCATAATAGTTGTAGAATACAAAGTTTGTCTTTGGATATAAGCATTTCCAATGATGTACAAATAACCTTATAAAATCTTTTTAATATGAAATTTCTTTTGCAAAACTTAATTCCTATTCTTGGTTAAAAAGCATTTACATATCTCATTCACAAGAGAGTCTTTGAATATATTTAAATCCCCAACTCATCAAAAAGCACAATTTCAGCATTCCTGTAAATCAGAATGAAAAATAAAATTTAAACTAGAACAGTTTTATATTTGTTGAAAAAGAAAATGTAATGAACTTGAAATTTAATATTTTTTCTTCTGCCATTGGAAATATATACATTTCATGAATAAATATTCATATCCAAAATATGATGGAATTTATTGGTTTATTGTAAAGCCAGTGAAATACAAAGATCTTGCAAAAGGTTTCTATGCCAGAGTTTTGTAGCATTGGGATGTATGCCTGTGCCTTTAGTGATGTCAATGCATCATATTTAATACTCTTTATCAAAGAAAAGATATAAGTATTTATTGCATATACAAGAGGTCTTATGTTGTCAAAAAACATTAAGAAAGAATTGAAGTAATATGTGTATCTACCAATGAGGTATCTTTCATTCTACCAGTTCAGGCTTTCATCACAACAACGTGCCATGCTACCTCCACAAAACTAAATCCCCCTCATTTCCTTTGTATTCCTATTATAAAGAAAAAATCCCATTCAAACAATTCCTGCTCCAGAACAGCTACTTTATAGAACAGATTTCCACAGAGGTACTTCCCTGATCATTACTATGGGTTCTTGACAAAATCCAACAAAGTATCTGTAATGTGATTGATCCCGACTTGGCAGCTCAGATACAGTCACTTTCTCATCGGCGCAATGTCTCTTCTACAAATATTTTCATGCCTTCTGCTCCGATGAGTGCTCTCTATATATGAATTTACTCGAGCCACAAGATGTGCAACTAGGTCCCACACTTTTACTGTGAAGCTAACAAAATGAAAACACAAAATCTACTCCAGCAGCTTCTTTTCTTGCACTTTCCACCTGTGGAATTCCCTTCCATTTACTTGCTTCCCCAACAGCTATAATCTCCAAGAATTTAAATGTAAGGTCAATAGTCATCTATCTCACTAACTTGCATCATCATCTCTATCATACTTCTTTTTTCATTCACTCCACTTTCATCAGTATTCTCATCCTTCTCTTACTCACTTCCTGACACCCCCTATAACCTGTCACTCTTTCCCATAACTTTTCTTCTTTGTAACCCCCTGCACAACAGTGGCAATAAAATGCCTTGCTTTGGGCGATATGATTATAAACCAAAAAGTACAATTTTAATTTCCTAAAGTCAATCAGTTGTTATCTGTCCTGCTTATCTTCATAATCTTCACTTCTGTTTTAATTCACTCTCCTCATTAATCATTACATTTTTAACAGTAACCATCTATCTTGAATGGCATTTAAGCCTTGTATTTCAATAAAACAATACAGAAAGAAAGTAAAATACAAGATAGCCAAGGTTTTATAAAACGTATTTTATATAAAATAAACATAAAATTAATGAAAGTTTGGCTGTGGAAAAGTATACCTTTTGTTAACAACAGAGTCTGAGTGTTTGCATTTTGGAAACAAGAAAGGTGCCAGTATTGCAGACAAGTAATTTTTTTTTAGTTGACCCTGCACACTAGGTGATTATATAAAAAAAACAGGGATTTATAAAGGCACTAGTCAGCAGTTGCTTCTCTGTTTCTTCTTTAAAGCCAATTATCTTTGTCAGGATTTAAACTCACGAGTTATAATCATTTCAGTGAAAATGTCATGAGAATTAGCAAATATTCAATGAATATATCTGCATAAATTATTTCTTTATTTGTGATTTTTTTTTATTATCAAAATGATTTTGATTTTCATTGTTGTAAAAAATTAAAATTTTTGAGTGTATAGATATACATTAATTCAGGGATTCTGAAACACTTTTCTTAGGAATGCATTTTTGGAATTAAAAGTTACTTGCACCTCAGCAAATATTATGTCATAAAAAGTATATTTAAAAATGAAAAAAAAAACAAAGGGTACAAAAAGGAGATAACTTCAGATTCAAAGTCAGAACATATCATTAATAATTCTCTCTCTCTCCAATTTGCAGATTCTAGTTACTACATTCTTAATATATGTTTTAATGCAAAAATATCAATGATAAAATCGGTCAATAATTATTTATAACTAAATATACTGAGACTAATGCCTGCAATTACAAGTCATACATAATAGTATTTTAAATCATATTTACTTTCAATATATGAATTTTTTGAAAATGTTTATGAATCTTTGTCTTACAATCATTTTGCCTTGCCTGTCATACTTATTAGGCATGCTACACTGTTTGGGAAAACACCATATTAATTGGAAAGTTAATTTAATTATTGCGTTGTGCGTTGTGGTACAGTGGATATCGGCTCGGAACGAGAAGCCGGGGAGCCGCGTTCGAATTCTAGCTGAATCCATTGTATTCACTTACGCGCAAATACCCTTGGGAAAGGTATTAATCTGTCTCTTCCTTCCATTTATGGGTTAAATAAAAGGACAGATTGGGTTCTATAGCCTTGGTCGGCAACCAGTCTACCGCAGAAAGCAATGGCAACCTACTGCGAGATAATCTTCTGCCCAATCTGTCATGTCTCTTTCGAGACATGATCGCCCAAGCGTGTTTCACGTATGGCACTTAACTGACTGACTGAATTTAATTATTAAAGATAAAATATCTTTTATGGTCCTTAAAACCTGACAAATTTATCCACTTTTAAATGAATAAATAATTTGCTATAAATATTTTGAAAAGTAAGCAATTTGAATTTGGCACTGTTTTTATGCTCATGTGAATTGTAGGGATTTCTTCATGCTGCATGCATGTTTGTGTGTGTGTGCTTGGCAGTGAGAGAGTAATGAACAGAATTCAAGGTTAGAAATAACTGTTCAATAGCTTTTATTTATGGTTGAAAGAAGGTGCAAAATAGTATTTGGGTGGGGATAAAAAGTGGGGTTTCCCATTTACCAAAGCTGTTTAGTAGATGTTTTGGAGAGAGAATTTTCCTCTTGTTCCCATGGAAAGAATGAGAAATCTGTGTGACTCACTGTTATGACTTGTAGTAGTCTTTTGCAGCAAGAGTTGTGTGCAGTTTTTTTTTGGGGGGTAGGTATCTTGAACGAAGATTTCTACACCTGTCCCCACAAGGAATGAGAAATCTGAAATCAAGCTCTCAGGACAGGGCAAAGTGTATACTACAGCAAGGATTGTTAGTAGGCCTTTGAGCTGGTCTCAAAGAGGCTGCTGAAAGAGAAAATTGGCCAAATGGGACTCAGTCAGGACTTTTATGACTTCTGGGCTTCAGGTTGTACCCTACTGATTACTTTTGTTGCTTCTACTGCTGAACTGAGCAAAGTAAAGAAGCCCCAACATGTCACTGAAGTCAACAAGTGAGATAGTTATTAATAACTATTTATCTCAGGGGAAATAACATTCCACTTAAGCCATGGATCATTTGTAGAGTTACATTATCCAGATAAATTTTTCTTATCGGAATCCATCTTGCACATTTTTATATTTACTATTTGTACATGCATTGAATACGGCTACCATATCTGGTCTGGTGTTTTAGCGATATATTTTTGACATCCTTTACAGAATCCAAAGAGTGTAATTGACTTCAGCTACCTAACCACCACCATGGCATAGCTTCCTTCCATCTTTTCTATTAATATTTTCATGGCAGTTGTTCTGATGAATTCTGCTCCTTGGTACCTCATCCTCATGAATTTAAGCATACGGCATTATTAACAATTAGTTCTTATTGTTTTACTGTTGAACTAGGTAGATGTAACTAAGTTCTGTTCTAATAGTTTCTTTTTTCACACTTATCATCTGTGGAATTCTCAAATTTCATGCTTCCCTGCCACCTACAATCTTAAACTTTAAATACTGTGTCAATCACAATCTTTTGTCTTTCTCAAACCAATTCTTTTATTGTTCTTTCTCCTCATCAAAACCTTCTTATTCCCCTTGTGCTCGAGTCGCATATTATCTTTAATTGGGATGAAATGATTAAAAAACAATGCATGGATATTACAAGATTTTGGGATTAAAAAACTAGTTTGAACATTTGTCACATTATACAAATGTAGTAGTAAGTAACTAGGTAGTTTAATTTCAAAATTGCTTAGATTATTTTAAAACCATTTAGTATAAATATTAAAGTATTTATCAAAAGTAAGATGTCTATAACAGAAAGTAGTAGAAGAATATTAGCCTTACCAAATGTCCAACCATAATTTTTTTTTTTTTAAGGGTTTCTTGGTTGGGTTAAGAACTTTTCAGCACACCCTTACATGAGATCCAATCACTTTGAGCAAGAAAATTAAAGCTACTTTATATTAAAGAAATAATTTAATGTTAAATATGCATGTTTGAATCTTATTTGATTTCAGAATCTTACAAATTCAAAAATACATGCATAAAATGCATAGTGCAAATATAAATATGAATGAGTGTATGAATATATATATATATATATATATTTAAACAAATATGATGTCATTGTGCAAAGCTGAGAATTCTTTTGGCCAACACATTTTCAAAAGTAACCGTTGGCAATAATTAAAAATAGTAGACGGGACACAGGAAAACAAATAATTACTTATGTTACCTTTGAAGATGCAGTGGCTGAAAGAATTCTAAGATCTGCACAATGACGTCATATTTGTTTAAGTCTATTGTTGTTTTTGTGGGGACAAGTCCCTGTTTTTATATAAATATATATAAATATACTTGATTGAACACACTATACTACTTGTTTTGGATATCTGGAATTTGATTTTTTCAAGATTTTTTATTTTAAAATGTGTTTTATTTCTTTGAATATATTGTAAATGAACTATTCAGTAATAGCTTTTTTTTTTATACATTGGACTTTTTACATTACATTTTCTGTTTAGTATCAGATCAAGTAAGAGACTGAAAATGTTGCAGTGACATATATAAATATCACAAAGATGTGATATGTAAGGTATATTTAGGCAGCAAGTATATGGGTGCATGACCAAGTGATTAAAACATTCACTTTCTGACCATGAGGCTTGAGCTCGAATCTTATCATAGTCTATTTTCAGAAGGTGACTTCTTGATGTTATCGAGCTGGAGGAGGAGGTTATTCCAGCATGTGGCACTTCTAGAAAGTGTCTGAAAACCATACCATGGGTTGACCTAAGCCTTGTGAGTGAAAGGGGGCTGATGGTTGTGTTAGCACAATCACAAGTCATCATGATTGAACATTAGAGCATCCTGGCCTTGTTCAGACTATATAATGCATTTTCTCACAGAAACTGTAACAAAGGTTCATTCAGCATAGTTGCAGTATAAAACAAAGGTGGGCTCTGTGGGTGTTGAACAAGCACAAATGTGCCTGAGTAGGAATCTGCAACAGGGATTAGCTAGCCACTCTAGTTGAAGGCATTTTTGGATACAATTGGCCAGCTGTACCATTCAACCTGCAAGAGCTGTTTAATTTTTGTATTTTTCAGATAAGATGTTTTATATTGTGATTGAAATTGTGGATAAACTGTTTGAAATTCATTTTTTTCTCTGTTGTTATTGTTTAAATAATTTCAATAATCTGTCATTTTCAAGAACCAAATGATGCCTGTATGGTTGTATACATTTTGTTGGCTACATAGTAGTTTTTTATTTAGAAAGCTAAAGATTAAGACTGTCCACAATGATGTAATATGTATCTGTTAAGTGGAGCAAGACCACACAAAAAAATTCTGTCAAATATTATGCTTGTTTTAATATGAATAGTAAATACTTTATACACACTTCAAGATAATATCTCCTGTGGTTGAAAAATATTTAGTGTAGGTTGTTGATTTTCTATAATAATAGTAGGATTTTAAATCTTTCCTTGCACTGGGTACTGTATAGTATTTTGGTATTATCCACTTTTATTTGTCTTATGCTGATAATTCTATCTTGGTTGATTGTGATGTGCTGGTTGATATGTGTACATATTGCATTGAGTTTTGGCAGAATTCAAGTTAGAACACAGTGTGATGTTTGTATGGCCAATGTCAGAATTTAATGCTGATTTTTTTTTTATTATTGATATTTGTGTTGCAATCATTATTTTTACTTAGGGGAATTTTTGAGGTCCTATCATATTAGAAAATTATTAGATGTTTTGAACTTTTTATCATTAATGATAAATTTTAGTTTTTGTTGGGATTGTTAAGTAATATGTATTGGTAAATTAGATCTCTTTCATTCTGTTTATAATTAGGGTACTCCTGGTTTTGATTGAATAAGACAATGTGATGTTTATTTTTGTTTATATAAGCATGATATCTTAAATTTTTATCAAGGTTATTATCAGAAGTTATTAAGTATTGGTGTAATGTTGCTTAGTTTTTGTTGCAGCCTACTTCTTGTACTTACGATTTTTTAACAAAAGGGTAACCTTGACCTCGCAAGCAAAAATCAGCAGCTAGATGTTGTTGACTATTGAACCCTTATTATCAACATCATTTTTGATAAAATGGTCTTCCACTACTCCTTAGGCAGGATCAAATTTTAGTGTCTATTCCCAGATACTCATTGCCTGCTCACTGGCCAGGTTTGGAAGCAATGACCATCTAAGACAAGCTTTGTATCCAGTTACTGGGAAGGCTGGGTAATCTTGGACCAGTAACCAGAGCATACGTACCCAGGGTCCCAACTTTAAAACATCTGACCTTATCTCACCTCAGTGGGGTAAATACTCATCCATGGACCATTGGGCAGGATCAAAGTGTAGTATCTGTTTGTAGATGCTCACTTCCTGATTGCAGGCTTGGAAGCAATGACTAGATTTTGACAATCAATGACCAACTAAGACTAACTATGTACCCAATTACCATGTTGATGGGGGTTGGGTAATATTTGAACAGTAATTTGAGCATTCACACCCAAAGCCCCCACTTTAAAAAATCTAACTTTGTGTCACATCTTAGCTCAGTGGGAGAGGATGGGTAAATACCCTTGTGTGGCCTGCTGGGCAGGATCAAAGTGTAATATATATTCTCAGATACTCGCTTCCTTCTCGCCTACCATCTGCAGCACTCACCACTTGGTGACAAGTGGGCAAGTTTGGAAGCAATGACCAGCTAGGACTAGCTTTGTACCCACTTACTGTATAGGTGGGGGCTGGGTAATCTTTGACCAGTTATCTGAGTATTCATGTCCAGGTTCACACTTAAAAAACCTGACCTTTTGTCACATCTCGCCTCAGTGGTGGAGGATGGAGAAATATAACTTCTGTGGCCCAGTGAGCAGGATCAAGGTGTAGTATCTGTTTTCAGATACTCACTTCTTGCTTGCTGGCTGCTTGCAGCAGTGTAGTTTTGGAAGCAATGACAAGCTTTGTACCCAGTTACTGCATAGCGGGGGCTGGGTAATTTTTGACCAGTTAACCAAGTGTTCATGTCTGGGGTCACCACTTTAAAAAAAACCAACCTTACGTCACATCTCGCCTCAGTGGGTAAATGACCTTCCTTGGTCAAGGGTGTAGAATTAAAGTGTAGTATCTGTTCTCAAATACTATCTTTCCGCTCTCCAGCCACCTCCACCTAGGCATATGTTTTGTTTGCAATCCCACTACCTGTGGTTGATTCCTGGAATGCATTATATTTTAGTTAGCAGCCAGTTCCACTTTAGGTTTGATTCTGCTTTGGAAGTGGAATGGTCTAGTCTGCTTGAGATCCCATTACCTGCAGATGATCTGACAAAGGAGATAATGAATGTTCAAATCCAATTGCTGTGGCCTTTGCACATGCTTGCTTGCAGTGATCCCATTTAACCACAGTCAAATTTTGCAAAGGAAGCAAAACACAAGCCAACTCATGGCTGCAGCGCGCATATGCTAGCTTGCCCACTCACCACATGCTAGGCTGCAACCTCTCCTCTTTAGACTAAGTTCAATTACAGCTGAGACTCATTCTCAACTTTCCTGTTTGCACCATCCCTGTTGACCAAAGACAACTTTCCAGTCTGTGCCAATCCTGCCAGACGCCAATGATATTCCAGCCCATGTGGTTCATGTCACATGCATCATTACAGATGACATTCTAGCCAGAGCAGTTAACAGTCATGTCAATGACAGACAACAATGTCCCAGCCTGTGTCAATCCTTCCAGATGCTGACAACTTTCCAGCCTGTGCCTTCTATACCAGATGATGATGACATTCTTGACTTCCTGACAACAATGTTCTAGCCTAAGCTGATTCTACTAATCACTGCTGATGCTCCAGCTTTTTTCAATTTTCTACTATTTGCTTGTCAATTTGATCACAATAAAATTGTCATTGAGACTCAACATCTTTGCCTCTGTCTCCTCATTGTCGTTGCTGTTTTCGCATATACAAAAGTTTGCGGGAAATCTCAGCTCTGCAACAAATTTCTTTTATAGAAAATATTAAAAGAGATTAATTTGTATTAGTAAATCATGTTTTTATAACAGTTATTTTGTATGTGGGGAAAAAATTCCTCTTTGTATTTGATTTAATATGAGTTTCTGCATGCAGGTTTTTATAAGGTAAATCAGCAATTTATGACTGTCATTGTCAACCAAAATGTAGTACAGATCCAAGAAACAAACCCATCACAATGCCATCAGTCTGTGAGTAGATTTAACCATAGTAGTTGTAAAAATGTATTTATATCTTGCAAGATAGACATTTACATAGAATAGTTTAATTTTAGTGGGTGGGAACGTAGTGTGATTGTATACATTCTGTATTGCAATATCTATAGATTCTTTGACTGGGGCATTTGTGAAAGTTTTCAATATTTAATGAGACTAAGATGCTGTTATTTGGTTTATTGGTTTGTAATATATTGTGGAATTCATTTGTGTAATTAATGCTGTACTTATTAGGTAAGTATGTCAGTATAGTTTAGGGTTTTGGTTAAATTTATATTAAGACTAGTAGTATAGCCCAGCATTGCTTGGGTGTAATGAAAGCTTTAAAACTAATCCATGGTCCTGAAGCTCAGGAATATTTCTGTGAAGTTTGGTGAGAATCGGATAAAAATTGTGGATTTGTATAAAGGACATACAGACAAATAAACAGACATACACACAAAGATCTTGCCTTTTATATACATATATTATTGATTTTCTGCACTATTGTAAGAACTGCAACCTTGAAACTTCTGAATATCATTTCTTATGTCTTTGTCTATGAGTGTATCAAATTTGACTAAAATTGGACCACTCCTTCTATAACCCGGTTTTTTCGATTATCGATTTTTGATATTTATCAGGGGTACCTTGACACAAAATTAAGTTAAGAACACTCACAGACGCTTAAAGTACAACTGTGTAAATTTTTAAGAAAATTGGTTCAGCCGTTTTGGAGTCTATAGTTAATGGACACACACACAGACAAAAAGTTCCATTTATAAATAAGTTTAGATTAGATTTATGAAATTATGGAGTACTAGATTTGTGTTTTTATATTCCATTTGTCATGCTCAGCTTCAAATTAGATCTTTTTGATTTATTGTACATGTCAGCCGGATGTAAATGCCAAAAAATCAGAACTCCTAATGGACAGGGGCTATGAGCATCAAATCCGGTCTACAAAACAAATACCTTCAAAAATATAAAAGAATGGCTTAAAATAAGCTCATCCTGAAGATTGACACCAAAGATAAAAGAATAAAATAATACTAAACAAAAGATGAGTTTAGGAGCCTCTATAATTTGCTTTTAAGAAAGCCACTCATAAACGAATGGAACAGAATGCAGCCATTGGGTCATCTAGTGATACCGAGTATGCTCTCAATTTCACCATTGTGACCTCAATCAACCAACCTGACACACATATCCACTCAAGACCCACCCTCCTTCAAATTGCCACACCTTATCCACATACACTTTCCACTTGCATCTTCTGTATCAGCAAAGACAGATTTTCAGTACGTGGCAAGTATCACTAATCCACTCCAGGTCTCTCTTGACCTTAGTCAACCGACCTGACAGATACATCTCTACACCATACCAACTCTACTTTTCCTTCAAAACCCTTACCTATATTTAGAGACATTCAGTTTGAATCTGCTGTATCAGCAATACAAAATTTTATATTTGAAATTCTTGTCGTAGAAAGTCTGTTTTATTTGTTCTTCCATGTTATCGTTTGCATGTTTATAACAGCATATAGGTAGCTGTTGTATACTCACCCACAATTTGTGTACAAAATAGTTAATATGCATATAAAAAATGCAAAATATTGATGCTTTCATTTTGATATAGTCTAACAATATTTAACCTAACATATCATTGTGGTTTGGATTTCTAAAGGAATCTTCCTTTTAATAAGTGAATCTCTTTACTTAAAATCATTCTCCACATGCACACACAAACACACACATTGATCCATATGAAGGTGTTAAAGAAAATTTATATTGTTTTATAAAGCTATATTAATCAATTCCAGGTCAACTGGTCAAATTACTTGATCTGAGTTTATAATTGGCCATATTGCTGAAAACCATGTCTCCTCACCCTCATGATGCCTGTTTATTGATTATCAACAGGAATTTAACTAATATTCTAATTATATTCAAGCATTCTTATTCTGTTATGCACTTCGGTTTAACCTTGGCTGATTGTTTTGCTGGCCTGTGGGTCTAAGAAAGGGAACTATGATGCATTACTTCTTCTTCTTCAATATGCCCTGTCCCTTCAGGACATAGGCGATCATGGCTTTCCACGTTTCCTTATCCATGGTGGCTCTGAGCATGCCTTCTCCTGTTACACCATGCAACCCTCGTTCTGTCATCCACCTGATTAGGTCCTTCAAATATGTTATCCGTTGCTTTCCCCTGTCTCTTTTTCCCTCTATCTGGCCTGTTAGTATCAGGTTCTCTAAGCCCTCCTTCCTCATTGCATGTCCCAGGAATTTTAGCTGTCTCTTCCTGATGCTCAGTATTAATTTCCTTTTCATTTCCATCATTTCTAAGACCTCATCATTGCTCACATGCTCAATTCATGATATCCACATCATCCCTCTGTAGAACCACATTTCAGTTGCTTCAAGTTTTTCCTTCATCTTTGATGGTATTGTCCAGCATTCACTGCCATATTGAAGGGCGGGCATCACGTAGCAATCCAGTACTCTCTAGTGAAGTTTCTAGTGAAGTTGTCCTGTTTCTTAATATCTTACTCAACTTCTGGAATGCTTCCTTTGCCATGCCAATTCGCCTTTGGATCTCTGTGTTGCACTTTTTGTCTTCTGTTATAACGTTTCCCAGGTATTTAAATTTTTGCACCTGCTTGATTCTGGTATCCCCGACCTGTATTTGGCATTTTGGGCTGCCCTTTTTACTTATGACCATGCATTCAGTTTTCGTGCAGTTTACTCTTAAAATGTACGTGTTTGCTTCTCTAGATGGTAATACGATAATGATCATAATCCTGACATTTTGCTTAAAAAAGTTTTCTACTCACAAACTTTCCTTTCCTTGCTTTATTGAAACAAATAAAAAAAGCCTCTATTCTGACTAAAAGCTTGTCATGATATTTGTTATAATATTAAGAGATTGTAATATAAAGAGATCTATGTAGGTTTCTGACAAAATATTATCTTCAAATTTTTCTCTGAAACATTGATATGCCTTAAATTTCCTGTATTTATAAATGTAGAGTAAATAAAGGGCTCAGTTTGAAATTGCCTGATGAAGGCTGGAAGGTACAATGACTAAAACACAACAATAACAACAAATATGAGGACATCAGTTTGACCGTAGATAATGTAAATAACTACTCATCAGAGAAAAACAGATAAAAACATGATGAGCCTGAATAGGTCCCCTGGTAAGATTCCTACAGTGATTTGTTAAGATAAAACTAAATTCTATATTACATTTAAAAAAACAACACCTTAAGGTTTGTGGCCATATCACATTAAAGTACCGGTTCCTGTACAATCACCAAAGATAAACAATGTTGAACAGGGTCAGTACCAAGATGAGTGACTGCTTGAAATACCAGCTGCTGTAAGCTTGGATGTGTGGGTGGTGTATTTTTTTTTTATAATTGTGTGGCCCCAAGCAGGACATTTTATTGCCACTGTTGTGCAGGGGGTTACATAGGAGGAATGTTATGTGAAAGAGTGACAGGTTACAGGGGGTGTCAGGAAGAGTATGAGAAGGATGAGAATACTGATGAGAGGGGAGTGGACTGAGAAAGAAGCATGAGAGAGAGGATGCAGGTTAGTTAGATAGGAGATGACTATTGACTTTACATTTGAATTCTTGGAGATTGTAGCTGTCAGTAAAGCAAGTAAGCAGAAGGGAATTTCACAGGTGGAAAGTGCAAAAAAAAAGCTGCTGGAGTAGAATTTTTGTTTACAATTTATCAGTTTCATCGTAAAAGGGTGGGACCTAGGTACTAATCTTGTGGCTCAAGGAAATTCATATATAGGGGGTACCAGTGAGCTAAGTCCATCAGAGCAGAAGCCGTAAAAGTATTTGTAGAAGAGACCCAGGGAAGCCACACTGCGTCGATGAGAAAGCGACTGTATCCAAGCTGCCAAGTCAGGATCGATCACATTACAGATTCCTTGTTGATAATTGTTCAGAATTGTTGATGGGAGAACTGAATTCTAATTCCAGTTAAGTTCATTATAGTCACTTAAGAGCAAATACCCTTGAGAAAGGTAAAAATCCACCTACTTTTCCCCGGTTAATTTCTAAGATTTTATGATGAAACAATTATTACATCTAAAAAAGAAAAAGTTTTGCAATCTAAAAATATTTTCTGGATTTAAATAATATGCAAAGTGTTCATAAGCCATAGAAAACAAATCCATCCATCAAAATGAAATATATATATATTTCTTAATATTTTTGTTTT
>JBBBDQ010000365.1:1920000-2287500 GCA_037127315.1 Ascarosepion bandense
GGGGCACCCGACCAGATATGGCAGCAATATTCCATACACGGGCATATATGCATAGTGTTGCTAAGAATCTACTTCCTCTTAGGATAGTTTCCTAATCTTGTTTTGGCTTCAATGAAAATCCTTTCATTGGAAGAAGTGCAAGATAACCTGCAGTTAATTGATTGCTGGATCTGGCTGATATGTTCATTTTCATGTGACATCTAGAGAATTTCTTATTTCAGGTTTGTTTTTTATGCCTGTATATTGGGAATTTTTATTATTTTTCTATTTTCGTTTTGCTAAAGTTTCTTAGGTTTATGAGACTGTCATCCCTGTAGAGGTCTATATCATTTTTATTTAATACATAATTTTAAATTTGTATACTTTAAAATATTGATTAAAAGGTGGAATTCAAGATTATTTCCGAAGCTTTGAAATCTTTATGACATAAAAAAAAACAAAAAACAGGGTGAGCAAAATATAAGCAGTACTAATTAAAAAATAGAAAATATATCATTAGTTTAAATAAAGCATTCAGTTCAAAATTCACTAAAGATTACCTGGATTGACAAACACCTAATTTTTTTTTTCTGCTCTGTCATCCATTCACTCAAACTTCTTATTTCCCTCTGCTTTCTACCTTCAGTATGTCCTGTGAATGTTCAATTATCCAAGTCCTCTTTGTTAATAATGTGTCCCAGGAATTTCAAATATTTTTTTCTGATTTTAAGTATAATTGTTTCAGTTCCCATTTTCTTTATAAGTTCCATGTTCCTCATATGTTCTGTCCATTGTATTCATTGCCTCTGTTTGTAGAAGCACATCTGACATTTTAAAGCTCTTCTTCATTTGTAGGGGAATTGTCTATCATTCACTGATATCAAATAGCAGTTTAGTTTTTTGCTTCGAAACAAACTTCCCTCTGTCTTTATGCTTTAAGGCAGGTTGATTTTGAAACTATAGTATTTTACCTAATTAGAAAGTTGGGTTTGACATGATAAATAATGATACAACATACTTTTTTCTTAATCATTACCAATTTTTGAAGAAATGAGTTTAAAGATTAAGTTTAGGTTCAAAGTTAGGAATTGAAATTTCATTCCCATGATCAGTGAAAGCCTTATAGCACAACCTTATAAAATTTATAATTGAAATATATTTAATTAATTGGTTTGTAATTACAAGGGGTAATAAATAACATAATTAATAATTGTTCATCTTTTAATATAATCCAAATAATAGAGAAACAGTTGACTGAAATACAGTAAGTTGCATAAAAAATTTACAACAACATCTCACTTTGCATTGAAAAAAAATATTCTTTTTTTTTTTTTAATGTTGATGAAGTCATATGAACTGGATATGAGGGAAGAAGCTATAATTTTTTTTTCTATTAGATAGGTAAACATTAATCATATCAAACTCGTAAATTGATATAACTAATGTTAAAATGTCAGTCAAATTAAATTACAAAAATATAACCAAGTATGGGCAAATTTTCCAATAAAATGTTTTTTGTTTTGTTTCAGGAGCGGCAATCCACCAAAAATAAGCAAGAATCAAGCACATTATTATGAAAGTATTGCACCATCAAGTAAGACCTTCATTAACTTCAAAGGGTAATTATAACAATTTACCTGTATTATAACGTAATATATAAAAAAAATAAAGTGCAGTAATTTTATTTGCCTTTTTAATAAGCGATGCAAATTTAAAACATTTTGTCTCTTAATTTGTGACCAGCAATATTAGCATGCTATATACACTTTTATATATTTTGGCTTTTATTAATTATGACTTAACAAATAGTGTAAGATCTTTTTTTAATTTGTCTTTTTTATAATATTTTATAATTTTTACAGTTTTCATTTATTGAATACAGCAAAAAATTGTATAGTTTGAATCTATTTTTCATATAATATATCTAATACAAAAAACATAAAATTTATTTAGATTTATTCATTGAAATAATAAAAGTTTTAAGCTAGAAAATTAAGTATTTCTGTACAGTTTTTTGACAAACTTAAAGCTAAATGCTTAAAAATTTGTACAAGCTATGAATTTAACTTTTGATGTCATTACTTAACCTAAATCCTAGCTTTTGCATTGCATGCAGTGTTAATTTTGTAAATAAATTTGTTTCTAAATGGAATTACTCCTTATTTCAATTTTTGATAGATGAAACATTCTTAACCATTATTGAATTTTGGCACATGTTTCTTTGATTTTGACTTTGTATATCTACTCCCATATTGTAATTTCAAGCATTGTGAAAATGAAGTAAAAATTAGACCTCAGTGAGACTTGAATTTGTATCCATTTTCTATAATATGTCTGTCTTCATGCAACAGCTTCCTTACATCTTCTTGGAGATCACCGGTGGCAGTAATTCAAATATAGCTATGCAATTATTCCTTATTATCGCTGACATTCTGATACATGTGAATTTAGAAGTTGTTTTCTCTGCATCTGTTTATATATGTGGATAACAGCTGTGCAGAAATATAAATATATATGTACATATAAATTTCTTAAATATCTGCAGATATACATAAGCCTGTTCAAAACAAAGATATGCACTTATACTGACCACATGTAAAATTTTATTCATCACATCATATATCAGCGCACATATAAATAAATGAATGAAATCTTTCTATATATTTCATGCTGTATATTGTTATATTTACAAATATATCTGTAAATATTTATATATTTGAGTTATGATTGTATATGTGTCTATGTATATACATGATGTGCCAGTTTGTGTAATATATATATATATATATATATATATATATATTAAGTACAAATATGATATATCATTTTCCAATAAAATGTTTTTTGTTTTGTTTCAGGAGCAGCAATCCACCAAAAATAAGCAAGAATCAAGCACATTATTATGAAAGTATTGCACCATCAAGTAAGACCTTCATTAACTTCAAAGGGTAATTATAACAATTTACCTGTATTATAACGTCATATATAAAAATTCTTAACCATTACTGAATTTTGGCACATGTTTCTTTGATTTTGACTTTGTATATCTACTCCCATATTGTAATTTCAAGCATTGTGAAAATGAAGTAAAAATTAGACCTCAGTGAGACTTGAATTTGTATCCATTTTCTATAATATGTCTGTCTTCATGCAACAGCTTCCTTACATGTTTCGCACAACGGCCCTGACGAGCCGTTGTGCGAAACCGCGGTAGGTCTTGGCGATCTTGCGATTTTTTTCGTGTATATATATATATATATATATATATATATATATATGCATATATATATATATATATATATATAAAATACAAGAAGTATGCGCACATAAGCACATGCACATGACACACTCATGGACATGCACAGATAAATAAAATAACAGTCATAAAACAAGCCCTCTTTCACTTTGGCAAAAGCTAAACTAACGGTGAGGTCAATGCATACTTAGATAAACCACATATTAAAGCAGACTGATATCATTAGACCATAAAAAGTCCCAACTATCAATCACACATATGTATACCATAAACACACACATGCTCTAACACACTTACATACACATACACAAGCACTCACTACAATTAATGACAGCAGCAGCAGCAACCAGGAATGACCATTTGTTGAAAGGCGCAAACTCATTTGGACACACGGTCTCCTCCTATTCTGAAGATGAGATTTTAACTCAAAATATTAATGTATAATAAATAAGTTATACCCAACAACTTCTTTACCTTCCTTTACTTTACTAAACTCATTGTGACAGCCTTCAAGACCTAATGATACACCATATATATATATATAGAGAGAGAGAGAGAGTATCAAAGCATATGTATATAGAGAGTTGAGCATGCATGAAATGAACAAAGTGTTTTTCTGCCAGGTTTTTCATTTAACATCTCTAACCAAGAACCAAAGGAGAAACACTTTGTATTTCTTGGATTCTGCTGATGTTACTTAAGTATCATTGCTTTCATTCAATCTCCTCAGAAGTCTGATGTGGGTGGGGTTTCATTTATTACAATCTGCTCTTAAGTACACTTCCTTTAGGATTCATTTTCTGTCAATCATTTATTACCTTTGAAACTAGTAACTGATTTTCTTAGTTTGAGAATGCACTTGCAGACAAGGATATTGCATCATGAAATTCTAAAGATAAATGTTAATTGTGAAAATACAATGCCGGTTTTTGTAACTATTTTTCTCACTATGAAAAGAATAGTGCTATTTTTTGCTCTTAAAACAAAATACAAAGCAAGAGATATTTCCAAGACTTTATCCCAACAATAAAACAGAGTGAAGCAAATTTTTTTAAAAAATTTGTTTTCCATTCAATGTTTTTATTACAGTCATATCCAAAACACATGTTGGTTTCCATGATTCTCATTTCAATGCATACAATGTTTTTATATAGCTATATGTAAATTTACCAGAATGTTTACATTGATATAAGTTTGAGTTATGGGGTCTTTGCATGCTGTTGACAACAGCTAGAATCTTTCTTCTGTGTTCAGTGTATTCAGTATCAAATATAAAAATGTTTACATGCCTGGCAGATCAAACCAGACATTTTTTCTCTTTCTATCTCTATTTTCTTCTATATTCTCTCATTTCTTTAAATTTCCTTATTGTTGCTTTGCTTATTCAAAATGTACACATGCCATATATTTTGCATGTAAATTTGTATATATCCTCATGCATGTTTGTAGTATGTTTGTATATATTTTTGTTCCTGCAATATATTTGTATATATCCATGTACATTTTTGGTAAACAAAAAAAGATATTGGCATATAAAATTATTGTTAAAAAATAATTTGTACATGCCAATATCATCTAATACTGAAATATGACATTTTTACACACATATTCACATATGTATAATAATAACAATAAGGACCCAAAGATGCCTATCAAAATATATACATTAAAATTTAATGTAGTTCCAGTTCAGCAGAATTTTACTAAAAATGTGCTCAATATATAACTGCAGCACAATAAATTTGATTTAATAAATCAAATGTTAAACAGACTTATCTTGTTGACCAACTCTAAAATTTTGTATAAAACTGATCAAATGGTTTGATTAATCTATCAAAGTTATTACGATATATCATATTTGTACTCCACAGATACAAATGATGATCATGGATTTCAAATTATGGAATCTATGAGCTGTTGTTAAAAACAATTTCTATGTATTTTGCTAGCAATTTTTTTAGTTATGCAAATTTAATTGTAGACTGATGAATGTTCTTTAAGACTGATTCTTTGGTTGAAACAAGACTTTATTTTTTAATTGGTATTGCCCCATGCAGGGAAGTAATGCCATTAAAACACAAGGGGGTACAGGGCATGGAAGAATTAGGAAAAGAAGCATTGATAATGAGCAGGAAGTAAAAAAGAGTAAACAGGAGTTGGTCGTGATTGACATTGCATTTCAATTTTTGCAGATTAAACTTGGCTGGAAAGCATAGAGCTGGAAGAGAGTTACACAAGTGAAAAGTAGGAGAAAAGAAACTGTTAGCATAGAATTCACGGCTATGTCTAGCCAGCTCAACTATAAACTGATGCAATCTTGATGCCATTCTATTACTTTATTTAAATGTTAAAACACTCATCTGAACAATTACTATGAAAGTGTTTAGAGAAAAGACATAGAGAGGCAACCTTACAGTGATGGAAAAGTACCTGAATCCAATCCACTAGATCAGGACCAATCATATTGCTGATTCTTCTTTAGATCTTATCAAGAAACTCAAGATAAATAGCAGTGCCACTGGACCTTATGTGACATCAATATTCTAAGCATGGATGAATAGTAGACATAGATATATCAGATAGATTCTGGAAAAAAAATTTATCTCATCCAATTCAGTGAACCAACTTTCTTAGCAGCTCACCTAGCAATAGATTAACTTCATGTCAACTGAGAACATGACCCTGAGAAGCAACAAGTTACTGGTGGCTAACATCAGCCATGCAGTGACGGGTCTTTCAGATGATATAAAAAAGAAGCTTAATTTTGGAGGTGTTTAAATTAACAAGCTATCTTTTCTTTTTTTTTTTTTTTTTTTTAATCATATCACCCCAAGCAAGGCGGTAATGCCACTGATGTGCAGGGGGCTACATTAGGGTAAAAAGAATGGAAAAGAGAAAGCCGGAAACCACATCCTAAACAGGAAACAAGGGATGAGCCTCTTCACCTGTTCAATAAATGTGGGTGGAGTGTGTTCCAGTTAATGACAGAGTTGAGGTCATTTTCGACCTTGGCTGCCATTTTGACCCTGTTGGACAGATAAGACTTACTATCAAGGCAGGAGTAAATTGTTGTCATCAGAGTAGATACCAAGTTGACAGCTGATGCCATCAGGAATGTTTATTAATGAAAATTAAAAACAGTTAGACCAAGAATGAGACCCAGGTGAACACTTGTGTTAGTTTGAAATGATCTAGGTATGTCAACATTTGGGATAACTTTCATTTCACAATTTGATAGAAAAGACTGGATCAGTTAAAAAAAAAATGTGTTGAGACAGTTACTTTTCAGCTCTCAGAATACCAGGCCCTGTCAAAAGCTTTCAAGATGTACATTGCTATAGCTCAGACTTGAATTTTTTTATCCGGAACATAATAGATGTTTTCTGCAATTATTGTCAGTACATCAGTGCCTGCCCTGAGAAACCAAAGCCATATTGCTTGTCTAAGAAAATGCTTTGCAATGAGAGGTGATGAATCATATCAGCATTGGTTAGGCCCTCTAGGAATTTCCAAAAAGAGGTAGATGTCTGATAGGCCAATAGTTGGAAGGTTTCAAACAACTCACCAGATTTCTTAAAAACTGGAACACAATGACTTGCAGAAGGCAGTGAGACATTTATTATACAGTTTAAAGAGAACAGGAGCCAGTTTTGGAACACTTCTTAATTAACTATTGCATGGATAACATCAGGTTCACATATTTTGTGGGAATCTAGGTTAGAAACAAAAGTAGAGACTATGGAAGGGGTTATATGCGAATCACTCAACAGAAATTCAGTTCTAGGTAGGGATATTCCGGATGAGTCAAGAGTGTGAGGATTTATGGATAAAGCTTCCAGTTTTATCAGCAGATAACACCTCAAATGGATTGGAGAGGGAAGAAATACACATATTTAATGTCCTATTACAGAGCCACCAGTAATGAGTCAGAATTGTTAGAGGCTATGTGGTGCCTCATTCTCTTGGAAAAAAGTGACTTTGCTCCTTTGAGGATTAACATTTATTCCAAGCAGCAATGAAAATAGGTGGCTTACATATATATAAATGTATGAAAAAGAAAAATAGGAAATGTATATCAATCTAACATATTTCACTTTTATTATGGCTTCATCAAAAATTTTAAAAAAAATGGACAAAATGGCAGAAACTCTGGTCTGCTAAGATGTACAAGAATCTTTACAAACTTAGATATAGAATTATCTAGCTTTAATCCATGGGATATAGGATGGAAAAATGACAATTGAAACAAATTTTGTCTGTCTGTTTTCACTCAATCTCTGAGGAAGCTTTGATAAAAGGGCAGCCATGTACAAGCTGTCTAGGCGAGGGTGGAAAAGAAACAAATAGAATCTCACAAATTTTGGAAGATCTCCAACCAACTTATGAAGAGAGGCAAAGTACCACTATTATAAATGGCTTAGAGGTCACATCCTACTTGACAGATGAGGCCTCAATTTTGTTTTTAAACTTAATGTTAGATGAAAAAGTCTGTCTCTTGTTAATCAGTGTATTCCTCTCACATTTCAGTAGATACTGGTAATTACACCACTTGCTCTATTGGTAAGTTCAAAGCTAGCATCCAGCTTCCAAACAAAAATAAGCAGAGTCATAACTTAATACAAACCTCAATAACAGTGCATGTCACCACAGTCCCAACTGCACTGCCAGCTAATGTCCCAGACTGTTTTTATTAACCAAAAACACTGCCGATGCACCAATCATTGCCGTTGACCTCACTCTCAATCAGTCCCCGGCTTGTGCCAACTAGCATAAAATAACAAATGTTGAAGAATGTACATTTCTTGGACCAAATTTGTGAGAGTAGGGGATACAGCTGACAAAATGACAAACTGTCTAGCATGAGTTTATGCATGTATCCATTCCAAAACAACAGCCCGACAAGCAAAACATCTTGGACGCTTTGACTCCAGTAGGTGTGAATATTTATTGTCACACTATCCTCTCCCCAACTTCCCATATTTTACTGAGCACAATCTTAGTAATATACTCATTTCAATAAAAGAAATCTCTAGATTTAGCGAAGAACTTGAATACAATGAAAAAAACTGGCCCCAATAAAATTCTAGTGGTTGTCCTTGAGAATATCATCTTAGAGTTATCCCTAATTCTAGCAAAATTATTTAACTGAAGCTTGAACGAGAAACCTTTTTCAAGTATGTAGAATGTGGTCTTCAAGAATGTTGGCAACTGATCCTCCCTTCCCCATTAGTCTCCTCAGTATCATCAGCAAACTTTTGATAGAAACAACTTCTTGTGTGATGACTAGTACAGTTTTCAAACAGCTTGAAAACCATACTTCAACCTCACTATCACAGGCAATATATGGTGAGCCTCTCACTGCTCCATGGCTACTAATGCTTCGACAAACTGCATTAGCTGATTCTATCAGGGCTGACCTTCAGAGCTATGGCCTGCCCTGCTGCTGTCATAGTAGCAAACCACTCACATTCTCTCTGTATTTTGCTGCCAAGAAGTTCTATGCCAATAACTTCTTCCTATCAAACAAACTCCTTAGAGGATATTTGTCTAAGCATTACAATCTTGATCTGTTCAAGTCTAGAATCAACTATTATCTTCCCTTCCTATGAATATAAACTATCCCTTAATGTAATCCTCTACCTCAATTGGCCCCCGGCCTTATACAAGGTAAACCATAATGTAAAAACAAAAAAGTGAAACATGTTAAATTGATAGATGTTTCCAATTTGCTCTTTTATAATCTTGTTGAAGTCCAATCCTTGTTTGATCTGAATTTGATCTTTAACATCCACACATAGGTACGGTAAGATGCTACAACTGAACCAGAATCTGATCACATTACCAATCATCAGAAAATTAAGGAGCATTTTTGTCTATCTGAGAACTATTCAACATTCCTCAAGTACCTTTCCCAGGTCAATAGAATCTTAGTCTCATTCAAGGAGCTATTATTGAGACCTAAATTTTCTAAGGATCACCATAAGTTGTCTCACTGAATTCTGTTTCTTCTTTTTTTAATGTTTGAAGCATTCTTTCTTTCAAAGGCAATTTATATTTGTGAAAAATCAGTAGTATCATAGGTTGCAAAACCAGCACTGTAGAGTGGAGTTGCTGACTGAGCTGAGCAATGGTATTTATTCCTAAAAGACCCTGCAAAAGATAGAAACAAGGAGTAATTGAGATATTCAAAACAATTTGAACTTTTTCAGCTATCCAATGAATCCATAGATCTTTTAATTCTTGCCAATCCCTAACTTACATTATTTGCAGCCCAGAGGCATTCAGTATATTTGTGGTGATACTGAGCAAAGCAGGGGACCACATGTTTGCACTATCATGACCAGAAAGCAAATGACCAAAACTCATCGGTGCACACCCCGGCTCCACACAGATGTTCTGGTTGAAAACTAAAAATTAATTAAATATCAAATTCCAGTTCACGAGCCTACGCAAATTTTATTTATCGGCCAATGGGAAGCCCAGAATCAAATACCAGCATGAATTCCCAAATGTTCTGCTGCGATCCAAAAAGACGAAATAAAAAGCCGATACAGAGAGATGAGTGTAATTAGTATCTCCCTTGACCGACGTCAAGTGACTTACTATGCTCGCTGCTCTTCCCTCTCCTTTTCTTCTTCACTGTCTCAAAACTACTTACTGACCAAAGGAGCGGATACATCAAAGACATTCCTTACTTATAACGCTCCCACATAGATAAGCATTAATTCTATTTTCAGCATTTATTGCCATGAACATTTTAACATCCGTTGGACCCATAGTTAAAGGCTTACTTTAATTGTAAAAACCTTAATTGATATGTGTATATATAAAATGTTGTTTCTATACTCAATTTGCTTTTAGTGTTTCATAATTCCTTTTTATGACTTATAGTGGGCTATCTACAATGAGGCCAAATTCCGTTAATCTGCAACAACAGACAACTACTCTTCACTAGAACGCCTCCCCACTATATATTAAAGTGTTTTGTTATTAATGGCCTTTAAGCAATTGGATCACTTTTAGTAGATTTTTCACTAGGGCTGAAATATATATAAATTTTAAATATGTAAAGTTTTATCTCAATTAGCACCTTTATGAGTATATATTCATTTACACACGTAGATAAAGTGAAGTGAGAAATTATTTATAAACATACCTATATTTATATACACATGAAAAAGGTAGCTAAATAAAAGGACATCATCAGGCTAGAAATATAACCCAAGCACATGGGCACTTTGGAAAGTGCCTGAAAGCTATACCAGATGTTAACCACATATTCACACACAACCCTTGTGAGCAAAATTGGATAGACAGGACCATTTAGAGGCTATAAATAGTTGTGCTAGTACAAAGTCGCAAGTCATCACAAGTGAGACCTTGTTCAATAATAGATCCTACTAGTTTATGCACTCTTTTTCAGTAACTGTAACTAAGGTCTGCTAAGTATAGTTGCAGTATAAAACACAGGTGATTTATGTGGGTTGTTCAGGTATCTCTAATATTTAATTATGTAATTGGCTTGACTGTTTTTTTTAGAAATGGTTAGTAACTGGCTATATTAATTTGTATATTTCTGTGTGGAATATTGCAACTATTTTTGTGGTGCTGATATGTAGCCTGCCTTTTAGTATGACTGATGAGGGTGCCATTTTGGAAGAGTCAAAGTAAAATTTAAAAAAAAAGTAAACAAATATATATATATATATATGCTCTAAAATACTAAGAAAACAACTATAAATTGCATTAAAATCTAAAGCAACTTTTCACTTACAAGTGAGTAACAATAGAATAAACAAAACATTATGATATTGAACTTATATTAAATATTTCGCCTGTTCATCATAACAAGCGGCATGTTACTTTGATCATAACCAGTTCAATAAAACGTAACGCAGCTTCAAGATAAATATAAAGTAACCTCACAGAATGAGATTTATTTTTTGGTACTTCCGGGAGAATTGAATTTTTTTATGAAATGGTGAGAAAGAAATGCTTTTTATATAAACAAAGCAAATCCATACTGTGAAAGTTATTGTTGCCATTGTAAAAAGAACGTTTGTTTGTATAAGTCCATTCAGAAAAGATCAATCTATATGATACATAAAAAGTTAAAAATATTACAAATTTTAAAGAGTATATTTAGAAAAATAAAACTGCCCTGTTAGCATGGCTTTAGATTACACTGACTGCACCCTCAAGGAAGCCACCTGTTTGCCATGAATAGTGACATGATGCTTGAGGATGGGACTCTGATGAGTGAAGGTTTTAGGAGTTGGGCTTTACATACATTCCTAAACTTCAACACACTACTTTGGTCCCTACTTAAGCTAGATGGGCTGTTGGAGAGTCCTGATCTAATCCCTAAATCAGATGAAACAAACAAAATGTGCATGCATTTACTATATCAAACATTAAACTGACTTGGTGAGTGGTGACTCTAGGGTCAATCAGATTGGGAACAAACGAATCTGACATGGCTGTTTCAGCCTCTGAGGAAAGCCATACTAGGCTAGATGATCCCCAATATAACAGGTGCTTGGAATGCTCTCCTTGTTTGTGTATACCTTTCATGTAGAAGAAATAAAGTGAATGGGATTTCCCCCGTCATCGTCCTACCCATATGGAGCTCTGAGGTGGATAGAGAGCATGGGTGATGAATAATAATAATAAATAAAATATGAGCACAGAAAAAAAAAAGAGACTACGCATTGATATAGACACATAAAATCAAAAAAGAAGTTTTTGAAATTCATAGTAATAGAACAAATAGAAAAGAAATTAATAATGAATTTGTCACCTTTTGTCAAAGAAAAAAATCTAAAAACAGTTAAAACAAAATTATACATTATTGATATAAGCCAAAGAAAAATCTAAATTGTAACTCTAATAAGGATGACCAAATTTCATGATATAAAGGAAAGAGTCTCCCCCACACGAATTTTTATATTCATCCAAGGGTGTGATAAGGAGCAGTAAACTCTCACTGTGTACACTATAGGAAACTAAGAACAATAATACTGTCAAAAAAGAAAACATTACAAACAGAAAATAATATCCATTAAAAATATGATAGAATTATAGATACCAACATTTATATCATAAGTTTTGATGCACCAGAGCCACCACAACAAATTAAAATTGTGTATACAGTTTTCAAAGTAGAAACACATATTTCAGACCAATTAAATTATTTCAACTGCCAAAGATATGAACATGGTAAGAATAAATATACAAGGAAGTCAGTATGTGGAAAATGTTAGGAGAATGATCACATTCTCAAATGAAACTAAATGTCTTAATTGTAAAAATTAATCACAGGGCAACTTTCAGAAACTATGAATCCTGAAAAAAAAATAAAGTAATATTAAAAACATACACATAAAAAAAAATTTCCCTCTTCGGAAAGGAAAAGCATTAAAACAAACTCCAGTATACCATCATATGCAAATATTCCCCAAGCAAAACCAAGCTGTATCTATGAAAATTTAATATCAAACCAAAAAATAACATTTTTAATTCAAGAATTAACACTCTACCTTGAGTAGATCTTGGGCCTTGTATTTGGTAACCATTAATATGTAAAAAAAAGACATTTTACATGTGCATGCATATTACATTGTACATATATGCATTATCATTTGTTTTAGGACTGACAATTAACTGTAAGAAAACAGAATGTGTAATTGTCTGTCTATATTTCTGAGATGAGTTATTGTAATTATTTGCACTCTTTACATTGTTCAGACGGTTGTGCATCACCTGAAGAAGAGTGGAGTGTATAACAACAAAAAACCTTAAATGACCTTTATGATGTCATAACTGCCAAAGATTTGACCATCATAAAGCCAGGTATGCTAGAATTCTAGTATATCCAAAATGCAGTAGTACAGATCCAGTAACTGGGTGCAAAATGCAACAGATCAAGAAACTGGGTGCAAAGGTAGCATAAAATGCACCCTGCATTCTCACATTTATATACAGGTTGACAAATAGAAAAAAAATTATCTGAAATCAAATATATGAAAAATATAATTTTTCTAAAGCTAGAAAAATTGCTTAAAAGACTAAACAAAATATTATAAATTATACAAATGCAACCAAAAGCCAACAACGCAGTGATGAGAAATATGATTTCTTTGAATTAACAACTGAAGAAGTACTTTAGCTCTTGGATTAATGTTATTAATTCAATTAATTGAAATGATAAAAACTGATATCAACAGGGAAAAGAAATGATTTACGCTGCATACCATAAAAATTGATATATAAAAATATCGAAAATTCTAACTGGATAATCTTGGAAATTAAAAGATTGAAAGAATCATCTTTTCATGCATCTCAATCTAGAAATTTCGAAAGATGAAGATCTCCAACAAAAAAAAGCAAATACAAAAAACAATAAAATACACAAACTCGTCAAAAAGAAAATTCTGTAAAGGAGAAATCGCCTAAAATCAACATAGAAAACAAAACAAACAAGAAAGTAGACAATCTAGAAAAATGGAAACTTAAGACAATCCAACAAAAACCTGAAAAACTCAACAATCATGGCGAATAAAATTTTTCAATAGAACACTAGCCGGGCAAAAGCAAATCAAAATGAATTGCTTTTGCCTATTGCTGACTTATGTCCTACAGGCTTTTGCCTTCAGGAAACTTTTTAAAAGGAACAATGGAAATATAGATATTAAAAACTGTACAGCATACAATTTTATTAGTAATAGTGGAAACACAGTTTCAGGTGGTACTTTTATATTAGTAAAAAAGGATATTTTTCAGGGCAGAATTGACTTAAATATAGCACTAAAAACAGTGGCCATAAGAACCTCACTACATAAAACCATCACCATATGTTAGGTTTACATTCCTTCTAACAATCCTACGGATAGAACTGAATTAGATAAACTATTGAAGCAGCTCCCAAAATTACTTATTTTAATGGGAGATTTTAACAGCCATAACATCGAAAAATATTGACCAGAAGGAAAGATTAATGAAAGATTTTATCAACAGAAACAAGATATGTCTATAAAATGACAAGTCATATACCTATTTCCACCCATCAAGCAGTACATATACAACACTAGAGCTAATCTTAAGTGATCCTGCAACATACATGGACTATAGTTGAAGAGTTTTCTTTGACTTAGAAAAAGCTTTTGATACCTCATTGAAATATGGTATCATGAAAGACTGAAATAAAAAATTATTAATTCTTATCAATAATTTCCTGATAGAATGAATCTTTAATGTTCCTTTAATGTTCTTGTTGGTACCACACTCTGTCCTATATGAGCAAGAAATGGATGTCTCTCAAGGAAGCATATTATTGGTAACACTATTCAACGTCAAAATAAATGGCATTATTAAATGCTTGAATATTGGAGTTAACTGTTCACTGTATGTAGATGACTTTCTAATATATTACAGATCAAAAAATATCTGTACAATTGAATGGCAACTCCAACAGTGTCTCAAAGTAAATAAGGGGGGCGCACAGAAAATGTATTCAGATTCTTCAGACAAAAAACTCAATGTATACATTTTTCCAATTTCGAAAGATACATCATAATCCTGATTTAAGACTTGATGGTACAGAAATGCCTGTAGTGGATTAATAAAATACCTAGGAATAATCTTTGACAAAAAATATTAGACATCATACCACATCTAAAATACCTCTGACAGAAATGCAATAAAGTATTTCTACTCTTCATATTTATCTATCACAAAGACTAGGGAACTGACAGACAGATTACACTGAAACTCTATCATGTCTTGGTTAGATCCAAATTAGATTATAGATGCTTTATATATGGTTTGACAAGAAAATCATACATTAAAGAACTAAATACCATCCACCACCAGGTCTATGACTCATTCTAGGAGACTACAGTATATCTTGAAGTAAAATCTTATTTGTGCCACAATCCAACTTTGGTATTAAGACAACATAAGTTAGCATTACAATATTGCATCAAATTTGTTCATGTCTAAGGAGTTCAGCATAGAAATATGTTCCTCAACTTTAATATAAGTAATTACATAATTTAAAAGAAACCTCTTTGACTCACATAGGAAAAACTTTCAATGAACTCCAAATAAACAATTCTCTCAAAAACTTCTCCCTGGTCAATAAAACACTCTAAAACTGAAACTGACACGTCTATATTCATGAAAGAAATTCATAATATCTTATAAAATTTAAGCATATATACACAGATGGCTCCAAGAATATTTATAGAGTTGATGTTCAGCTAGACTGAACGAAACCATACTTGTAAAACACCAACCTGCTAAATCCTCAATATTTAGTGCAGAAGCTATGGTAATAGATTTAGCCTTGGATGTTATCACAAATGGTGAATCAGACAGATTCATTATATTCTTAGACTCCTAATCCATTCATACATTCTTATTCTTTGATATGCCATGTCCCTTCAGGACATAGGCTATCATGGCCTTCCACATCTCCCTATTCCTGCTAGCTCTTAGCATGCTTTTTCCTGACCCCACTCAAACCCTACTCTGCCATCCACCTGCTCAGGCCCTTCAAATATGTTATCTGCTGCTTTTCCCTGTCTCTCTTTCTCTCTATCAGATCTGTAAGTATCAGATTCTCCAAGCCTTCCTTCCTCATTACATGTCCTAAGAACTTCAGCTGTCTCTTCCTGATGCTCAGTATTAATTTCCTTTTCGTTTCCATCCTTTCTAAAACCTCATCATTGCTCACATGCTCGATCCATGATATTCGTAGCATCCTTCTGGAGAACCAAATTTCAGCTGCTTCAAGTTTTTCATTGAAGTATAGAAACCTGACCAATCATTACAAGATGGATCAAATTTTTCAATAAAATTGATGTACTTTATCAAAAACACATCAGACTGCTGGATCCCTAGCCATTAGCTGCCTTATTTAACCTTTCATTTCGCTGAGATCCAAGAAAATGGAAAGGCAGATAAAGAATCACTAAAAATGAATATATCAAAAACAAAAGTCCGTCACAAAGATTTCAAAACAAATTAATAGATATATCTTAAATAACTGACAAGAGTTATGGAATACTCCTGCAAATAATGAATTGCACAAAATCAAACCTACATTTGGAATAAAATACCATAACACCAGGTCTTTCCAGAAAAGAAGTAGTTGTCTTAGCAAGAATCAGAATTAGTCATATCAATATCACATTTCATCTAAAAGATGAGGATCCACCTAAATGCATAGTATGTCAGGAGACTTACACATTTTGGCCTACTTGAGAAAACATATATTATACACCAAAATTTAATCCAGACAACTTCAACTATAGATGAACTATACAATCATTCTTCAACTATATTTCACCAATTTTAAAACTTAAAACTTAAATCCAATTTGCAGCATTAAATTACCCAAGTTAGTTGATATGATGCTAAAGCAACATTATTATATTTTGGATAGATAATGATTGATGTTGGATGTGCGTTTTGGTGCAGTGGATATCAGCTCGGAATGAGGAATCAGAGAGCCGAGTTCGAATTCCAGTTGAATTCCTTGCATTCACTTACACACAAATACCTTTAGGAAAGGTATTAATCTATCTCTTCCCTCCAGTTATGGGTTAAATAATAGGACAGATTGGGTTCTATAGTCTTGGCTGGCAACCAGTCTACTACAAAAAGCAATGGTAACCTACTGCGTGATAATCTTCTGCCCAGTCAGTCATGTCTCGAAAGAGACATGATCGCCCAAGCGTGTATCACATATGACACTTAACTGACTGAATGATTGATGTTAGACATGAAGAGGTTAAGTTTGTAGTAAATATGAAAATGTTTCTCATTTCGAAACGCTGTTTATTTTAAGTTTAGGGACAAAAATCTGGATATAGCTTTTCAAATTTGATATTTGCAAAATTCAGCTCAGTCAGAATCGAAAATCAGATGTAATAGGAAAAATATTCTGCACAAATCTTTCAAATCATAATTTACCTGCCTTAAAAATCAGCATTTCAAATCTTGACTTTTACCTGGATTGAAACACTAATCATCAGTGTCAGTGAGAGTGAACTTAACTGTTTAACCCAACAAGCAGGTCCTGGGCATGGTGGTAAACTGCATCTGGCAGCAGGCAGCAAGTCATCTGATTGAGAGATTGTGAGAAGCATGGAACCATCTCTTAATTGCTGTTGTTCCCGGGTCCACCCTGACCCGAAGTGGTAGAACCTGTTAGGGTCCCAGCTATAGGTAAATAGTTAACCCCCAAACTGTGGTCAAAACACTGTGAAAGTAAAAAATACACTTTTCTAGAAATATATACATAAAAATCGACTTCTATAGAAAAATATACATTTTTGAAGAAAAAATTATCGAAACCCATTTTCAAAGGAAAAAGATTATTCTCAACAAAACATTTTTGAATAAAATACAAATTTCAATTTTCTAAAATTAAAAAGAATAAGAACAAAAAGTTTTCATTAAAATGTGATTAAATCAACATTTCCATGATAACCGAACATTAAAAAAACATCTTAAAACCTCACCTTTTTGGCATTAAATAACCCACAGAGGTTGATATGCCATTAAACAAAACTCAAACCCAACAAGAAGCTTAGATCAGTATGACACAAGGCTACAGGTACAGTGCACTTAGTGAGGATTATGGTTGTACTAATCCTCACTAAGTGCACTCAGACTATTTTACTGTGTACCAATGATTCACACGAAGTGCACCTTGTACTGCAAGATGAGATTGTGAATCTTTGGTACACAGTAAAATAGTCTGATATTTCCACATTTATAAATGTAACAAGAAAGCAAGAGTAAATCTTTCTCCTTTTATTTTCATGTTTTTCCCTTTTCATTTTTTACTGTACATGTTATTCCCGAAGTAGCAACTAAATAAATAAAAAACCTTAGAAAATTTATTTTTTTGTTTGATTTCTGTTGTGACAAAAAGTCTGTCTCAAGTCATGATTAATTGACAGAAATCAAATCTCATGATTTGAATAAACTAACATAGTAAAAATGTGTTCTCTTTCGTGAAATGACTGGTTTTAGGTTCAAGGGTTCATGTCTAGCCTTGTCAATTATAGACTTTGAAAGCTTGCTATAAACAAGAAAATGTTTATATACAGAAACTCTTAAAACACATCTTAATATTATTGGCACAATATATCAGAATATTTCTATCCATAAATAATTTTAAGCTGGGCAAAGAGATTTGTTTGTTTTTTGTTTTTTTTTTGTGTGTGTGTGATGATTCTTATTTTTTGAGGGGTGCATATTTTTGTCATTTTTTCTCTTCAATGACTAACTTAATATTGCTAAGATTTCTCGAGAATGAAAATGCTTATATTTCTATATACACACATTTTAAATGAATAAATCCTATCCTCTATTCATAGAAATATATAGTGGTAGCTTTATAAAAGGATTTTGAATAAATGTTGTATTTCTCATAAAATCATTCAATATCAGCAATAAAAAGAATGAATTACTAAATTTCCAGTGGCAGATAATCAGCAAGGAGAGAAACTATATTAACTGGTCATGGTAATATTAGCTGTTTCTTCGTATGGAAATACAGTCTGCCTGAAGTTATGCAAATCACATAACTCTCAATAACTCATATATGCTTGGAAAAATGTTTGTAAACAATTTAGACATTGGAACAAAGCTTGAGTTAGTGTTTAGGTAATTTTATTATGTTTTATTGAAGTTATTTGGTTCATTATAAAACTTTAATCTGAAGTTATGCAAAACCAGAAAATCACTTTTTACTTAAAAAAAAAAAAATGTGACAAAATCATCAACAATTGATCAACACCGATAATAGAAAGACTAAAAAATATATATAATTCTTTGAAGCATTAACATCTTAATGTCGTGACCCTTTTGTATTGGTCTATACTTTTGAGATGAGGTAGTATTTAAACTATTTACATTATTCCAACTATTGTTGTAAACATGGCAATAAAGGACAATAATCTGAATAATGTAAATAGTATAATGACCCTTCTTCTCAATAACAACTAGAAACTTTATTGATTTTGTTAAATTGTTTACTTCATCAGGTTCTATTTCTGACACAGTGGTTTTAATTGCTTCTCATAGATCTGCTTTGCTATTATCTTGTTTGCTATCCTCCTATAATTTCATCTTCACAAATGTAGATAGATTCTGATCAAGACTTGATGGCGGCCATTCCATGCTGCTTTCTTTTAGTCAAAGACATATCTGCATCAGATAAAATCCATCATTTGGCCTATCTATCAGGTCCATCTGAGTTTTGTACATAAAAATTACTTTAGAAAAGTATATTTTTATGTATGTATTTTGACACTTTAATATATTCACTTTACTGAGAGGATACAAATCAAAATCTGCAAAGTACTTTACACCTTTTGTGTATGGCAATAAACTACATCCAGCATCAATTCTCTGACTAGGCTGTTTTGAGGAACATGGAATCACTTCTTAATTGCTGTTGTTTACAGGTCCATCTTGACCCGGGTCCCAACCATGGGTAAATAGTGAACATGAAAGCTGCAGTCAAAACATGAAAATATATTAGAAAAATTATTAGTGATAAATCTTTGGAAAAGAAAAAATTATCAAAGCTCATAAGAAAATAAAATTTTGGCATTAAATCACATATAAGAAGTTGATATGCTATTAAACAAAGCAAACTATACTTTTTGTCTTTTTTGACATCCTGTTTAATAATCTGAGCACTGTCAAAAGTGACTTTTTTTTTTGCTTTAACTTGCTTTAGTTTATGATCCCCTCGAGGAAAACCCTTTGTTTTTAGTTCTCAGTTTAACACACCACTAAATAAGTCATATAGATAGCATAGCACTAATAATAAAAAATCCATATGATTTTTATGAAGTACTAACCTTCAAATGCCACGTGACAAAATCTGGGTCCAATTAAGCTACTGTTTCAAATTTTCAAAACAATGAAGAAATCCGAATTTGCTGTGTTGATAAATAATTGCATCCTGATGGTAAAAATGCTGTTCAAGCAAAGCAGTGGCTTAAGTGCTATTTGGACTCTGCTTCATTGAAAACAATGGTTAAAAGGTGGTATGTTGACTTTAAATGTGGTCATACAGTCACAATGATGTTGAATTGTCCAAAATCATCAGTTATCTCAAAAAACATAAAAAAAATCCACCAATTTGTGGAAAATCGACAGTTGTCTCATAAAACACCAAAAAAATCCACAAATTTGTTTTGGCCAATTGTAAATTAAAGTTGCATGAGATAGCAGAGGAGTTGAACATATCAGAAGGCAGTGTATTCACCATTTTGCTTGAACATTTGTCAATGAGAAGGCTGTGTTCAAAGTGGGTGCTGTGTTTGCTCACAGTCAGTCAAGAACAACAATGCATCAACAATTCAGAGCATTGTATGCAAATGTTTCAATGTTATGAGAAGTTTTTGCACAAATATGTGACAATAAATGAAACATGGATCCACCACTTTACCCTGGAGTCAAATGAAACTTAGTCAGTCAGCTGAGTGGACAGCAGCAGGTGAAAGCCAGTCAAAGTGACCAAAGGCACAAGCATTAACAGGCAAGACTTTTGCCTCTGTATTTTGAGATCTGCAAGATATTTTGTTCAGTAGTTACCTTGAGAAAGGGAGAATAATCAATGTATAGTATTATTGCTGCATTTGAAGGAAGAAATCACCAAAAAACGGTCAAAATGAAGAAGATAAAAGACAACACACCATTTCACAAGTCAATTGCAACGATGGCAAAATTACATAAATTGCACTTCGAATTGCTTCCATATTCACCCTATTCTCCAGATCTGGCCCCAGCAACTAGTAGCTGTTTGCAGGCCCCAAAAGAATACTTCTGGGAGAGAGATTTGGCTCTAATGAAGATGTGATATTGGAAACTGAGACATATTTTGAGGTTAAAGACAAATTGTTCTACAAAAAAGACAACAAATTGTTAGAGAAGTGTTGGAACCAGTGTATCACCCTAGAAGAAGACTATATTGATGAATAAAGTTGAATTTTGCCTAAAAGCTTTTGTTTTATAAGATAGGTGTTGGATTTATTGAGTGTTGTGTTAGTTATATTTTCAGTAGCCTTCTTTATTGTTTAATGATCTCAGTGAAGCTCCTTTGATATCTCCAATGTGACTATTCTCACACTCAGTAATTTGACTTTGTTTTCCAGTATTTGTTACATTGTTTCCATTACCCATGTCTCAACATATATTATGAAAAAAAAGAAAAAGAATAGTTTTTATGATATTTGAAAGGACTTAAATTAATATTAGTATGATCTGCATAATAACATCAGACTGTATCTTTTGTAATCAATTTTATAAAATATCATGAAACTACCTAAAACTTAAACTCCAACTTTGTTTTCAAGTTTTAATCATTTAAAATTTGATAAAGATTTCAAAGCAAATTTTGAGTTGAAGTTTATGCATTTTGCACAGTTTCAGACAGACTGTATACAGAATTTGTAGATGATATTTTTAAGGTAAAAAGGTTTTTCAAATCCATTAACATTTATTACTCTTTCAAAGATTTGATGAGGGTTTCCTTCCTTCCTTCCTTTCTTTTTTTTAAAAAATTTTTTTAAGGATGTGCGTTGTGGTACAGTGGATATCGGCTCGGACGAGAAACCGGGGAGCCGAGTTCAAATTCCAGCTGAATCCATTGTATTCACTTATGTGCAAATACCCTTGGGAAAGGTATTAATCCGTCTATTCCTTCCAGTTATGGGTTAAATAACAGGACAGATTGGGTTCTATAGCCTTGGTCGGCAACCAGTCTACCGCAGAAAGCAATGGCAACCTACTGCGGGATAATGTTCTGCCCTGTCAGTCATGTCTCGAAAGAGACATGATCGCCCAAGCATGTATCACGTATGGCACCTAAACTGACTGAGTTTGCATCTTATGTCATTTTCTATTTGAGTTACATGTGCTATCTATTTTAGTTGTTACTGCTGTTGAAAGTTTTCTAATTATCTAATTTCAGTTATTTGGTAATGGTCTTTGTTATTCTGATAAAATTGGTTGTATACAGCTGATAGTTTAGACATTTCTGAACAGGTTGGACATCATGCATTAGAGTTTAAATCAAAGTTATTTAAGAACATGACCCAATTTCTTAGGTTAATGTTTTCGTTTTTGTCGCAACTTTTACTTACATTAAAAAGTGTTTAAAGAATTATAATAAAAACAAAATATTTATTTTTTTCAAACATTTAGGTGAATTTTAATTTGAAATCTGGTCAAGCTGAGAATATCCAAATATTAAAAACTATAAACTATATGGCTGCAATACAATATAACTGTTGGATAGAGCAAATGTTTGGTTTTGTCACAACTTTTACTTACATTAAAAAGTGTTAAAAGAATGATAATAAAAACAAAATATTTTTCCAAACATTTTAGTCAATAGCTAGAGGGAGATGCAGCTTATTAATACCTTTCCCAAGTGTATTTTCACATAAATGAATGCAATGAATTCGACTGGAATTCAAACTTTTCTCTCCAATTTCTCACTTCAAGTCAATATCCACTGCTCCAAGATGCACATCCAATTGCTGAATATAATGCACCTGAATATGGTCAGAAGTTACTACCATCAAAACATTAAGAGAATAACAGCCAAGATGATTATATTGGTCCAAAAGTAAAAATGTATTTAATAGAAAAACCAGGCACCTTCCATATTGTTGTATCCTGGGCGGGAATAAACAGAAAGAATAGTGCAAGAAATGATTCTTAACACTGAGGATATATAAAGAGAGATTTATTATACTCAGTACAATAAACCAAATACAAGTACACAAACGAACAGTTAACAAGAATAACAAACATGAAGGCAATGTCTCTGAATAGGACGCATGCATCCGTCTTGAGAAGAAGGCTTCCGTCTAGTGATGTCTAACTCTCATCTAAGGCCAATGGCTCTAGATCTCTCATATAATAACGAAGACTCTCGATCACTCTCATTTAATGATGAAGACTCTCGTATAGTCATGAACACTTTCGATCACTCCCATGTAATGATCAAGACTCTCTCGTATAAGTCCCAGTCTTTTATAACCCAGGCCAGACCCATTCCTGGGTAAGACAGGATATTCCTCCACAACACATACAGAAATGTTTAATAAACTAGACCTCTATTATAAAGAGTTCTGTCTGTTGTATGTAGTTCCATGACAGACTAATTTAAACTTGCTAAATAATATCTCCTGGTAAAATTTAATCTTTTTCTGGTATGTAGTCTGTTTTGTTTTGTTTTGAAGGTCAACTGAATAATTTGTAACTAAATGACACTTCTTGAATCTACCATACAATTATGCAAACTGCTGTGCTGTGTCTCAGGTTTGAGATCTTTGCCTCTTTCCCAGTGATGTCATTGATCAGTATTTTCCTCCATGTGAATTGTTCAGATTTTGAATACTGATTTTCTTTCACGGTACAAAGGTCCCCTTTACTTAAAAGATGGGAGAAATAAAACCTTAAATCTCATTTGACATTCTTCCAGTTATCTTCCACATTTTAAAAGTTGATAAAAAAAAATGAAGGTAACTGCTATTAAAAGAAATTATTTCACCATTGTTTAAACAAAGAGCTACAGTTTTTGTTCACTTAGTTTCCAAGATGACAACTATAAAGGATATCTTATCTATTCTTTTCCCGTTAGTAGTGGGAGTCCATTCTAGTGAAGGGTAATTGTATCTTGTTGCAGGTTAATGGAATTTGGCCTTGTGGTAGATAACCCACTATAAGTCATAAAATGATTATAAAATCAAGAAAAGCAAATTGAGTTGAAATATATATATATATATACACATATCAATTAATGTTTTTACAATTAAAGTAATACTTGAATATAGGTCCAACGAAGGTTAAAATGTTCATGGCAAATAAAATGCTGAAAGAGAATTAAGGCTAAGGAATGTGAGGAGCGTGTAAGTGAGGAATGTCTTTGATGTAGTCACTCCTTAGGTCAGTGAGTAGTTTTGAGATAGAGGAGAAGGAAAGGGAGGTGAAGGGATGAGCATAGTAGCTACTTGACTTGGTCAAGGGAGATATTAAGTACTCTCGACTGTCACCGTCAGTCTGTCTGACGATGCTTTGTCTATCGGCTTTTTATTTTGACTTTTTGGATCGCAGGTGTTCATTTGGGAATTCATATCCGTATTTGATTCTGGGCTTCCCATTGGCTGATAAATAAAATTTGCGTAGACTCGTGAATGGAAATTTAATATTTGATTAATTTTTATTTTTCAACTGGAAAATCTGCGCAAACCCGGATGCACACTGACGACTTTTGGTTATTTGCCTTTTGTTGTGAGCAGGCAAACATTCGGTCCATCGCTATGCTCGGTCGGTATCACCACACAACCTTCAAATAGTAGGACCTACTTGCTATACATTGTTAGAGACTTCCATTTCATGGAAGTTCAAGCAATTTGAAATGACTTTCTTTTGAGTCCTGAACCTGTGGGTCTAAAATTTTCAACCTATAGCTGTATCAATTCTCTATTCAGAATGCTATCATTCTGACGTAACAGGAAATGAATCTAAAAGCACTCTGGTGGATCTTTAATTGCAATACAGTCTGAAAAAATATTTTCACCTAAAATGCATGGTGTTCATCAGTTCAAGCCATGATATTAATTGATGGCATCATAAAAAAATGTTAAGACATTTGCTAGATGAAGACACTATTACTACTTGCTTAAATTTACTAGAACAACACAGGTGACAGTTGATGTGGGAGGTATTTCTGCTATACCCTGTATCTTTCATCAATGATTACTCTTAATTACCATGACAAAACTGTAGATAAAAACAAAATATATTCCAATTTCTTTTGGCTCTGAAAGTGACAAATGATTCTGTTTTATTTTTCTTTCCTTTTTGTTTTTTTCTTTTTATAAACAAAACACAGTTTCATCAATAATAATAGAAAAATGTTTTCTATAAATTTTTATCTCGTGTTGCAACTTGGTTTTAATATATTTTCTTTATTTTTGTATTTAATGATTATATAACATACACCATAACAGCTGATCGAATAAGAATATTAATTCCACTATGGAGAGTTTTCTGCTAAGATGTAGTTTGAATGAAGGAAGAAGAGAAAATGGAATATTACTAACCTTGTGGTAGGGGAGAAGAAGCAGCATCAATAGGCATCAATTTGATGTGGCTTCCCTGTGCCTCTTCTACGAATATTTTCATGGCTTCTGCTCCAATGAATTTAGCCCCCTAGGTATGAATTTACATGAGCTACTAGATAAGCGACTAGGTCCCACCCTTTTGCAGTGAAACCAATAAAATGTAACCTCAATTTCTACTCTAACAGCTTTTCTTCTTGCACTTCCCACCTGTGGAATTCCCTTCCATATACTTGCTTCCCTGACAGCTACAATCTCCAGAAATTTAAATATAAGGTCAATAGACATCTCCTATTTCACTAACTCTCATCCTTTCTCTCAAGCTCTTTTTTCCATCCACTCTACCCCCATTACACCGGTATTTTCATCTGTCTATTACCACCCTCTTGACATCCTGTATAACTAACCCCCTTTTCTCATCACTTTCCCCTATGTAACCCCCTGTGCAACAGTGGCAGTAAAATTGCCTTTCTTGGATTGAAATGATTATAAAAAAAAAATTTCTTTTACTAATATATTGTGGAAGGAAGACAAGCTACAAAGCTTGACTGAAAATAGGAGTCAAGAAACATTTTTGCTCATTTTGTATGAAAAAGTTTATGAGAAAAGGAGGTTTACGTGGAAGGAATAGATCCAGGAAGAAGCATTTCCTTTTCAAACTGCAAGCTATTTTGACAATATAAACTTTGGAATGATAAAACTAGGTACACACCTGATACAATGTTTAGCTGCATGGATAAAGAAGAAATTGGTTATCAAGCTTCAAGAAGTGCCAGATTTTGTTAGTTTCCTTTAACTTTTTCTGCTAGGAGTTTGCCTTCTACCTTGAAATGAGTGATAAGAACCTATTAGAGAAGGACATAATAGAGACCAGACTGAAGAAAGCATTCACTGAAGAGTCCATGGAAGCTTATGAAAAGCTTAAGAGAGGGAAATGAATTGGGGAATGAGTGGACATCCAGGCCAATAGTATCAAATGGTTGGCAGGGATGGCGGGATATCTAGGGAGAGGACTTGATTAGATGGCAAAACTAATTTTTGTGATGGCCTATCAAGACAACATATAAAAGATGGTCTTCTGAAAAATGATACCAGCTGCAAGGTTCTTGATCAGCAAAAGATTTCAGGAGCCCAGAACGGTGGCAGTAATTGCACAAATCACAGGACCAGAAGAAAATAAATGTCGTATGGAATCATCAAGCATTAGGTGCTACAGATATTGGGGGATCGGACATAATTAGAGACTATAAGGAGCCACTGAGACTGAAATTAATGTGCTACAATTGCAAGAAGTTGGAGCATATTGCAAGGTATTTCTCTCAAGCTCGGGGAAAATGAGCAAGGTAGAGCTACTGCACCAGTAGCTACCCTGTTAACAAAAATGATGCAGTATTAATATCTATTAATCATACAAGTGTCTGTGGATGGAGTTGTAGAAGCAGCCTTTGTTGATACCAGCTGCACAACCACTGTACTTGTGAACAAATGAAGTTAGTGTGGCACTGTGGAAGCAGTTAATGATAGGAAGATAAAATGTAAAGGAATCTGGCAGGTGGAATAAGGATAAAAATGAAGGCAATTATAATTGATTGCATCATTGACAGGATCAACAGTATTGTCAGAATAGACATGATCAATAAGCAGGGAGGGGTTACTGCAAAAATTGGTGAGATTTGAATGACAAACAATTGAGTGAGGTTAGCTGTTGATATGGCAGATGTGTACTTGATGATTGATTGTGGACCTGTATGACTGGTGATTTGGAGGGAATTCTGTGCAGAAACATCACCTACAGTTGAAGAACTGGAGAAGATGATTCTTGAATGAGGTCCAGTAGTGTAGGTGGTGATGGACAATGACACAGTTTTCTGCTCAGACATCCTTTAAGTGATGCTTGCAAAATGGAAGATAAGAAGGTGCTAGAGAGCAGCATACAGGTCATTGGGAAATGTAATCATGGTGCAACACCATTAGACCATGAAAGCAATACCAGAGAGATAAGTGATATCAGTTGCAGAACTAATGTTTTGGTACAACATGGTGCCCCAGGTCAGACTCAGACAGAGAAAGAGATAATATTGTAGATGTCAATTTTTACCTATGAGTGGAGTTACCTGAAAGATACATCCCCGAATATTGACCAGGAAGTACCAAGCAGAATAAAAATAGAGGAAGAGGTTTGGGTGAAACCTCCAAATGCATGGTGGAGAGAAGAGTGGTGACTGGAGTGCAATCCCTTAACAAACTGACTGTCGATGCCATGGCATATTTTGGACTTAAGGTGATATGAATGCTGAATTTGGAGGAGATAGAACTGAAACAGAACTAATGCAAAAACTGCAGAGAGAGTGCAAAGTGCTAACCTAGGCATGAGACTATGTTGTGTGAAATGATCTTTTAGCATCATGGGGGCCTGTAGTTAGAATGGAGGAAGAAGGAGAAAAAGGAATTATTGTGTCATGGCTTGTACCATGTGACATCCGGTCGCCTGGATGTATAAAAGACAATGTTTACTTAGCACAGAGGTTGCCATTATCACAGACACCTACTACTGTGAGAAACTGTAAATATTGTATATACATCTTGTTTGTACCACTCTGTTAATAAAGTAGATTATCTAGATTTCTCTGTGTATCTCTTCATTCCACCATACAACAGGAGTGTTGCTTACCTTGTGGTTGTGGGGGAGAAGCAGCGCAACAGGCAATGATTTCTTTTATAGAAAGTTATTGAGGAAAGAGAAGAATTATGGAAAGGAAGAAAAGCTGTAAAGCTCAACTGAAAATAGGAATTGAGAGATTTCTTTGTTCATTTTGTACAAGAAAAGTTGTGAGAGAAAAAGAAGAGATTTATGAGGGAAGGAGGAAGGAAGGAAGAGAGATCCTGAGTGTAGCTTAGCTTTGCTTTTTATTTTTGAACCACATAAGAACTTCAGAAAATGACAAGTTATTTTGATATCAGAGAAAATGAAGAAGAATAAGCATACAGGTTTATTCAACAGGATTGTCATTTGCATTAAAAAAAATATTTTGCCATATATATATATATATATATATATATATATAACTGGGAGAAGTTCTGCAAAGAGGAAAGTCAGCCATTTGTTATGGTTGAAAAAGTAAAATTTGAAGAAAAAATAATTGCTTGTACATCCTTACACATGAACCTTTCTAAACATTGATCAGTTATAACAATGTTATTGTTTGAGGACATGACTAACATTTCATTGGTTATCATTGCCAGTGTAGTGCCTGGTTTAAAATTTTCTATGGATAATGTTATGACAGATTTCATTGAAAAAAATTATGACCTATGACCTAAGACCTAGACACTGAAATGTTTTAACTTTCTGTCTAATGGTCACAAATCTTTAAAAAAAAGTTATTCTGTACTATTTTAATGTTCCCTTTAACAGTCATTTTTTTTTCTTTTAATCATTTCACCCCAAGCAAGGCATTCCACTGCCACTATAGCGCAGGGGGTTACATAGGGGAAGGTGCTGAGAGAGCGATTGGATATAGGAAATGTCAGAAGAAGGGTGATAGACGAGTAAGAAGGTACATAGGAAGAGTGTTTGAGAGAATGGGTGTGAGTTAACATGTTAGAAGGTGTCTATTGACCTTACATTTAAACTCCTGGAGATTGTAGCTGTTGGGGAAGCAAGTATGCAGAAGGGAATTATTTCTCTCAGTGGAACTGATTGAAATAATAGAACAGAATAAAAACAAGATGATTTTTTAACTTGAAATTTCTTTGCTTGCAACATCAGGTTGTTTCCTTAAAAAAGTAGTTTAATAGAGTATTGCAGGCATATTTGGTCAATTTTCTTTTGCTACTTTTGAGAGAGTTTAAAATTGTTTACCAAGTTGTCTTATTCTCTAATCTGCAGCCTCTGTGCCACAGATGCAACATTGCAAGCCTTTATTTGTTGATCTCAGATTTTTGGTTTCATCTCCTCAAATATGCCAAGTTACTTAAATGAAATTAAAATGTTCGCCTTTCCTCTCTGCTGCAAAAATGAGATGAAAGTTCCACTCAGATTTTTAACAAAGAGCTGCCACTTTATGGAACAGAATTCTATTTGGCTACATTTCCTTTTAATTCCAGGGTTAGTTGTTGTACAACATTCTTAGCCTCATTTCAACCAGCTCATGCATCATTAACATTTTAATAGTAATCCTATATGATAAGTCTCTCAAGCTTTCTATCAGGTATGAAAGAATTTAACGAGTGCTAGTAATCACAGTAAAAAAAATATTAAGATGAGTTCACCAGTAATTTCTAGATCATAGTTTCATTTGTGGTTAAGCAGGTTGAAAAAATGAATACCTGAAAACATGGAAGCAAAATGTAGTTTAAATTTGTAATTTTTTAATACTTTTTATTCAACATTTGTAAACTTTTGCTTTATTTTTTCTTAATTAATAGGGTTTTGGAAATAAACCAAAAAAATAGAAGAATTAAAACGTATCAATGAAAATTACCATTTCTTTTTGTTCTTTATCACTGTCAGTGATGCACTCCAGTCAATTACTGGCTATTCTTGTCCTGTTCTTTGCATTCTGTAACAAATTTTTAGGTGAAAAAATGAGGAAAGAAGGTTGAAGAATTTGAAATTCACAGAACATATTGAGCGGAATGAATAACCTACTTTTAATTATTTTTAACAATGACAGACAAAAAAGTAATAAAACATGCCAACAAGAATTCAGAATTTTTTAAAATGTTTATGAAAATTTGAGAAACATGGTGTCCTGATCATGTAAATTTAAAAACAATCTTGATTCTTCTTAGTGTTCTTTTATATTTTTCCTGTTTTTATAGATTTCATTTAGTTTTCTTTTGTGCAGTGATTTTCTTGTTTCTTCCATTGTCTTCCCTTTGCTTTCAGTTGGTATAATAAAGAAGTCTACTGAATAAATCCATGCAGTTGTGTGTAAAATAATAACAATATGAATAAAAATGCAAAACTATCTACCAATTCCTGTTGAATACAATGAACAAGTGACTCAATTCCTTACATGCTAAAAAATAACCTTATCTTATATTCAAGATTAATTACTAGTAATATGCTAATTGTTTATAAACAAGACACTAATATTTAATATGGCAGAGTTAAATGTTCATAGGTAAAAAACAATAAGTTTCTAACTGTTAGATTTAGTCTTCTACCTATTGTATGTTTGTCTAGTTGGTAAGAGCAGCTTTCATGAACAGATCCGTTTCCTAATGTAACAATGATTAGTCTTTATTTCTCACAAACAGCAGCTTCTTCATTTCAAATTCCTTTGTCATGCAAGACAATTTTTCTCTCTAGAATCTATCTTATATAAGTCCATTCATTGACTAGTGCTCCTGTTATGTATTTAGAGATATTTCATAAAACTTTTAAAGGGTAGTCTGCAATGTCATTGAACTTGATCTAGCATCTAAGCTTCAGTCTATTACCCACTGCCTAAAAGATATCTTCTCTGTGATTTTTTATAAATAGTTTTATGGTAACAGTTTTGATTAACCTTCATCTATAGAACCTAGGATCTATAAGTTTAAGTGGACTACTAGATTGACAGCAATATCTCATCATTTTACCATTAAATTGGTTCAATGTAGCCATAAATTCTTTAGTGACAGTTTTTTTCTCTTGCATTTCTCACATGTTTATCTCTTTCAGTTTCTTGCTCACCAGTCAAGTCTGATCTTCAAAAAATTAAATCTAATGTCAATAAATTATTTTCTGTCTTGCTTTGGACTAGAAAGAAATTAAGAATGAACTAAAATGAGAAGTAAAAAGAATACAGTAAAAAAGGAAGGAAAATAATACAAACAAATACCTAAATACTAATATTTAATATGCCCAAAATATCTGAGAAAATTGAAATAATCTATGTTACTGAAAAAGTATATCAATATATTATTAAACTTTTGAGATGCTATAATTAACAAAACTTTGGACATGATAAGGACAAATATACAGGACACATGGTCTGTCTGAAATCTGGATAAAAGGAGCTAAATCACTCAGCAAATGAATGTAAAGAAAGAATATGCTGTGCAAACTGTAGAGCAAGATCATCCTCTATACTCAAGATGATGTGAGACATAGAGAAAGAAAATATTAACAATTAAATATGCTACAAACATCTCTTTTCAAATGGTACAGATGAGAAACAACAAAACATAATTGTAACAGTACTGAAAATGGATAGTGTTCAGGAGGAAGATAAATATAAGAACACCTTTTGGAATTTATTGGCACTGAAACCAGAAAAATGGGCCAAGTCTATTAAAAACTAATGATTTAAGTAACTGAGGATCCATCTGTCAATTTGACTCTTTAAGTTAACAATGCTAAAGATCACAGGAAAAAAGTGCAAAAACTATGGAAAATGTATTACATCCCATCAAGACTAAAATCATAATAGAAAGACTATTATCCAAAGATCATTCAACAGGAAGTTCATGAAAATTTAATCCTGGAGAAATATCTAAGAACAAAGGTACCAAGGAAAAGCCAGAGAAAATCCTCCTAAAATAATAATTGAATCTACAAGCATAAAAGACTCCCCAAAAATCAAAAATAAATGAGTTGCCTAATAAAATGGACAATGAAGATTATACCACTGAAGAGTCCAAAACACAAAACAAATCCTTTATCCTCCAAAATGGTACAAAAAACAGATTAAAATATCTTTATTTAACTTCTCATACTATTCACAAATTTAAAATGTCTTATCTTTGCTTGCAATACACATTTCTGCAGAAATATAATTGCAAAATCAAGAATTATGAAAGATATTATACTCTTGATTCCAGGCTCAAAACTAGTACATATATATCATTCTTTATCAGAAATTATATACTGCAAAGCAGAATGGAAATAAAAACCCTTGATAAAACAGTCACAACATGTTTAATTTATATTCAAACATATGACCCCATAAATCAAAATGAACTCTACAACAACTTCCTAAATATTTCCTCTGTGTAGAATTCAACAGCCACAACCCTATATAGCAGTAAAAGATGAGTGGAAATTTTAAACAATATTAATTTATGTCTTCTTAATAATAAATCTCAAGAATACCTGAACCCTTTTTCTGGCTATGAGACAGTGATAGGTCTCAGTATATATGACAAAATGATTTACATGGATGATATTTGGAAAGTATATAATGACATATGTTGCAGTGACCAATTTTCAATCTTGCTTGAGAATCCAGAACCAAGCAATAAGAAAACTCATTGGGAACTAAATAGATCAGACTGGAAAAAATTCAAAGGTCATTGCCAGGGAAAAAAAAATGATACCAAATAGCTATTAGGGATCAAGCAGACCACTTCAGTGAAACATTAATACATAGGGTCAGAGAGTGTATACCAAAGAGTCCCTTTAATAAAAGCTAGAGCAGCTCATGATCCAGTGTAAGGAAAGCTATTCAGATGAGAAAAGCTGCTCTTCATAAGATTAAAAAACAATTCTCAACTGCTAATCTAATTACCTTTAAACCAATGAAAGTGAAACCCAGCAAAATAATAAAAAAATCAATGAGAAAATGTTAGAAGAAATATGGGAATAAGCTTACTTCCTCAATGAAACCTAAAACAATATGGGATATGGTTAGATCTGTAAAAAAAATAGCACTCTATCAAAACAAATACAAAATAATATAAAAATTACAAGTAAGAAGAACATTGCCAATATCCTTGTAGCAAATTTTATACAGAACTCTTTATTCAGAAATCTTGATTATAGGTTTCAAAAATTGAAAAAGAAACTAATTTGATATACTGAAGACTACAATAAACCGTTTTCTATGAGTGAACTTCAAGATTCTCTAACCAAAGCCCCCAATACAACCACTCAACTAGATATTCATTACCAATTTCTAAAACACTTATACAAAATATTACTACAATATCTACTAGAAATACATAACATATGGATCACAGGTAATATTCCTGATCTTTGGTAAAAAATTAGCATAATCCCATTCCCAAAAATCTAAATGATCTAGAAAAATCAACAAATTACAGACCAATCACTCTTACTAGTAACATTGGCAAAACTCTTGAGAGAATGATCAATGTGATTTTAAAATGGCATTTGGAGATCAATCTAATCTAATGTCAAACATTCAAACCAGTTTCAGTAATAAGAAAAAGCACAATAGATCAATTGATCAAACTAGAAATCTTTATACGAGAAGCCGTCGTGAAAAAGAACATCTAGCAATATTCTTTAATCTGGAGGGAGTCTATTCCCTCCAGATGAAACATGGAAGTACGAGATCATAAAAGGTTTAAAGAAACTTGGATTGAGAGGCAGAGGTTACTTACTTTTATAAACAACTTCCTAAGTAATAGAATTTTCAAAGTACAGACTGTAAACATGCTATTAACAAAAAGAATAAGAAAAAGGGAGTCTCAAAGGGCAGCATCTTGTTGGTGACACTTTGTAATATCAAAATAAATAAAATGTATGAGACTGGCCATTGATAGCTCACTGTACACTGACGATTTTCTGATCTGCTACAAATCTAAAAACATGCACACAACTGAACTACATTTACAAAAATATATTGCAGAATAAATACAGGGCATGATGAGTAAATTATCCCCATTTTGATTTTTAATTCTGCACATGCATATTGTTTTTAATTTTATCAACTGCACATTACAGCAGGGTCAGTTGAGCACCATAATGCAATTCATTATGCCAGAAAATCAGAAATGACATGCTTACTTCTTGGTATTCATGCTGGAAGCTTCATTATGAAAATTCCAGAATGTTTGAGTGTCAATCTGAGGACTGTGTGGGGGGTGCTGCATGTCCAAATGGTGTACCAAGTATGATTAAGACTAAACATCCAGTCAACATCATGGTGTTAGGAGTGATCACTAGTGATGGCAAATGCTTCTATTTATTTTTTCACAGGGCCTTAAACTTGACATAAAGGTTAACATAAATGTTGAGTTAGTACTGCCCTGGGTCAAGAGTGTGGCTGTTGGAAAACTTTGTCTGGCAACATGACTTTGAATCATGCCACACAAGCAAGTGAACCCATTCAAACAATTTCTGCAACCACATCACTTTTTATATCTGAGAATCTAACTCCCTAGACTTGAACAAGAGACTAACAAAACGCTTTTGTAATACAAAAGATGAACTGAAGGTAAATATTATGGCAGCATTCACCAACTTAAACAAGGAGACCCTTTTAGAAGGGATGCAGGAGATTCTGAAGTTGTCTGGATTCCATGGTTGAAATCAATGGCAATTTTATTGAATAAATTTACTCTTCAGTATTTCAAGACATATTTGTGCATTTTTAGTAAATATTGGTTATAATAAGTTACCAGTGTTATTTTCATTTTTGTGTCATTTAGATGACAATTTATCCACCGCACTCGGTACATGGGCCATTTAAAAATGGTTTTAAAATTTTTAAGCCCCAAATGTATGCACTTTTATAAAGTTTGCAAAATACATTATGACTCCTACCTTAAAAATTGACTTTACTGCAATACCTGTAGTTCACCAGCACAAAATTTTCAGGCATCATTTCTGATTGCAAACTAACTTTTATACCATGTATAAAAGCAAGGAGATTGAAATGCAATAAGGCTATTTATCTTTTAAGAATTGTTTGCCTGTTGATCAAATAAAACAACACTGCTAAATCTGTGCAGGACAATAATGCTATCAAAGTTAGACTATAGAAGTTTCATTTGTGGGTCAGCCAGAAAGTCTTATTTAAAAAACAATACATCACCAAGGTCTAAATCTATCACTGAGAGACTTACCAGGAGAGGGCCTATTCACTGCAGCACCCCTATCAATAACAACACAAATGTTACACTAAAATGTCCTCATAACGAATAAATCTAGCCTAAAATTGCGTATTTGAAATCAAATTTAAAGCTCTCTTTCTAACCAGCCAATATAACTATACCAACTACAAGTTCATTTATGCTGACAGATTGAAAAAGGGGAACAAATTGAGATGTGCAGCCATAAATATAGGAAAACAAAACTCAAGATACTAACCAAACAAATCATCAATCTTTAGTGCTGAGGGTATATCTGGACATCATAGATAGTAAACATCACAAATTCATTATGTTCACTAATTCAAAATCTGCACTCACAGCACTGAACTATAAAGATAAAACAAACACTCTAATTACAAAACTACTGAGTTAGATTGATGAAAAGCAAAAGTATTATTCTCTGTTGGATACTAAGCAATGTTAATGTTGTATACCTAGCTGTATACAGGTATGAGATGTTCCCATCCTCTTAAATACATGGACACAATTTAAGTAAAAGGTAGAGTAAAGAAAAGAGTGATTATACTGGTGATACTGACTAGCAATTCACTAGAAGTGTATCTAATTCATGCAGCATGTGAGTCTTGTATGTGTTGATATACTGTTATTCCCAACCTTCATTTTTGTGATTACTTATACTTTTAGGGTTACAGCAATTAGCATGCATAGAAATGTAAAGGCTGATACAAAAAGTGCTATATGCCAACATATTCAATGCCAAGTTACTATATACTGACTTGAAATGAACCATCTCCAAACTTAGTGCCAAAAATGGCAAAAACAATGGAATCAATGCAAGAATAACACATTCAGTCAACGACTGGAAAATGGCTTTCAGGTTTCCCAAAAATAAGAAAGGATGAGGTAACCCTACCCAAACTGGATTTTAAATATAGTTATATCACCCATTCATACCTGTTTAATATCATGAGCTCAGATGATAGACTATGTTTTGTGAAAAGCAGGTGCACTCTGGTTGGTCGTCTTCTCCCATTAAAATTAAAGAATATCTTCTATTGTGCACTATTTGAATAATACTTTCCTTGGGCAATGCCTCATTAGTTTTCTTACTGACTCACTAGATGTCAGAAAAAGTGATAAAGATTTTCGTATTTTCCTGGCATGTAGGTAAAGTAGTACTACCAAACATTTCTTGTATGTACTAACTTTTGACATGTTATTTTATATAATAACATTAAATATATTATTAAGTGATATGAAAAAATTGAATAAATTAAAATGGTGAGATTTGTTTTTCTGTCAACTGTAAAGTTCTTGTATCTCAAGTTGTAAAACAGTTATAGTAAGATAGTCTTTCTAAGGCAACAGGATGCAAATTGTAATATATAAATTCTTTATTTCTGTGGTGTTCTGTTTACTAATGGGTATCGAATAATGATCTGAGAAGTTCCAATGAAAACCAACTGAAATTAGCATGAAATAAACTGAAAAAGATTGAATATTACTAAAGATTCTTGTCTTATTGAGTTATGGGAAGTTTAAAAAAATATAAGGTAAAAGTAATGTTCAGCTGTAATGTCTCATTCCTCTAAAAATAAGAAGAGATGATGAAGAACTGGAGAACATTCAGGAAAACATCTGCGTAATACAAATAATGGTATTAATGAAAAGCCATAAAATATAATGGAAAGTCTTTCATAAAAATGTATATAACAAGAAGCACATTGCTTACAGACTTACAATTAAGTTTATAACTAATATGAATGTTTCTGTCTTAATTTATGGGATGCATAATTATTATTTACTTATATACATTTGATTTATTATCCTCATCTTTGTTACTGTTATCATAATGTTTCGACTATAGTGCTCACCTGCCTTCATCAAGTGTATATTGATCTGTGTAACCTACAAGAAATTTTGAACTGAACTCTTTATTTAATCTGTAGATTAAATAAAGATTAGACTTGTTCTACTGCCCATGTCAGATGATATCTTACCTAATCATTTGTGAGATTAAATAAAGGGTTCAGTTCAGAAATACCATTAGTTTAACCAAATCAATATATACCTGATGAAGGTTGGAGGCACAATGGCCAAAATATAACATTTTTTAAGTATGTGAATTTAATATCCTAACGCTTTTTAAATTAACTTCAGCACCTTGCTTTTGCACAAAGTGTATATTTACTATATTTCAATTAGGCTGGTACAAGACCAAAAGCATGGGTTATGCCATGAGAATTAAATTAATTAAAATTAGTCTATAAAGCATGTAACTATGACTCAATGGCTCAGTGGTCCTGAAATTTTGATCAGACATGTATTGATGCATGTTCTCTAAATTTCGATTTTCTTTTCAGATATGCCTTTCAGGATGTAGATACTCATAGTTCGGCACAAATCCTTATCCTATTTAATTCTAAGCAGTGATTATCCCTTTACTATCTCACCTAATTCTGGTTCTTCCATCTATTTACACAAGTTCATTATGTTACTCTCTGCTTCTCAATTTCTTTATGAGTGACAAATTCTCCAAGTTCTCTTTATGTATACCAGAAATTTCCGTTCTTCCTAATTTGAAATAAGTTATTGCTTTCATTTTCCTTAAAACTTTCTCAGAACTCAAATTCTGTCCATGAAAATCCCAGAATCTTTCTGTAAAACTACATCTTTGTTGCCTGAATTCTCCTCTTCATTTATGAGAAAATTTTCCAGCATTCACTGTCATGTAGGAGGATTGATATTATATAGCAGTTCTGCATTCTTTGTGTAAAAGTCTTCTAGAACAACCAGCCAGTAATCAACTAGACTAGAAGTTGGGTTTGACTGACCAAAAAAACCCACTGGGGCAAATTGGTAGGTGGTTTAAATAATAACCTGGGAGATTCCATTTTGTTACAGGCAAGTCCATTCTATAAGTATTGATTGGCTGATAATTTCAGTGTGTATATTGAGTTCCATAAATATTGAGCACAATATCCACACTCTTGAATAGGCACCTTCCTGCAGAGAGACAAAAGGAGACAGCCATGTTGAAAGGTAAGTTATTTGACTTCTACACTTTGCTTCATTTCTAATGAAATTTTCCTGTTTCTTAATATTGAGTTTTTCAGAAAGTTCATAGTGATTTTTAACAGAAAATTAACACAAAACAAAATTATGCCATTCAAACATGAAACATTTTGTTGTACAAACTTTCTCCATCTTTCTTTCAACTTAAAGATTCCATCTTTTCCTAATTTTAGTGGTTTCTTGACAAAGAATTCATTATCTTGATAAAAACAGCACTTTTACTGTTGACTAATTCTAATTTTTTTTCTTGAATTGATGTGTTTAATTCGTCCAGTTGCAAACAGTACTTTTCAAAACCAATTGACTAGTTACTTGGCAGAAACTCATAGTAAAAGATTTTTCTCCAGTTCCACCAGATAGACAGTATGTCTTTTTTAGGATAAAGGCCCACTTTTGAGATGGTTAAAGTGAGCCCATGTCACTTACCCAGGATCTTTTTAGCTTAACATTGTTGAAAACAATTAATTTTGCTTAAAAAAGCATTTTTCTTGTATTTATACAGCAAGTCACTGATTTGATCCAAAATATTCTTTTCACTCTGATCTTGTGGTACCCAAACATTGTGGAGATTTGAATACCCAATCTTTACTAAGTGCTCATGGTGATGGATTTTGTGTTTCTGTCAATTTCTACATTGTTTATTGTGGGTTATTCTCAATCAGTGTCTTGATTTGGTCAGAATTTCTAGTGGGGAGTGTCTCTTATCAATAAATCTACAATTAACAACTTAAAACTTAGTGCAGTACTTCTGTACAGTTCTGGCAACTAAAGCCCATTCACCATACATAACACGTATCTTTTTTATTGCTTGTGGGGCATTTTGGTCTTTACAGTAATTAAAAAAGTACGAATTGTTTAAAATGCACTTTATAATCTTCCCTTTTTATATGGATGCAAAATTGTAACAATTTAAGTAATTTTAAACTTTTTTCAAGAGAGTTTGAAGTGTGCTCTAAACAGAACTGTTAGCATATTATATCTGTTAGAACATGAGTGACTATAAATTGGCAAGGGCTTTCCAGACAACTCCGTACTTTAGCTTTTAGAATACATCTATTCCAGTGTGCCTTGAAATTTCTGGGTGACATTTTCTGTGGACTGTCATTACATTTTTCAGATAATTAAATTTCTGTACTTGCATGATTCAGACATCTCCATTTTATAGTTAATGTCTTGGTTTGACCATTTTGTCAACAATCATATTTTCTGTCTTGTTTCAGTTTTTTTTTTTTTTTTTAATCATATCACCCCAGGCAAGGCGGTAAGGCCATTGGTGTGCAGGGGGCTTATGTAAGAGTGAAAAGATTTGAAAAGAGAAAGTTGGAAACCACATCCTAAACAGGGAACAAGGGATGAGCCTCTACACCTGTTCAATAGACATGGGTGGAGTGTGAACCGGGCGATAGTTCAGTCTATCTACTCCAATTGAAAAAAAACAAATAAACAAAAAGTAAAAGTGAAAAGATTTGAAAAGAGAAAGCCGTAAACCACATCCTGAACAGGGAACAAGGGATGAGCCTCTACACCTGTTCAAAAGACATAGGAGGAGTGTAAAAGTTGATGGAGAAGCTTTCCTTCTTGCTTTTTTTACTACCTTGTCTGATGTGCGTGGTGGTCCAGTGGATATCGGCTCGGAACAAGAAATTGGAGAGCCAAGTTCGAATTCCAGCCGAATTCATTGCATTCACTTACGCGCAAATACCCTTGGGAAAGGTATTAATCCTTCTCTTCCTTCCAGTTATGGGTTAAATAATAGGACAGATTGGGCTCTATAGCCTTGGCTGGCAACCAGTCTACTGTAGAAAGCAATGGCAACCTACTGCGGGATAATCTTCTGCCCAGTCAGTCATGTCTCTTTTGAGACATGATTGCCCAAGCGTGTTTCACGTATGGCACTTAACTGACTGGCTGTATTATTAAAAAGGGCATTTCCTGATCAAATAGTTAAATAAATTTTAGAATGGGAAAGTATTCAATCTCTCAGTGAAGTAAAGAGAGCTTGTGAATGGACCAGTGTGTTAATACAATATGTAACTTATTATAACATGATATATGCATAATTGAGGTCGGATGTAGAGGAACACATTGTCAGGATTTTATTCAAAATTCTCTATCAAGTGATCATAATTTATGAAAAAATGTATTTTATTAAAATTTTCCTGAATAAAAAAATATTTATTTTGATCATGTCTCTCAATAACTTTCCTATTCTTTGTATCTCTTACTAAGGTGCTTTATTACCAACTCTCCGAGTCTCTGTTTTGCTACCCATTTATATAAGCATGTTTGGTAGGTTACTGCTGTTTTCTTTTATCTCAATATTTCATATGAGTGTCAAATTCTCCAAGCCCTCTTTCCTTATTGATTATTAGAAATTTTAAATTTCTCCTGATTCAAAGTGATCTTTTTGTTTACATTTTCTTTAAAATGTCCTCATTAGTCACATATTCAGTATGGAATTCCCAATATCCTTCTGTAGAACAGCAGTTTTATTGCATCAATACTCTTACTCTATAAGGAGATTGTCCAATATTCAATGCTATATAGAAGGATGACATATCAGTTCAACACTCTTTTGTTTTTAATGAAATTTCCCTGTTTCTTAATACTTTGCTTAGTTATTAGAAAGCGTTTTTTCTGTTCCAATGCAGCTTTGGATTTCAGTGTCACATTTTCTGTCATTTGTTAAAATAGAAAATATGTATTAGTTTGAATGCCATTGAGATAGGAAAAGAAAAGAAGACTGAGCTGATGTTAATAGCAGTTGATTAATTAGGGGTTAACAGTAATAATATAAAAAAGATATTCCTCTAGAAATTTTTGGGAAGTTTTTTTGGATTTAAGTTGAGGGGTTTTCCGTATCAACTACAGAGTCTGTAGGACATGTCAAAATCTATATGACTGTTGAGTTATATGGATTTTTCCTGTTTTAGATGGAAAAATCAGAACTTGACACATAGGTTTGTCGGCTGTCTGAATAGAAAAAAAAATTGATCTGAATAAACTGTTATGACATAAATGTAAAGGCAGAAATAGATTGAATCAATACATATAAATAAATAGATATCTCAAAATGGATTAAATGCACTGATAGATAACACTTGGTAAATATGAAGAAGCTTGAGATGCAACTGAAGGTGAGCAAAAGTTATTTTCATTTCTTGCCAGAAGTTGTAAAGTTTCCATAAAAACTTCGTCTGCTTTGCAGCAACTTCCCAGCTGGAAGCAATGCTGGAAACTTTCAAAAACAAAATAAAAGAAATTAATTTTCTTTATTTTTGTCTTTTCACTGTATTTATTTTCTTAACTGATTTAGCATAAAATTTTGTCCTTTGGCAAAACCAGGTGAACTACTTGAGACACAGGTGGTCTTAGAGGGCTTCTTACTCTGACAATGCCATTCGCATAATAGTATATATATAAGAATGCTGTGTGGGTATAGATGAGACAAACACTGGATATGTGCATGTTGCTGGATAAGTATTGATTAATGCATGCATGTATACATGCACACACACATGTAAACACATGTAATGAGAGTGGATCAATAAATTTGTAGCCTGATATAAAGGTATATATCGGCTGAGTATTGATTTCTGCATCAGGCTTGATATAATTATTGATGAAGCAGGGGATTAAGCTTTTTAAATGAAACAATGGGTTAAGATTTAAGTCCTTTTTTTAAGTAATGGTCACCTAATATATAACATGCAAGCCACTGAAAAGAGATGGTTAACAAATACTATATATATATATATATATATATATATATATATATATATACACTCTTGAAAAAATTTTTAAATATTCTACAAATTCATGGGTAATACATATTTTGCAGCAAAACCTGCCACTCTTCTGAGGAGCGGCAGGTTTTGCTGCAAAATATGTATTATCCATGGATTTCTAGAATATCTAAAATTTTTTCTAAATTATATTACTGTGTTAAATTAAATATTTAACATTCAGTTCTTTTGAGTTTGTCTCTATTGGAAATTTACCTGACTTAAATAACAAATATTCTACATTTATATATATATATATATATGAGGAAGAAGTAAGATGGGAAGAATATAAGAATATGGTGTATATAACCTGAATATAAGAATATGGTGTCATAACCTGTTGGCACTTACATAATTTTAAAAAGAAAATCAGAAGAAGAAACTACATCTTCCAGAATGAGCAACTGGTGTAAAACTGATTCAGTATATAAAAAGGCTTAAAAGAATTGACTCAAGCAAAATATGTGGCCAGCAGCTGAACCAGGCTTGGATAACTCACATTAAATATTCAACCTTGAGTCACATCCGGCCTCAATGGGAAGGTTGCTGGTTAATCACCAATATATGGTCAATATGCCTAGAATCAAAATGTAGCATCTTTTTTTAGCAGCAGAAAGCCAGTCCATGGTTTTCGCAGGCCAGCAGCAATGATATTCAATAAACTGTCCTATCCAGGACAACAATTCTCAATGGCTATAAAACTTTCCTTCTCAGGACAATACTCTTCAACACTCTCCTCATGAATATGCAGAGATATTTTTTCCTAGTGCACTTTAACCTTATTTTTGTTTGGCAATATATATATGGATATAAATATATATATTTTTTTTTTACTTAAGTCTTTGTTTTGTTGTTATCATCAGTCATTCAATATCTGTTTGCAGACCAATATACCACCCATAACAATAGGTAATGACTAACCCTAGACTTAAAGAGGATAAATTGTAGTATATGGAAAGATAGTATCCTTGTGTTTATATATATATATATATATATATATATATATATATATAATGTATATTTTCATTTTTTTAAACCAGTTTTATGTGTTAATATTTCCTGAATATTTCTTGCTGAGATAAAATAAGTACCTTTCTTTGTTTTTTACCTTTTTTCCTTTAATATGCCATCAAATATTTGAAGGAGAAAAAAATGTCTGACTTCTCACTATACAAACTAAGATAGTGACTCATTTTCTTAATAAGTTTTTCTCTTTATTTTCTATTTTAACATCAACTTCATCTAATACAAAGCCAAGGAGACACTCAAGGTAGAGGGTTACTGAATGAAATTTATGTGATATAAATGTAAAACTGGAAGTAAGAAGTGAATTTTATGAGGATCTGGATAATAATTGACCTGAGACTTGAAGAAGTTAAGATTGTTGCAGGAATCTATTTCTTAAAGAAGCTGAAGCTGTAAGGGTAGTGGTTAATTTTTCTTTGATCTGGCCTTGTGTCAGACTTAATCGAACTCCCAACAGCTTACAAGCTTTATGTTGAATTATCATCAGAAGGTTTTCATCATTATCAGAAAGGTGTTTGCCAGTTGGAATGTGTGGATTAGTGTAGAAGAGTGGAATAATAAAATATACATTTTGAATGTTAAAATAGAAATTTATTATAAGAAGGAATAACAAGAATTTGTAGAAATTAATGTTCAATGAGAAAGTTAAGGGTATCAAGAGTTCCTACAAAATGTTCGTAGTAGTGAGATAAAGAGAAAGAGGAGAATGTCCAAGTCTCTTGAAGTTACATTTTTAGATGTTTGTCTCCCATCTCACACTGTCTCACTGACTGACACTGATGAAGTGCTTTTATTGTAATCTAGATTGTTTTGCACTTACATGCGAAGTCTTTTTGGTCTTGCAAGTCACTCCCATTCATCAAAACTCATTTTAATGTCTACTGCAAAATCTGGTTTTGACTGTTTTGTTAAGCAGATGCTCAATCCTTTTTCTATTTGGGAAAACCAGGATTTCACACATCATTGTGAACTTTTGTGAAAGTGAAGAAGAACATTGATTTTAATTACTTTCTTATCAGCTACAAAGCCAAACTTGGGAAGAACCACTCTAAGTACAACATCATTCTAATCAATGGAATATACAACATATGAGGGTGCTTTAAACCTAGCAAGGCAGATTTGGGCTTTAAAGCTTTGAACTGATAACACTAAAGAATGGGGCTCATGTACTGAAACTGTTTAGAAATAGATATTTGCTTTATAAAATAAATTAGTTGTGGCTGGTGTATAAGTTCATAATACAGAGAATGGAATCAGGAAACCTCATTTGCATTCACGTTGCACTCGTGTCCTTGGGAAGACATGAACCCACTTCTTAATCTAGCTCTAGGTAACTAATAGAGTAGTTAGTTTATGGTGGATAAAAAATTAAGAAAATTAAATTGGTAGATAATAAATTTTACTTTGTATGTTTTAGTTGGGTTTTTCCAAAAGGCAAAACCCAACTAAAACATACAAAGTAAAATTGCACACCCACAAAAGTAGATTTCAGCTATTAAAACCATTTTGGGAAAAACCCAAACCATGGCAAATTTCACAAGTCATTGTGAAAAGCAAAATTCTGGATCTTGATTGGATACAAAAAAAAAAATGAACAGTGATGTCAGTCTAACCTTTTTCCCATCTAAAGCAAAAAGTGCCTCTGGAGCCGTTCACATGACCAGATTTAATTACTTAAGGACATTCTGTGACCAGTCAACAGACTCAGATGGGAAGAGCAAGAAAGACAAAACTAAAATGTAACTTCAACTTCAAATCGACCTGGAGATAAGGTCAGATCACACTTTGTTCTTTCCTTTCTGCGTGTTGATTCCTTTTACTTCTTCTTCTCCATCCTCAACATTCCCATATACTTCATTTTATACTTGATAACATACAGACATTTTAAATGCTTACATTTCACTTTGCAAATCAACTACATACATTTTCTCTTCGAGCATTATTCTTCTTCTTAAACATTTATGTTACTGTTCAGTAAACAAAATTCTGTTTATTTTTCAAAAACCTGATGATATCTTTAAATGCGGGGAATTGTTGGCTATGCTTGGAAGTGGCCTTGTATTGACTTGTACTTGGCTGACGCACCCTATAGCTTTCAGTGGTGGCCCTCGACTGTTGAAAGAAACCTGCACCTCCACTTCAAGTTGTTCACTTCGTAAGATTTCATCTTCAACAAAAGTCTTGTAAAAATGTCTGTTGCTACTGAAAACGTAACTGTATCAATTAGATCTCTGTATATTTATGGCCTTCATTTGTCTGTGCGGCTTACGGCCTATCATGTTGAATATACCAGTTCTCATTCGATCATCAAAGTTAAGCAATGCTGAGCCTGGTCAGTACTTAGATGAGTGACCACTTGGGAATACCAGTTGCTGTAAGCGTTTAGTAACGGATGTGCGTTGTGGTGCAGTGGATATCGGCTCGGAAAGAGAAATCGGTGAGCTGAGTTCAAATTCCAGTTGAATACCCTTCATTCACTTAAGCACTGGTACCCTTAGGAAAGGTATTATTCCTTCCTTTCCCTCCAGTTATGGGTTAAATAACAAGGGTAGGACTTGGGAACTCTGCCCTTAAAAACAAATCCCAATGAATCTTGATACTTGAAAAGAAAAAAGTATTACTAGACACAAAACTTTTATAAAAACAACAATAAATTGTTGAAAGAAAAAGGTATTACCAGCAATAAATAAATAAAAATTTAGTTGGCAATAAATGACTCGCCGAGGTTGATATGCCATAAAAACAAAACAACCAACCAATCATTTCTCTGTAAACAGAAGTATTTACTTGCTTTAGTATAACAGGTTTTAGAAGCCAACTAATGAAATGTACATCTGAATCCATATTCATTCCCAAAATGAACTCTTCTAAATTAAAATAATCAAATAATTTTACAATAAAAGTCATTTATGAGAGTTTAAAGGTGTTTCCTGTTCTCAAAGTATATTTAATAGTAGAATCAGATATATCTAACCAAAATGATCAAAAAAGTCCCAGGATTTCAGATATCATACTCAATATAGTCTCCTATTTTTCTCTGTTGAAATATTCCGCTTTTGAATGAAAGTATGCATAACTGCCTTGAAGAAACTTTGTTAATTTCTTAGTATATATGAATTGATTTTTCACCTCCTTATCATTGGAGAATTACTATCCACTGAATGCTACCTTCATGGGCCCCAAAAACACCTTTAACTATTCTCATCTCCTTTGGTAGTTAGTCAAATGCAACTGTGAATGGGAATAACGCCAAAGAAGGTTTTCCTAACATTAGAACTGATAGTGAAATCATAATTTCAAAACTCTCTGAAAGTGAGCCATGCTTGTACCTGTAGATCTCCAATATGCTATCAGCAGGTAAAACTCAAATCTTGGTCAAGCCTATTGCATTTACTTTCCATTATAACAAGTGATAAAGGCATGTATCTGTGCTAAGCCCTGATAAAAAAATATGAAAATAAAATGTATAAAAAAAAGAATTCGAATTAAAATAAAGCATTTTCTATCCTTTAAAATCTGTATCTCTCTCTACCATTTCCTTTCTATTATCTCTCAATTAATGAGAAAGAAACCCTCAAATAAGGAGACTAAAATAGTGAACATGGATTCAAAATGGCAGACATTTACTGGTCCATTGGTCTAGGTATTGTGACTAGAAATCTACCAGAATGAGAGAGGAACACTGGAAAATTAAAGATTTTTAGTCATTAAAAAAAACCCCAAACAACTTTGATGTTAGCCAAAACTAAGCTTCATACCAGTAGTCTGGAGCCTTTCTTAAATGGATATAAACAGACAGCCCACAGGCAAACAAAAGACTGCTATAGAAATTAGCTAAGCATGTCATATGAAAGAAGTAAGCGGTCATCTGTTTAAGACATTTGGCTAATAATACACTGCAGATTGATTCTCAACTATTTTGAAAATGATCACACTCTTGACAGCAGCCAAAAACTTATGACTACTACCAAATTCCGACTATCAAATACCCAGCAGAATTGACGTTTGCCAACCTGAACTGCAAAGGACTCACACTAATCAAAGCCAAATAACCATATATTATACAATATGTATTTCTTTCTTCCAAAGTTTCTCATAAATAACACTAAGAACTACTGGCCCTTTTTTACATGTTCATCACTTCTACAAACTAGGAATTAAATAGCAGGATAGACTCTGTTCTTTAACATTAGGTAGCAATTAATCTAAGAGAAGGAAAACTTTAAATTCAAACTCATTGGGTGCAATGTACAAGAGTACTTCTTGCACTGAAGTTTGGCCAGATTTGATTTTACCTTATTCTGCACCAGCAGTTAAGGAACAGCAACCTTTCTACTGAAACCTGAAGAGGGTGGGCCTGAATCTGTGACACATTTTTTTTCTGATATCAGCAACCTCAACATTTGCAGAAAAAAATGTTAAGATAATCAAGAATCTATCTTGACAGCAAACCACTTGCATATGAATAGGAATTGAATTCAGCAGGGATACAAAAATAGTAAGGGGCATAAGACAAGGAAGTGTTTTCTCACTGGATTCAATTTATACAGCAAAAAAATTGAGAGAAATAAAGTCCTTGGTAGAATTTTTCATTGGCAGCCACAGTCTTAACAATATCAGATACACAAATAATACAATAGACATGGAAAGGAGAATGCAGCACTTCCTACAAAAAGTAGTGAGAAGAAAGGACTGAGTATAAACTTAAAAAAAAACTGAATGTATGGTCATAAGCAAAAAGATCTCAAAATGCCAACTACAGGTTGGAGAAACTAAAATAAAACAAGTAAAGAAATTTAAATACCTGGGAAGTATTCTGAAAGAGGAATGGAAAAGAGCAACATGGTAAACCAAAGAAGAATTGGCATGGTGAAGGATGCATTTCGAAAGCTAACCAAAGTACTGAGACACAGGCAAATCTCATTAGAAATGAAGAAGAGAGTGCTGGATTTCTATGTAATATCTGTCCTTCTGTATAGGAAGTGAATGTTGAGGCAGCAGAAATGTGGTTTTACAAAAGGTTGCTGAGGATACCATGGACTGAGCACATGAGCAACAATGAAGTGTTGGAGAGGATGCATACAAGGAGAAAACTCATATTTAACATCAGGAAGAGACAGATGAGGTTCATGGAACATGTAATGAGGAAGGTGGGTCTGGACAATTTAATACTCCCAGGATGGATAGAAGGAAAGAGAGACAGGAGAAAGCAGCACAAGACCTATTTCATAGGTCTGAGCAAATGGATAGTGGAGTGGCATTTGGGAGAAATATCAAGAAAAAATATTAAGAGCAACAACAGAGAGAGCCAAGTGGCAGTCCACAATGACCTATATTCTGACACAGCACATGAAGAACAATATCATTAAAGCAAAAGAACACTGAACTGACCAACTAGTTATTTATCTGGATATTATTTGTTGCTTGTTTTTTTATTGAAGACATTATCATTAAGGACATAAGGTTAGCCACTGCAATTTCCATGCTGGTAGTAATTCTTTCCATCAGGTATTTTCAGTATACAGGTAAAACCAGAGATCAAGGTATGACAACTGTTTCCACAATTTCATAAATGGAATATTGTATATCCTCTTTCACCCATTGTCATACCCTAACTGATAATTCATATCTTCTTGCATTGAACAGCTTAACTTTCAATGTTATCAAAACATGGTAGTATTGCTAAACATTACCTATATTTGCTGTTTTGGTATGTCAGTGTATATTTTAGTTGATTCTTCACCTTCAAAAAGATGATTCTAATTTCCATTATAACTCATAATCTATTCATTATTCTATTTTTATCACTAAAGGAATAACCATCAATTATAAGATTAAAATAAAATTTAAAGTTGTTAAGATAAATGAACTAAAAGTACAAGTACAGATGGTCAAATATCTGGGAAGTGTTTCAACAGAAGACAAAAAATATGACCTTAAAATCAGAAGGCACAGTGGAATAGCAAAATATGTTTATTCAAAGCAAAAGGACGCATTCCAGAAGCTGAATAAAGTACTAACACACAGGAACGTTTCACTAGAAAAAAAGAGTGCTGGATTGCTATGTGATATCAGTTCTTCAATACAGTAGTGAATGCTGGACAATATCATCGAAAATGAGGACAGAACTAGAAGCAGAGGAAATGTGGTTCCACAGAAGGAGGTTGCAGATATCATGGACTGAGCATGCAAGCAATGAAGAGGTGTTGGAAAGAATGGCAACAAAAAGGAAATTAATTAATACTGAGCATCAGGAAGAGACAACTGAAGTTCCTGGGACACGCAATGAGGAAGGAGTGCTTGGAGAACCTGATACTGACAGGCCAGATATAAGGAAAAAGAGACAGAGGAAGGCAGCGGAATAACATATTTGAAGGGCCTCATCAGGTGGATGATGGAACAGAGGTTGCCAGGAGTAACAGGAGTAAACATACTAAGAGTCACAAGGGATAGGAATACGTGGAGAACCATGATCGCCTACGTCCTGAAGGAACAGGGCATATAGAAGAAGAAGAAGAATGAGGCAAGAAGTTAAAGAAAATTCACAGGCCATATTAAAGACAAGAAGAAGGGAAAGAAATGTAATGTACTTAATGAGTTTGTGTAAATTTATGACAGATCAGGGGATGGGGGTGGACAATAAAAAGAAAAAATCTTATTAAAGATAAAAAAAGATAGGAAATTGTGGTGAACCAGATCGCTCACATCCTGAGAAGGCACAGCACCTAGAAGATAATTAGATATTATTATGCAAGTATTATGCATTGTTTTCACAATAAAACTTGTATTTATCAATATTGGTAAACTTGTCAGGATATATCTATATAAACAATACCTTGTAAGTTTTAGCTTATCTATTATAATGAAAAGCATTGCTAATAAATTAATTTAGGAGGGATAACTTCTCAAATTGTGAACTAAGCTTGATTTATTTGGGAATGATAGAAAAATTTAGAACTTATACAAGGAAAAACTGCCTGCATATAGATATAAAATTAATTCAGTAAATAGACAAAAATAGAAAGTTGTTTAAGACAAGGATATGTCCTCTCACTCGATTTAGAAAACTTTTACAGTAGGGTAATCGTGAGATAATTCAGTCCGGGATACATTATTATTGGCTACAATTTTAACAACCTCAGATACACAGATAATATAATGTTGATAGCATACAAAGAAAATAAATTACAGGAGCAACTAGCAAAGGTAGTAAAAGAAAATGTGAAGAAAGAACTAAGCACTAATTGTAAGAATGTAATTGGCAACAAAAGGAACAACTCAAGATGCAAACTATAAACTGTTGACAGAAAAATTAAAAAATACAAAGAGCACAATGACGCAATTCACTCTGCCAAAAATTTGGAAACAGCATGCTGTACTACTTAGCACTTCTGCAAGAAGCTGCACTATTAACATTTCAGATGGATTGGGTGTAAATGCAGAGAATTTAAAATGAGTTTGATGAGTCTAATGATGATTGCAAAGGTGTTTGGAGTGATCACTAGTGATGGCAATGTTATACCTCTATTCATCTTCCTACAGGGCCTCAGACTCAACATAGAAGCTTACATCAAGTTCCTTAAGGAGATATTTTGCCCTGAGTCAACAGGACTCTGCACCATGCCACCCAAGCAGGAGAACTCACTCTGGCAGAAATTAAGAAATTGCATGCTGTACAGCTTAGTATTTGCGCCAGAAGCTCCAATACAAATATTCTATTGTTTTGGTATCAATTTGAAAACAGTTCAGAGAATTTGGAAAGAGCTGGATGAGCCTAATGGTGATTACAATAGTATTTAGAGTGATCACAAGTGAGGGTAATGGCATGCCTCTATTCATCTTCCCACAGCTTCCAGGCTCAACATGGAGGTCTACATCAAGTTTCATGAGATGGTAGTGTTGCCTGGGTTGAGAGAGTATCTACTGGATGATCCTATGTCTGGCAATAGGATTCTGCACCATGCCACACAAGCAAGAAAATTCAGCCATGAGACTCTCAGACAATTTCTGTAACCACATCACCTTTTACATCTGGCCACCAAACTCCCAAGACTGCAACCACATTGATTATTGTGCACGGGGTGCAATGAAGTGAGAGACCAACAGAACTCCTTGTAATACTAAAGATGAACTGAAGGCAAGGATTATGACACCAACTTAAACAAGAAAACTGTCTAGGAGAGATGCAGGAGATTCTGAAGGTTGTGGTTGAAGCCAATGGCTTTTTTATTGAATTAATTTATTTCAAGATATTTTTGTGCAATTTTGGTAATATATCTGTAAAATGAAATGTGAGTGTTGTTTTCATTTCTGTGGGATTTAGACAACAATTCATTTATTGCATTCTATAGATGCCTTCTAAAATCTAAATTAAAGTATTAAGAACCTGGAAAATATTGTTAGAAACAAAGAATAGAGTACTGAACTGTGATGTAATATCACTTCTCCGATATGGCATTGAATGCTGGTCAATGAGGTGAAGAAGAGGTAACAGATATGATTCTACAGAAGGATGTTGAAAATACAATGGTCTGAACATGTGAGCAATGACAAGGTTTTACAGAATATAGAAACAAAGAAAACATTTATACTTAGAATCAGAAAGTGGGTTGAAATTTGTTGGTGATATAATGATCAAAAAAGGATTTGAGAAAGTTGACACTCCCAGGACATATTGAAGGCAAGAAGGGACAGAGGAAAGCAATTCACAACCTACCTTATGAGTTTGTATAAATAGTTGGTAAAACAATGATTAGGAGAAATAGCAAAAAGAAAACAATTACTAAGATCTACAAAAGACCGGATATTGTAGGAAGTTATGATTGCCAATATCCTGAACAAACATGGCACATAGAAGAGAAAAAGTTTTATTAAATAACTTGCTTTTCAATGTGTTGGAAGTCCTCCTTTGACTCTTCTCACCCTTTAATCACCCTATTAGTCTGTTACTGATTTTTCAGCAAAGTACTCGAGGCTATTATCAATAATTAAGGGTTAAGCATCTTCTCACAATCTCTTTTTGGACAAACAATACGACTTCTATTTCATCAGGTCTGCTGCCAATGTGCTAATGGCCATCACTGAATTTATATATCAAGCTCTGAATGAAAATGGCAAAGCTTAGACTGTGGCTCTAGATATCTCAAAGATGATTGACAGGGTTTCTCATTCTGGGCTTCTATTCCAGGACTATGGTGTCACAGGGGGAATATTTGGTTTAATCCAATTGTTTCTAACAATTACTAACTTTTCTTAAATCATTGGGTCCTGGGTATGTCAATAAACTGCATCTGGCAGCAAGGCCTCTGGGTGTTTGTGAGGAGCTTGGAACCACCTTTTAATTGATGTTGTTCCTTGGGTGGTAACACATGTTAGGGTCCCAGCTATAGGCAAATAGTCTATCTCTAAACTGGGATCAAAACACTTTGAATTATAAAAAAATGGCAGATGAAGAAGAGGAAGAAGATGATTACATTTTCTATTAAAGCTCACTTTAAACTTTATTGAATAATAATGTTCAGAATTACTTAATTTATGTAAATTTTGCATCCATATAAAAATTAGAAGATTATAAGGCACATTTTAGACAGTTTATCACAAAGGCGGGATGTGCGTTGTAGTGCATTGGATATCAGCTCGGAACAAAAAATCGGAGAGCCGAGTTCAAATTCCAGCTGAATTCATTGCATTCACTAACGCGCAAATACCCTTGGGAAAGGTATTAATCTGTTTCTTCCTTCCAGTTATGGGTTAAATAACAGGACAGATTGGGTTCTATAGCCTTGGTCGGCAACTAGTCTACTGCAGAAAGCAATGGCAACCTACTGCGGGATAATCTTCTGCCCAGTCAGTCATGTCTCTTTCGAGACATGATCGCCCAAGCATGTATCGCATATGGCACTTAACTGACTGACTGATCACAAATGCAAAAATTCCTCACAAGCAACAAAAAGATAAGTGCCATGTATGGTGAAGATGCTTAGATGCCAGAACTGTACGGAAAAGTTTTGCTAAGTTTAGATTTGGTGATTGTAGGGCATACCCGCCTCCCCTGTAAATGATGACTAAATCAAGATATATGATTGAGAATAACTCACATTATAAAACATGGGAACTGGCAGAAACACTAAACTTATCAAGATCCACCATTTGTGAGAACTTGATGAAGTTTAGGTTGTCAAATCATTATACTGTCTGGGTATGACATGATCCGAGAAAAAAAAAATTGGACAGCATTTCTATCTGTTATTTGCCATATAAAATGCAAGGAAAATTGTGATGGGTGATGAGAAATGGATTGTTCCCAACAACGTTCAGAAAAAAAGATCCTGGGGTAAGTGACATGAGTCAACTTTAGCCACCCCAAAAGCAGATCTTTATTTTAAGAGAGTAATGCTGTGCATCATCGGGGATTAGAAAGAAATCTTGTACTATGAACTTCTGCTAAGTAACCAGTCAATTGATTCTGAGAAGTTTTTTTTTTTTTTATAAAAGTATTGCCCCTAAGCAAGGCAATCAACTGCCACTGGTGTGCAGGAGGTTACATCGGAGGAAAGTTATGAAAAAGAGTGACAGGTTACAGGGTGTGTCAGAAAGTGGGTAAGAGAAGGGTTAAGATACTGAGAGTGGAGTGAATGGAGAAAGGAGTATGAGAGATAGGATGCAAGTAAGCAAGATAGATTACAATTGACTTTACACTTAAACTCCTGGAGATTGTAGCTGTCAGGGAAGCAAGTAAATGGAAGGAAACTCCACAGGTGGGAAGTGCAAAAAAAGAAGCTGCTGGAGTAGAATTTGCATTTATATTTTATTTGTTTCACAGAAAAAGGGTGAGACCTAGTTGCTAATCTTGTGGCTCAAGCAAATTCATGCATAGGGGGAACCAGAGAGCTAAGTTCATCAGAGCAGAAGCTGTGAAAGTACTTGTAGAAGAGACGGAGAAGCCACATTGCGCTGGTGAGAAAGTGACTGTATCTGAGCTGCCAGGCCGGGATCACATGACAGATTCTCTGTTGGATTTTGTCAAGAACTCTTAGGTGGATAGCAGGGACACACTGCTCACAAATGAAAGAATTAAAGGCAGCAATTTAAGAAAAATCTCAGACCTTTACATTTTTTTGGTGAGTGTGCAAAAATTATTGCAGCTTGGCTGGTATGTATTACTCCATCCACTATATTCACTAGATTTTGCTCCTTCAGATTTTCATTTATTCAGATCCTTGCAAATTAATCTCAATGGCAAAAATTACTATTCTTTGGATATCACACCATGATCCGCTGGATCTGTGCCTCAAAACTCTCTGACAGGGACCCCTTACATTCATTGAGGTCTAGACTGGGTCTGGCTAGTGTGGAGGAGGTTCTCCGGTGGAACAGACTGCACTGGTATGGCCACCTTCAGTGCATGGACCAAGATGTGTGGCCTAGAAAAGTTGAGAGCATTGTCATCCCAGGCTCCTACCCTAGAGTTCGCCCACAGAAAAGATGGACCAACTGCATCAATGAGGATCTAAAAAGCACCAGCCTCAAACCTTAGCAAGCAATGGATCGGGGGTGGTGGCGAATGAACATTAGACCTGGATGGCATGGCAGAACTTCCAACCCTCGGACACGGGGAAGACAGGGAAGAAAAACCGAGTAGTAGTAGACATAAAACATAAGAATGAATTCTTTGTTAAGAAACTATTGAAATTGAAGGAAGATGAAATACTTAATCTGAGGGAAAAATGAAGAAAGTTTGTGCAACAAAATGGTTTATACTATGTTGAATAAATTTTTAATGGCATAAATTTGTTTGTTTTTTAATTTCCTTTAATCAACTGGATCATTCCAGACAAAATAATATATCTCGTATTAAAAAATCTGTAATTTTACTATCATGTTTTTGTTAGATATTGACAATATGATAAGCAGCTATTGAGTTGCATAATAAAATATACCACCAAAATGGTTATAGTATATAAAAACAAATATTGTAAATAGAAATTCATGTTGTATATTTATCAGGTAAATATAAATATATCTTGAAATCTTTAATGAATATTGTTGATTATGGTTGTTAGCAAAAGAAACATCTGGACATACAAATTACATATTGGAAATACAAAAAATCAAACAAGTAGACTAATTTAAATATCTGGGAATTGATGTAACAGAGGACAGTGCAACACTGAAATCTGAAGGTGTATTGAGATAGCAAAAACAACTTACAAAAACTAAGTAAGAAACATAAAAATTTCATTAGAAACAAAGAAATAAGTACCAAATTGTTGGATAATATCAGTTCTGCCATATTGTAGTGAATACTGAATAAGCTCCTTACAAAGAAAGAAGAGATTTAAAAGTAATGAAATAGACCGTAGACCAAACATGAGAGCAACAATGAAAGTTTAGAGAAAATGGAAACAAAAAGCTTATTAAACTTAATATCAGAAAGAGAGAATGAAATTTCTAGGATATATAATGAGGGAAGATGGTTTGGAAAATTGGATACTCATTGGAGTAAGAGAAAAGAACAAAAGAAAACACAATACATTATTTACATCACAGGTTTGAGTAAATAAATGCCGGAACAAGTTTTAAAAAGATAACATTTTTAAAGAGTTACATACTTAAAATTGTTGAGAGCCACAATTGTCAACGAACATGGCACATAGAGAAAGGTATATTTTGGTTGATTTATCCTCTAGTTTCACTCATGCCATCTTAAATTTTAAATTAACTCTTCATTATTCCATAAATTCTTCATACTAGCATTCGTTTGATTACTGCTCTTATTACCATGATTCATTCTTTAGAGTTTTAAGTCAATCTGAAATTCTAAAATAGCTAGTTATCATTATTCTGTGTTTTTTTTTTCAAACCTGTATTTGCATACTTGCTGTTTATCATTATAATTCTTCTGATTAGTACTTCAGCTTTGCAAATGTCAATGTAAATTCAAAAATAGCTCATTATCATCATTTATTCAACTTGTTTATTCGTGTTGTCAAAAATGACAGCATATTTGAAGTTACTATTTTGTGAAGTCACTATTATAACAATGTTTTTACATTTGAGTCACTAAATATATTTCTTTCCTCTGTGTGCTTGGTTCTGTGACAGTCTATCTTTTCACTTTAGTTCACCCTGTCTCAACTTTACTGACTAGTTTTGCTGGTGCAAGGGAGACAAAACTAGTTTCTGAGATATATATGTTGGTAAACCGATGCCAAAATTGCTGAGTTTCACTGGTTTACTGTTAGAAAGGCATTTAAAACAAGCAGGCTTTGTAATAAAGTGCTCAATATCAGAGATAGAGTATTAGTAGAATTAATAGAGGAAAAAAGTTGTTAAATGACAATATTTTTTATATTAATTCTACGTATATAGTTGGTATCACTCCGTGTAAGGCAGTAAAGCCACTAAGAAACAAGGGGTTTCAGGCAGTGGAAGAATTAAGAACAGAAACATAAATAATGAGTGGGAAGTGGAAAGAGTAATCAGGTTGACTGTGGCTAGCAATTGACATTGTATTTAAATTTTGCAGGTTAAAGTTGTTTGGAAAGCATAGAGCTGGAAGGGAGTTCCACAAGCAAGAATTGTGTGTAAAAAATGTTAGCATAGTATTTATGGTTAACTATAAATGAATGAGATCTCAATGCAAGTTTAGTATTGTGATTAAATTCAAGAAGTTTATATATCATAGTGAAGTGCTCATCTAAATAATATATATATATTGTTCATACCACTATTTTCATATTCACTGTTTTTAAATTTTAGGATAATCAACTGATAAGATCATTGACCTTAATTTGTGAGGGGTTAAGGTGCTAAAATTTGACCTTGTAAAATATCCAACTCATTGGCAGTAAGAAAAAAAAAGCAAATAAAAGATAAACAGAAAATATTTACCTTCCAGAAATTTATTATGAAGATATAGAACAGGAAACAGACTAAATACAGGAAGATTTCTGAAAGACTTGGATATTTACATCTTACTGCTACTCAGACTATCGTGCAAATCCGCAAGTGAATTGTGAGGCTGATGGATATAACATATTGTAATACCAGTTCTTGTATGATAACCAAAGTGAAGCAATGATGAACCTGGTCAGTACTTAGATGGGTTACTGCTTTTGAATACCAGTTGCTATAATCTTTTATATGTGGGTGGTATAATAGATAATGGCTTGGAATTAGAATTTGGTGAACCATGTTCTAATTTCCAGTTAAGTTCATTATCCTCAATGATGTACAAATACCTTAGGGAAAGACAGGAATTTATCTCTTTTCCTCTTAGCTAGTGGTTAATGAGTATGACTTCAATCAATAAAAAATCATTATCTCCAAAACATTATTCCAATTAAATTTTTTTTTCTGGCTTTAAATAATCTGTGATAGGTTGGTCAGTCAGTTAAGTGCCATATGTGATACACGCTTGGGTGATCATGTCTCTTTCGAGACATGACTGACTGGGCAGAAGATTATCCCGCAGTAGGTTGCCATTGCTTTCTGCAGTAGACTGGTTGCCGACCAAGGCTATAGAACCCAATCTGTCCTGATATTTAACCCATAACTGAAAGGAATAGACGGATTAATACCTTTCCCAAGGGTATTTGCACGTAAGTGAATGCAATGAATTTAGCTGGAATTCGAACTCGGCTCCATGATTTCTCGTTCCGAGCCGATATCCACTGCACCACAATGCACCACATAGGTTGGTAATTTATAAAAAAAAACAAATCATTCAAATGAACTCACTATTTGATCTGTTATTCTTTTTATTTAAACTTCACATGCAGATATACTCATAGGCACTACAACTGCAAATATTTAAATTAATAAAGAGAAATTTATCTTTTTGTTTGAAACTAATTAATAAACTCTGTTCTTGTAATGTGTCCAGTATAATTTATCTGCTTAATTTGTTTGAGTTACAAAATGTTAATTTTTCAGATTTTTAAAGAGTTACTTTGCAAATGCTACTTTTTTTTTACTTTTGTAGATGGTTCTTGATATGAATGCTAATGATTTTTGCAGTCAAATTGATTTTAAATTAATATCCATTGTCATGTACTTGAGAGTTTAACATGTAGTTTAAAATCTTACCGAGACTGATTTTTTTAATGGATTCTTTTTGCCTGCAGAAATCATAGATAACTATATTCAAAAACTAAGAAAAACTTCAAGTCAGACAATATTAGCCAAAATGTAGTTATGAAAATACCAAGTAAAAGTACACAAGTATGAATCACTCAAAAATAATGAATAATCACAGAATTAGAGATAAATCAATCTTTCCACTTGTGTTTTTTTTTCTAAAAGTTATATCTAGGACATCTTTGGGGATATGACTTTTCTGCCTTATTGTTTTATAATATACTATGAAGTGTGGCTACTGGAATCTTTTGGTTTAGTAAGGCAACCAGGAAATGTGCAGGTAGGTAACAGGATATCAGCATTAGAACTAGAACTGAGTTCAAGTTCCTAAACTCACTTTTTTCACTCACTTTTGCACAAATACCCTTGAGAAAAGAATGAAACTGTCTCTTTTCTCTTTGGTTGTGAGGTAAATAGCACAATAGACCTGACTCTGTAAGCTTGGATGGCAATCACTCTAGGAAAAGGAAACCTCTAAATTTAAAAACTGTGGAGAGTGTAATGGAAAATCACTCCATGACTTTTCCCAAGTATGCATGGCATTTCCCAGTTAATAAAATAAATCAATGTCCTGATCACCTGCATTCTGATCAGACATGGTATTTTTTTAATAAAAGGAAAAAAAGCAATTAACCAAGACTAAATTTAAAAACAACCAGAAGACTGGTGATCTTTACACTTCACAAGAGATAAGTGATTATGCATATCTAACCATGGCTATAACTATACGTGTAGTGGAAAGGAAAGACCCCTCAACCAACTCTCTGAAAAAAGAGACAATAAGGTCACACAAGACTTTGCAAAACATGAGAAGCAGACAGCAGAATGTGCAATGAAGTGACTGTGGGGACTGTTTTTGTTTTGTTTCTTGGTCCTGTCTCATAGCTAGTGCATGGTTGTGAGCTGTTGTGACTTAGAGATACTTTTAGGCAATTGACACTAGCATGGGCGGTTTCATTTGGTGTTCTTGTTGAACTTGTTTGCCATTGATGGTGAACACTTTGGGCAATGAGATCATTGAGGGATGTCACTGTACAGGGAAAAAATTACAGCCAGGAAGGGGGTGTACGATAATAATGACAATACTGGTATAATATCACACTGTGGGATGATATATCAAACTTCAATGCACCAATGAAAGAGGTACATTGTTATCAATTTTAGGTAAAGGGGATCATTACAACATTGCTTTCTAAATATAACAAAATTAATAAATCTGTACAAAGTAAGAGATCAGATATACATGATATCTACACAAAATTGATGTACATCTCTACAAAATAGGCTGTGTGATTGATATTGTTAGTTCACAGGTGGTTGATGCTGATAAAACGCCATGCTATGTGAAAGAACTCTACCCTTTCCTGGCCTCTGATACATTGGAGAAACACCTCACAGACTCATTCTGGGAAATCAAACTGTGAAATTTAACGATACACCTAGTGAGTCTCGTGGTTTAGATAGTTTGGATTCTAACCTGAACTTTGGAAAAGATTCACTAGTGAAGGTTGTGAAATCTACACTGCTGCATTTTATCACTTGCTTTAAGAAACTCATTTCAATGTGTTGTTTACATGATAAAGAGATTGGAGAGGCGGAGTGGAAATGAAGGACTCCCCCCCAACACACACACACACCAAAAAAAAAGATAATATGGTCATACAAGATTTGAGAAGCAGAATGCATGACAAAATGGCTGTGGGGACTATTATTTTTTTTGGGGGGTGGGTGGGGTCCTGCTTTATGACTGTGCGTTGTGGTACAGTGGATATCGGCTCGGAACGAGAAACTGGGGAGCTGACTTCGAATTCCAGTTGAATCCATTGTATTCACTTACGCGCAAATACCCTTGGAAAAGGTATTAATCCATCTCTTCCTTCCAGTTATGGGTTAAATAACAGGACAGATTGGGTTCTGCTATAGAACCCAATCTGTCCTGTTATTCCTGTTATTGGTTCGGCAACCAGTCTACTGCAGAAAGCAATGGCAACCTACTGCGGGATAATCTTCTGCCTAGTCAGTCATGTCTCTTTCGCGACATGATCGCCCAAGCATGTATCACATATGGCACTTAACTGACTGACATAGTTGAGTGTCAATAAGCACAGACCATTACAGCTGTAATAGATTTGAATTCTGACTGATTTCATGGCTTTGTATCAGACCAAGCTGAAGAAATAGTTATAATTAAAATAAAACAGTAAGTGAAATTTTAATTCATTGAACTTTGGTTAGTATAGAGTGAAAATAAACATTAAGAAAATATTTGATTTTGAACATAAAATTGTTAATCAGACAGATTTTACCTTTATCAGTTAAGTGCCATATGTGATACATGCTTGGATGGTCATGTCTCAAAAGAGACACAACTGACTGGGCAGAATATTTTCTCACAGTAGGTTACCATTATTTTCTGTGGCAGACTAACAGTCAGCCAAAGCTAAAGAACTCAGTCCTGTTATTTAACCTATAGCTGGAGGGAGAAGTGGTGGATTAATACCTTTCCCAAGGGTATTTGTATGCAGGTGAATGCAACAAATTCAACTGGAATTCAAACTAAGCTTTCTGATTTTATATTCTAAGCTGATATCAACTTCACATCTACATTTACTTGTATGAATGCATTAAAAGTCTGAATTTTCACATTTATAGCCTGATTAGAAATATGTATAGAATGAAGTCATAGAATTTCTCAGTTATGAACATATATTTTCCATAGAGAATTTTTTCAAAGATCCATTGTTAATATTCAATTTGTAGGAATTTATTTAGCTGTGGAGAAGCAAGAATTTTTTCCCATTTAATGCCAGAATTCAGCATCTGTGAAGTGAGTAGCTATGGTCAAATACAAAATAAATAACAAATGTGTCCAACAGAATTAACAAAATTTACAATAAAAAGGAACAGGGAAGAATAAAACAATATCAAACAAGTAATATATGCAAGGAAAACTAACAGTAGTAAGGCAAAAAGTTCACAAAAAAGGAATTGCTGGAAGTCCTCCTTCGTGGTTCCAATAGATAACATTGGTGGACCCTGTGACCCCTCTTATTATCACCCTATCAGCCTCCTACCGATTTTTGGCAAAGTGTTCGAAGCCATCATCAATGCCGAGGTTGTTCAACATCTCACAGCCCACAGACTATTCTCTGACAAACAGTATGGTTTTCACTTCACCAGGTCTCCTGTTAATATGCTCACAACCATCACCGAGTATATACACCAGGCTCTCAACAAAAACGGCAAGCCCAAACTGTTGCCTTAGATATCTCCAAAGCATTTGACAGAGTCTAGTATGCTGGCCTTTTATGCAAGCTGCGAGGTTATGGTATAACTGGACAATTGTTTGACCTTATCCAGAAATTGCAGAATGAAGGTAGTATTAAACGGACATGCCTCCCAATACTATCATACAAATGTGAGTGTCTCTGAAGGCTCTATTCTATGTTCTATGTTTTTCCTTACCTACATTAACGATCTCCAAGATGTAATCAGATCCCAAGTAGGCATATATGCTGACAAAACTATGGTTTACTCTTGCATCAATCAAAATCTACTGAGGCTGACAAAGAAAGCCTCATTGTCAAGCTTAAAAAGAACCTCCAATCTGTTGTGGAATGGGGTAAGAAATGGCTTGTGAATTTTAATGCTTCCAAAACGAAGCTGCTATCTATTAACTATTACAGACAATCTCTCCTGACCACCATTAACGTTGATTAGGCTAGTCTCCCTGAAAGTAGAACACTGTGCCTCCTTGGCTTAACTCTCACAGCAGATCTCAAGTGAAATGACTATATAGAATCCATAGCTAAATCTGCTGCTAAGAAAGACTGTTCTCTATGTAAAACCAGGAAGTTTTTTTCCGCCTGAAAAAATCCTGCGCATATATAAATCTAACATCAGCACATGCATTGAATACTGCTGCCATATCTGGTCATGTGCTCCTGCTATCCACCTAGGTGTCCTTGACAAAATTCAACATAGAATCTGTAATGTGATAGATCCTGACTTGGCACAGTCACTTTCTCACCAGTGCAATGTGGCTTCCCTGTGTCTTTTTTAAAAATACTTTTACGGCTTCTGCTCTGATGAACTTAGCTCACTAGTGCTCCCTATATATGAATTTACTTGAGCCACAAGATTAGCAACTAGGTCCCACACTTTTACTGTGAAACCAATAAAATGTAAACACAAATTCTACTCCAGCAGCTTCTTTTCTCGCACTTTCCGCCTGTGGAATTCCTTTCCTTTACTTGCTTCCCTGACAGCTACAATCACCAAGAATTTAAATGTAAAGTCAATAGTCATCTCCTATCTCACTAACCTGCATCCTCTCTCATAGTCTATTCTCCATTCACTCCACTTTCATCAGTATTCTCATCATTCTCTTACCTACTTCCTGACACCCCCTATAACCTGTCTCTTTTTCTCATAACTTTTCCTCCTTTGTAAGCCCCTGTAAACAGTGGCAGTAAAATGTCTTGCTTGGGGCAATATGAATTATAAAAAAAAAATTTCAACACTTCAAGAACCCCTACTAAGTTGAAGATAAGATATATCATAACCAAAGTAGATTTATATGTCCCAAATCTACTTAGATGTCAAAACTGCTAAAGATTTGAACACCACAAAGAAAAGTGCACCAGGCCTCCAGTTTGTAAAGTGGAAGAAAGTGGAACAGGTCACATAAATTTTAAAAAGCCACAGAATTGCCTGAACTGCAAACAAAATCACGCAGCTGACTCAAAGAGCGTGAAGTCTATAAAAAAAGGAAAAAATATCAGAAATAAAACACAAAATATATATCATACATACCCAGAACATAAGAAAAATATTTGAAGACTCCACAATAACATGTACAAACATATCCAAACCCAAGTAATAGTCCATCACAAAATAATAAACCTAATAAATGAACTCAAACAATTAATAAAATTACTAAAAGAAAGCTTAACATAACAACTAAGCCCTCATTAAACCAGATCCAAAGAAAAGATCCCAACCCCACATTAATGAAAATGAAGACCCCCCCCCCCCCGAAAAAAAAAAAAACTAAACACAAATCAAACAACAAACCCCAAGCATCTATACTACCAAACCTAATGAACCTCCCCAGCTTCAAAAAATAGATAACACCAAAAGCCAATTGTTAACCCCAAAGGAAGAACTTCCAGGAAGAGGGAATATAGCAAACATAGAACATGATACTCACTAATAGAAGCAAGAAACAGATTTGAATTAATGGAAACAGAGATGAAGAAAACCTCTCAAAACAGAAAAATCCTAAACATTCAAAGAATAAATATCTCCAACAAAACCAGATCCAAAAGTGTAGAAACAATGGAAATAAATGAATCCAACCAAACAAAACTCTAAAACCAAATACAAGGCAAATTACAATTAATAGCTAAGCTAAAGCTTACCACCATATATCTCCAAAAAACCTTAAATAATATATACACAAAACTGAACTGAGAGCTCGGGGTGGAGTATCAATCGAACTTAGGAAACATATTCCCAAAGAAAAATCAACATCAACACTTAAAAACAATTGCTGTCTTGGGCAACTTTACACAAAGCTGTCTCTATTTGCTCACAAAACATCCCACTTATTCATCCCCATAAATGAAAAGGAACTAAACAATTTAATAAAACAACTCCCTAAACCATTTTTCTTAATGGGAGACTTTAATTGCCATAATATAATATTGGGAAGTAAAACAACAAATAAAAGAGGCCTGACTCTCAAAAACATATATATCAGTAACAACAATCTATACCGCCACAATCAGAAATTTCTAATTCACCTTGACCCACCTTCAGGTACATTCTCTGCCATGAATCTAATCCTCAGTGATACATCTTCGTAGAATATAACTGATGGGTATACAAAGATCCCTGTAGCAGTTACCACTACTCAATAATAATGAAAAACCTAATAATAGAAAACTCAGAACCACAAACAATTCCAAAAGCTCCAAAATTCTATAAAAAATTAAGTCATACCACACTGATCCAAGAAACAAATACAAATCAATATGAACCCATAATAGGTTTTACTAAAACCTTAATTACCAAAGCTAATAAAACTATTCCCAAAATCAGGATATCTCTAAAGCACAAAAAACCATGCTTCACAGAAGAGTACAAAGGCATCTCTTTCTAAGAGAAATTCTTTCACATTCAAAAATAACTTCCCAGACCATCAAAACCACTACACTGATGGGTCTAAATAGGGAATGAAAGGGGGTTGTGCTGCTATCTTCCATATAGAAGATTCAGTAAAACGTCTCCTAAATGAATCGTCAATCTATGGTGTAGAAGTCATGGCTATTGATCTAGTCATGAACATTATTGCCAACCATAAATCCTTCAAATTAATTATCTACTCTGAATCACCCCTCTTAGCACTACAGAACAAAGATACAGCAAACCCTTTCTTCACAAAACAAAATGAACACTCTTTCTAAAAATAATAGTATCATCCTCACCTTGATACCAAGCCATATTAGTATATAGGGAAATGAAAGAGAAGACAAAACTTCAAAAAAATCACTCCTGACAGACATATCAAAAATAAAAATCCCATGAACTGATAGAAAAAAAAATTCTTCTGTGTGCCCTGTCCTTTCAGGAGGTAGGCAATCAGGGCTTTCTACATCTCCCTATCCCTGGTGGCTCTTAGTATGTTTTCTCCTGTTAAACCGTGCAACCCCTGTTCCATCATCCACCTGACCAGGCCCTTCAAATATGTTATCCACTGCCTTCCTCTGTCTCTTTTTTCTTCTATCTGGCCTGTCAGTATCAGGTTCTCCAAGCCCTCCTTCCTCATTGCATGTCCCAGGAACTTCAGTTGTCTCTTCCTGATGTTCAATATTAATTTTCTTTTTGTTGCCATTCTTTCCAACACCTCATCATTGCTCACATGCTCGGTCCATGATATTCTCAGCATCCTTCTATAGAACCACATTTCACTTGCTTCAAGTTTTTTCCTCATCTTTGATGATATTGTCCAGAACTGACATCATATAGCAATCTAATTACCAATTATTAAAAATTCATACATGACAAATGGTGAATATCATGGGATTATCAAATACTCAACAAGCTCCACCATATACAAGACAATATCAGCAAGTGGCTGGCAGGTTACTGAGGAAAGAGAATGGAAGAAGTGATACTTTTCAGACTTTGCATTGGCCACACCCATATAACTCTCTCATACCTCCTAAAAAGAGAAGATATTTCGATATATCCAATGTTCAAAGTACCCCTCACAATTAAGAACAGTCTCTTAAACTGTAACAGTTTCAGACAAATACAGTCAAAATACAGTCAAAATACAACCAGACAAGCAATTAAAGAGCCTTTCCAAAAATACAAAACCAGAAGACATCATGAGTTTTTAAAAAAACAAAAACAAAAAACTTTCATTAAAATCTGACTAAATTAACCGTCTCAATATAATTGAGCATTTAAATAAAATACCCTAAAAACCCAACTTTTTAGCATTAAATGACTCAGAGGTTGATATATCGATAAACAAACACAAACTCAGAAAAAATCCCAGCATACATTTTTTTATTTTTTTATTTTTTTATTTTTTTAATCATATCACCCCAAGCAAGGCGAAAACGCCACTGATGCACAGGGGGCTATGTAAGAGTGAAAAGATTGGAAAAGAGAAAACCGGAAACCACATCCTAAACAGGAAACAAGGGAGGAGCCTCCTCACCTGTTCAATAGATGTGGGTGGAGTGTGAACCGGGCGATAGATTAGTTGATCTACTCCAATTTATGTGTTTTTGTCTATAAAAGGGGAAGGGAAAGTATTCTGCAACCATTCCCCACCCAGATTTTGTTTTTTTTTTTAATTTGTCTATTTTTTTATTGGAAAAAACAGAAAGTAAAGTGTAATTTTTGTGTACATGTCATCCCTTATTGTACTGTTTTATTTTTCATTGTTTGTCATAGTATCTTTGTTTATTTTTCTGGACCATGAGCTTTTTCATTGTTGTGTGTGCTGGTGTGGGAATCCTTCAACTATAGGGAAGTCTCTCCAACAGCTGTCAGCATTGGCAGCTCCTACAGTTTCTGCATAGGCCTCTAATAGGCCAAAGAAAAAGAAAGAGCCTGGAAGACTGTTTCTCCTCAGGAACAATATGCATCTAACACAAAGGGCAACAATTTCCTCACTGTCCCAGAGTCCCTGGAAGCCATTACCACTGACACAATTTCCCTGCTGACAACCAACATGAAAATACACTGACTCATTAGCTCACAAGTGTTTCCGAATGAAACTGAAGGTCCTCATGAAAAGGTCCAATGCCATGTGTTGACAAAGGAAGAAGAGGCAAAAAAATTGGCCGGTCGAGTTCTGATGACCAAATCAGTACAACTTCAATCTGAATACATTGACACCCAAAAGACAAGGATTATTCTATATTGGGTGCTCATGGAACTCACAGAAGTAACTGGGGACCTTCTCCATAGTTGGGCTGATCAATGATGTCTCATCTGTAGCCAGTAACATGGAAATTGCAACAGATGATTATGTCTTACAAATCAAAACAAACCGTAAGAACTTCATGGACATCCCTGACACACTATCTTTGGCTAGAATATTCTGGTCATTGTAGAACATTGTTGTTCTCACTGCTGGTTTTGTGGTGACACAAGGCACTTATAAAAGGTATGCTCTGAGAAGAATCTAACACAGACACCAGTGACATCCAAATCAGCAACCCCAACAGAAGCAGTAGGGGTGAAAAAGCCTGGCCAGGCCCCCAGTAGCTCCAGTAAGTGGAAGATGATAATGATCAGTTGAACAAAATTGGCTGCCCCAAATCACTAGCAAGATATCTGACCATAAAAGGCTGTATTGGTGAAAAAAAAAAGGTGAGACAAAAACAAGCATATGCCATAGCAGCAGCAGCAACAACAACAACAACAGGGTCTGTAAAATCAGAAACAGCTGCCAGATCTGCAGCAACACCAATGGCTAATAAAATTGCTGCAGCTGGACTTGTTCATGAAGGTGGAGGAAATACCTCCACCTTGTTCTTCTATGCTGAAAAGGGGGAGGGAGGGAGGAAGAAAAGAAGAATCTGGTCAAAGCCAAAAAAGACAGTAGCTTCCTCTCTTCCCCTTTTTAAGGTTCCATCTTCTCTCTCCCCCAACCCTTCCTAAGGAAACAAAAAGGTAAATAAATTCACCAAGGAGGAGAAAATTTGTCAGATTAACAGACTGGCCTTTTAGAGGGACCTACAGCACTAGAGGGGTGATACAGAAGGCTGATTTACTTGCAGAAGTCAGGTTTGAATCTAGTGACTTCCAGGACACCACACAGATTTGATTTTAGAAGTGGAGTGTTAGGGAGATGTTCTATTTATAGGATTTAGTGCCATAGTAAGGCCTGGAATCAATCAAGATTCTTAAGAGAGTGTCATTCTTTGGTCCACTGATCATTTATAGCCTGAGGAGACTATTGTATTAGGAGTTAGTGGAGGGGATCACAAAGGACCCACTCTGCAGGTGGCTTGGCTTACCAGCAACTGTTCTGTGCTTTCTGGTCTTGGGCAGATTACCTTAGCAACTTTGTATTTTTACTTACCACTATGAGGGCGTTGGGCAGATTTGTCCAGCTGGACATGATGCTGCATTGGTTTAAAGGAAACTCTTCACACACCTATCATTGTCTTCAGGTGTACTCATTCTGGCACTATGTTAGTGTGTTGACAGCTCCTATCAATCCCGAATATCTTGTGTTAATCAATTTCGTGTGTGATAATGTATTGTGCCCTATATTCTGGGGTGAGATGAATGGTGTTTTTAATATTACTGTGGTAAGAAGAGTAGTATAGATGTCATGAATGGTGGGAATCATAAACTATTATCATCCAGATCTGATTAGATTCTTTAGATATGAGCACAAGATGAAGATCAAAACTGATAGAAAGCATTTGTCATTGACAGATTTCAGTGAAAAGTGGGTGGAAGTAATGAGCTTAGTTTGAGTGAACAGGGCCAGCCTTGATAAATTTTTTTAAGTCCTCTTTTATGTAATAAGGAGTTTCCTGTTGAATACTTCTTGTCTTAAGATAGACTCTCTTTGTTTACCTAGATGAGTAAATGTCATTCCTGGCATTCTCTTTTGTTATGATCTCTATTGAGATTTCCTAATCTCCCCAATTTGTTTTAGTCTACTTTGTTTTTCATTTTGACTGGGTCAGTCTTAGATTTTTCATCATTTTTTTATTGTTCCTCTCCATCAGTGAGTTTCTTGATTCTGTCTGTTACTAGAACACAGAAGATACTCTTATTTTTGTGGGGGTGATGACTCCTAATAGCATACATTATTTTTTGTTTGATTTTATATTCAAGTTATATTTTGTGGAAGCATGTGGAAAGCTTATGTATACAGAGTCTTGTGTATGTTAAGTTCCGAACACAGTAAGCACATTGTTACTGTGTTCGTAATTGATGTTATTAAGTTTAGGATTTCTTTTTTATATAATGCCTCCATTATTTTTAACCATCTTTTGCATGTGGATGATGATATTATGTATGTATTATCAACGAGGATATCACAAAACTTAACATACACAAGACTCTATATGCATGAACTTTTCACATGTTTATTTACAAGTAAGATAAAATTAATTCTTGATAATGGCTAAAAGTATAGCTGAAAGTGCTCGAAAGTACAAAAGCTTTGGACAATTATATAATTTGAGTTTTGAAAAGAAAAAATTATATGAACACATGAAAAATTATATAAAAACTTAATGATAATACTTTGTCATTTTTAGTGAAACCTACATATATATATATATATATTAAAGGCACTTAAATTGGTAGTGAGCTCCAGGGCCTCTAGTAAAATTCAAGTATTTTAAGAGGAGAACATATTTTTGCAGTAAGTTCTTTAATTTTTGGAACTAGCATTATTTTTGGAGATGTGTCAGCATAAGTCTGGGGGCTGAAATGTAGAATATTTTAATGTCACTTAATATATGATTTTATTTATGGTAGGCCCTGGGGTAGGCATAAACAACAGAACACTTGCCCCTGCTATTCTCTCACTGGGCATACATACAAATATGTATGCATGTGCATATACATACATACATACATATATATATATATATATATATATATATATATATATGAGTGCTTGTGTGTGTGTGTATTTCATACTTCAAGTGATTTTCAGATCATCTTTTTCTTTAAACAATTTTTCAGGAAAATAGTTTCTCATGTCTAGTGAATATTATCAATCTTTTTAGTATTGATGGGGACTTCCTTTCTAACATTTTACTTGAAATAGTGTGGAAGATTAACATCTTCATTGTCATTATAGTCTCTTCTAGGTATATGTGCAATCCATTTTAGTTGTTGCTGCTGTTGAAAGTCTTCAAAGGATTTCTGTTATTTTGGAATATTTCTTTGTTTGTGGTTTTCTAGCATGAATCCACTAAGTTCCCAGAGACTTACAAGCTTCATTCACTCAAAACCATTTTTAATCATTGACTAGAGAAAGCTTTTGTATACTGATGACAGTTTAGATATTTCTGAATGGGTTGGTGCCATGTATAGCATCTGTATAAAGCCTGGATTTGATAAGGCTGGATTTGATAAGGCTGTTCAAAAACAGGACTTGAGCTTTAAAGTTAATGTTTTGATTTTGTAGTAGCTTGTAATGTTGGGAAAAACAACCACCAGTTCAGCCACTTCTCTCTTTGATTTTCTTATCTCCTGTGCTAAATTTGTTACAATTGGTCCATACATCAAAAACAGCAAAATGTTTGTATTTTAATATTCCACATCCTGAAATTTTATGATGAATTCAGGGTTCAAGTAATCAAGGCTTTTTATTTCCATTCCAAATCATAGTTTGTTTTGGAAAGGTTTATTTTGATTCCTAATTCTTGGAATGTTTTGAAAAAAAAAAAACAACACAAGTACAAATTATCTTCTATTCAATTTCATCATCTCTCATACTAAAATTGTTATAACTGATGTATACACCATTAGATTTGATGTGTTTGGAATTTATCAATCACATATTCTGAATTTTTTTTTGTTTAGCTTTGTGTAGCAGGGATCAAAATGTAGAGAAACAAGGAGAGGAAGATTTTATTGCAGCAATCTTTTAAGTTGAGAATTTTTGTTTTTGAAAATTAGTTTATAAAATCCTGTTATTTAGTTAATGAATGAAAAATACACAACAATCTATCGTCACTTTGTTTTTTATAATCATATTGCCTCAAGCAAGGCATTTTATTGCTACTGTTGTGCAGGGGGTTACATAGGAGGAAAGTTATGAGAAAGAGTGACAGGTTATAGAGGGTGTCAGGAAGTGGGTAAGAGAAGGATGAAAATACTGATGAGAGTGGAGTGGACCGAGAAAGAAGCATGAGAGAGAGGATGCAGGTTAGTGAGATAGATGACTATTGACTTTACATTTAAATTCTTAGAGATTGTTGTTGTCGGGGAAGCAAGTAAGCAGAAGGGAATTTCTCAGGTGGGAAGTGCGAGAAAAGAAGCTGCTGGAGTAAAATTTACATTTACAGTTTTTTGGTTTCACAGTAAAAGGGTAGGACCTAGTTACTAATCTCATGGCTCAAGTAAATTCATATATAGGGGTCACCAGTGAGCTAAGTTCATTGAAGCAGAAGCCATGAAGTATTTGCAATAGAGACGCAGGAAAGCTACATTGCACCAGTGAGAAAGTGACTGTATCTGAGCTGACAAGTCAGAATCGATCACATCGATTCTGACTTACTAGATGGGCCAATATACCTTGCAAGAATCTTATTTTGGTCTGTCTTAATCCAACCTCTATTGTTTAAAAACTGACTGAGACAATACTGAAACTTTCTTTGCTTAACTTACTTCCCAAATGTGGTATTTTAATGACCAAACATCAAAATACTGTTTTAAAAAGTTGGTCAGACCGATAACTTTTTAGCACCCCCTTGTTGATCTGTGTAGAACTTATCCAGACTATGAAAACATATATCATCAACATCCTTTATACACTGGCCTAGGAAGAGACAGCAAGAATGCTGTTCAATCTGATATATATTGACAAAACCTAAATATGAGTTCATAGGTTAAATGTGTTTACAAAAAAGAATAAACCTTTGTATCTATGAAAAGTCTAGGCAGATGAACTAATGGTTAATAATTTGGAATACAGAATTGGCAAGCCAAGTTCAAATTTCAGGTGAAACAATTTGTGCTAACTTCATAGTGATGCCATTGGGGAAAGCATAAATCAATCTCTTTCTACTCTAGTTGTAGGTTAAATATCAGGGCAGACAAGTCGTTCTTGGAGACGGAAAACTCTGAAGACAAGATATAAAAAATGCAGTGATAGTAATATTAACTTTTTTTTTCTATAAAGAAACATTCAGTATTTCTAGTAACATAAATTTTTCTTGTATTCAACCAAATTAAAAATCTAATAATGGAATACATGCTTCTTGTTAACTTGGCTATTTACCTTCTGAAACAAAGTACATTAGTTTTCCATGTACATTTGCCTTTCATAAAACATTGGATATTCAAATCCATTATTCACTATTGACTTCTATAACTAAATTTTCTACTTGAATTTAAGATGACTGAATATTCCAAAGTTAATAAATTCTTCTTTTACTAGACTTTTTCTATATCTATTTAAAGAAATAAGTCATTTGACATTTTATTTTAGAATTTTGAATTAGTTTATTGAATTGTCTCAAATTTTATCCTAATGTTACTTTGTTAAAGTAACTAAATAATGAGCAAAAGTGATATTCAATTTTATTTTTATACTTGAACATTATCAAGAATTTGTTGGTATTAATATCATTATTATAATAATCTATATTTGCCACTTTTAACTCAACACGTTGATTTCTTATTTAGAGGATTTTCTTTTAAGTAGTAATATTTCTGAAATTATAGATATAATGATGATATTAAAATAAATAGTTGTATTTTTACAAGTAGTACTGTTTCATATATATATATATATATATATGCATACACACACCTGCAAAATCAAAACAACAATAAACCAACATTATTTATGAGTTCAAATGCTCCTTAAGTCAACTGTGTTCCTGATCAAAACAAATTCATAAATAATTACATTGGTCATAATACTACATGCTGGACAAGAGGGCTTTCAATATACCAACCAGACCATAGCTCAATTAGGACTCATTTAAACACACATGAAACCTATTAAACTCCATCTGAAACATACTAGTAGAAAATACAAGTATGACCGCCTCATCAACATTTTTCTTTTTTAAATTATTTCACCCCAAGTAAGGCAGGACTTCCACTGGTGCTCAAGGGGTTACAGTGAGAGAAAAAATGAGGTACATGGGATGTCAAAGAAAGGTAAGTGATGGATAGGATTCGAGTAGATATAATACATAGGTATTAATCCTGGAAATTACTTATGAATATGGCCACAATGTGCTGACTGTGTTTCGTGAATTAAAATATTTCTATTGCAATTAAAAATTCTACATATTCAAAGAAAACAAAGCATCTGTTAATGGCTAACAGATTAACTGATAGTACTTGAATCCAAAGAGCATTTTGACACTTCTTTCACAATCTATGCTCAGAACAAGAAAAATATGTAAAAAACAGTTTGTCATTCATTTTCAATGAAACATGTATAAAATAGGAATTACAATACAAACATAGTCCCATGCTTACTTTCATGCTTAAATTCCATCTTCAGTGACAAATTGAAAACAGTTTTTGTGTGATGTATTTTATTCTTTAGAACTTTATTCAACTAAATTTGTTATGTCAGTGCAACTACATACAGGCATTAATGAGCAATATGGAAAATTTTAAATTAATCAAGCTGATTTCATTTAGATTCTCTTTCATTTGTTTTCCATCACTTTTGTTATTAGATAACCCACATTGTGATAACAGATCTTCCAAGAATAATGAAATGTTGAAAGAGCCAGGGCACAAAAAAATACTGTGGGTAACATTATGATCAAGGCACTCTCTAAACATTTCAATCATAGTGCATTGTCTTCTCTTTTGATCAGGGCAGAATGTTTGATGTCAAAATAGCTGTCAGTCTTGTTACAGTGGGCAACTAACACATTTGATATAATGTCTTTTAAAAACTCCCTTTTTATATTCATATAATCTTTTATTTAAATTCCTAGAGGTTTTTCCAATGTATGTTTTTGTGACAACTATTAAAGGCAATTGAACAAATTCATTCTTTAAATCTCACTAACATAACAAATTTAGTTTGATGGAGTTCTAAAAGCTGAAACACATCACATGAAAACATTTACCATTTTGTCATACATTTTTTCTAATATTGTTCTTGATATATAAAATTTACATAATGTTATATATATAATTCACAAACACAGAGAGGTGGTAAATTAGTTTCAATTATACACATTTTAATACTTATATATGATCAATATTCCTCAACATGTAACAAGATTTATTGTGGTAGCATGCAGAACAATAGGTTATTTATTGTTTATATCGATCTCATCTGAAGCAGGTTTTTCTGTTTTCCTTTAGAAAATTCAAATATTTATTACTGATATATATTCTTATAGTTCTCATCACAGTGCAAATAAACATCTTTGTCTTCATCCTGTGTATGATGATAAACTACATCCAATAGCAAGGCCTCTGATTGGGAGATCCTAGTTTTTGAGAAGCATGGAACCACCTCTTAATTGCTGTTATTCCCAAATCCACTCTGCCCCAGAGTGCTAACAACCGTCAGGATTTCCTGCTATGTAGAAATAGTGAACTGTAAATCAAAACTTGGCAGTATATTTGTATAGTAAATTTTTTTTTAAAAATTAAAATTATTAACAATACATATAACATCATTACCCTTAAAGTATAAAAATATGTACAAAATATCTGTAGTTGAAAACGTAAACTTACGTAAAAAATATTTATATTCTGGCATTAAATAACCAATAGAGGTTGATATGCCACAAAACAACATGAAAGGACTCTTTGATGACATTAAAATCATATAATATCCTCCAAGAAATTAAGTTGTATTCCAAAATATAACTTCAACAAAACTGCATCATGAAACATGTAGTTATAGGAAGATGGTTAATGTTTCTTGGTTCAGCCTTGTGTCTTACATAACTGAACTCCCTACAGCTTAGAAATTATTCAGAGTTATCATTAGAAGGTAGGCATCAGAAGGCTGGTTGTTGGCAGGTCGGAATATGTGAATTTGTGTGGAATAGTGTAAGAAAAAAATCTACATTTTGAATGTTAAAATAGGAATTTATTAAAGGGAAGATTAACAAGTATTTGTGGAAATTAATGTTCAATGAGAAAGTTAAAGGTATCAAAATTTGTAGAAAATGTTCATAGTAGTAATTGTTGAAAGAGTATATGCCTATGTAAGTATGTATTAGAGTTGTTTGATATGAATGTCTTTGGATGGAGAAGAAGTAGAATGAATTGGCACATGAGAAAGGAGAGAGAGAACAAGGTTCAACATGACCTTACATCCGGATTGGTCATGGCTGAAGTTTATCCCATTACATTTCAGCTCCTTGTCTTGTTGCTTTCATCCCTTGACAAACTGGTGTTGATCTGAGCTTTTTATTGTCATTAGATTTTTTACACTGACTCATGAAGTCCCTAAGTCTTGCAAGTTGCTCCCACTGGTCAAACCCAATTTAACACCTACTTGCAAAATATAGTTTTGACTTTTTCCTTAAGCACATGGGCAATCCTTTTTCTGTTTGGGAAAAACCAGGATTTCACATGTCATTGTGAATTTTTGTAAAAGTGAAGAAGATTGATTTTAATTCTTAATTTCCTATTCACTACAAACACACATATCATAGCCTTTAATAATTATGTCTGCACAAACATTGATATTAAAAAAAGCTGAATATCAATTGGCATGTATCCAATTATGAAAGCAGAATAACATATCCCATATTTTAATTCTTGAAAGCTCCCAAGAAAACTAAATTTCAACAATAAGGAGGTGTTATGCTATTAAACAAATCAGTCAGTTCATCAATCTAATCTTTGTCTAACTTTATATTGACATATATAAATATATATATTTATATGCAGACACTGACACAACTGCTCACATACATTTATCTATGAGTATTTCTCAATGTTTATACATGGATGAAACTGGCTATATATATATATATATATGTATAATTCTTGTAGATGTAATATGTTCTTTATATATTTCATGTAATAAAACAATTCTCTCAACATTCTAATAAAAATTGAAAGTAAATTCTTTGAAGATATTTGCACTAAAATCTGAATATTTTCTTTAGTGCTCATTTAAACAAATATAAAAATAAATCTCTCTATGTAAAAAATGCTGTATATACATTGTATATACAAGCAGAGTAATGAGAGACAGGAAGATTTTGTTGGAAACAAAGAAAATAGTACTGGATTTTAATGTGATGTCTGTCCTTCTGTATAACAGTGAATGCTAGACTATCTCCTCAAAGATGTTTCTGGGACACATAATGAGACAGGAGCGCTTGGAAATACTAAACTTTCTCATTACTTTCACTGTTGTTGTGAACCTTGTAGATTTTGTGTTACCTTTGTCATTTTGTGCATCTGTTTGATTTTGGCATATCCAATATATAGTCCCCTTTTTCTAGTAACTATGCATTCTGTTTTCTCATAGTTTTAAGTTCATAAATAGATTTAGCTTTTGGGATAATCCATTCTATGGTTTCATTTAGGTGTATAATCTGTTTACCACCTTTTTCTTTTTGGAAAAAAAATTGCTTCTTTTCTTTTGCATTGTTTATCTATAAATGACTGACTGAAAAATAAAAGCAACCAAATGAAATTTGAAGTTCTGATAAGCTTTTTTCTGGTGTCCCAAATACATGAATTTAAGCATGCTACTAGATTGGTAATTAGGTCTCATTCTTTTACTGTTAAGTAAATGCAACTGCCACTTTTACTCTGTTACTTTTCTTGCACTTCCCAACTGTAGAACACTTTTCTTATATCTTGCTTCTCTGATAACTACAATTTTCAAAAACTAAATTACCACATTTTGTGTTTTCTTGAACCCTGTTCCATTTTCATCTTTTCCTCATTTCTCTCCATTTTCCCAGTCTCCTCATTCTCTTTCACTTTCACTCCCTTGCGTTCTAGTGGCATTATCATCTTGATTGCGGTGAAAAGCTTAAAAAAACAAAATGTGGATCTAATTTTCACTTTCAACCCATGACAGTCAATATTATGGCCTGTTTCCTTTTCTGCTACTCTATCATTATTTTCAAACATACTATATATCTTAATACCAATAGTTCAGATCTTTAGAGCCAGAATATGCATTACTCTATACACAGGATTGAATAATACCTATTTCCTTCATATTCTGTTGGTAAGAACATTTTCTTCCTAAGAACAGTTAAAAGTTCCTGAGATACTTTCTTGACCACTACAATTTTAACATTTTTGGGTCTAGTGTTAACATTATCTATCCTACATATCCTCATAAGTTGCACTTACTTCTTTCGTACATTCATACAACCACCTGAATAAATAACTTTCTATGTTGAGCAGCTCTTTTACTGAGGGGGAAATGTAGTTAAAGTAAACCCCTAAAAACAAAGCACAATGAGTTTCATCATGAGTTTCATCACAATGAGTTGAAGAAGTTATTTTAAGCATTGCTCTTTCCATTGATCTTGATGCATTTTTAACTTTGTTTTCAAATTATTTAGTTTATTTCTAGGTATGCAATTGCCTACATAATGCATTCCAGCAAATTACTTTTTTTAATACCTTATCCTTCCTTATTTAGATGATCATTTCTCCCTGTAAATTGTAATTCATCCAATGATTTCAATATTCTTAAAATGACCTCAGCAAATCATAGGTGTTTTTAATCCACACCTATATATTTTTTTCCTTTAATTTCATGTCTAAAAGAAGACAAGGATATATCTTCTTACTTACTATTTTAAAATGAAGCAATCCTGAGAGAATTAGAAAGTCTATCTGGATTCATTATTAATGTGCTTATGACTACATCACAAAAAAAAACATGAAAATATCTTCTTACTTCTTCTTCTTCTTCTATGTGCGCTGTTCCTTTCAGGACGTAGGCAATCATGGTTCTCCACGTCTCCCTATCCTTTGTGGCTCCTAGTATGTTTGTTCCCATTACTCTTGTCAACCTCCGTTCCGTCAACCACCTGATCAAGCACTGCAAATATATTATCCGTTGTCTTCCTCTGTCTCTCTTTCCTTCTATCTGGCTAGCCAGCATCAGGTTCTCCAGGCTCTCCTTCCTCATTGCGTGTCCCAGGAACTTCAGTTGTCTCTTCCTGATGCTCAGTATCAATTTCCTCTTTGTTGCCATTCTTTCCAACACCTCATCGTTGCTTGCATGCTAAGTCCATGATATTTGCAGCATCCTTCTGTGGAACCACATTTCCGCTGCTTCCAGTTTTGTCCTCATTTTTGATGATATTGTCAAGCATTCGCTGCCGTATTGAAGAACTGACATCACGTAGCAGTCCAGCACTCTTTTCTTTGTTTCCAGTGAGATTTTCCTGTGTGTTAGTATTTTGCTCAGCTTCTGGAACGCGTCCTTTGCCATGCCAATTCACCTTCAGATCTCTGTGTCACACTTTCCATCTTCAGTTAGAACACTTCATAGGTATTTAAATTTTTGTACTTGCTTGATTCTGGTATCTCCCACATTTATTTGGCATTTTGGGTTGTACCTTTTGCTGATGACCATGCACTCAGTTTTCTTAAAGTTTATTTGTAGTCCTTTTTTGTCGCTCTCCACTGCTACCTTCTGTAGAAGATCTTGTAGTTGATTTTCTGTATCCGCGATCAGCACTGTATCGTCTGCCTACCTTATGTTGTTCAAGTTGTGTCTTCCAACAACAAATCCTGGCGTGTCATCTAGAGTCCGCAAGATATTCTCACTGTACAGGTTGAACAAATTCGGTGAAAAGACACAACCTTGTCTCACGCCTCTTTCTATCTTTGTAAATCTACTGAAGATTGTTGCCTGTCCGTATGCAGGCCGTTTACTGCCAGTAGAGATTCTTAATTACTCTTATGTCTTTGCCGAAAATGTTGAGGCTGCCGAGCATCTCCATCAGTTCTTTGTATCATATCTTGTCGAATGCCTTCACATAGTCAATGAAACATAGGTACAAATCTTTCTTCATTTGTATTGCACTTTCGGAGAGCATCCTAATCATGAATATGGCGTTCCTTGTTCCTGTGTCTTTGATGAACCTGCACTGTTCCTGCCCTATCTCTGGCCTGATTTTGCTTCTCACTCTATTCATCAGGATTCTGACCATCAGTTTGGTAATGTGGCTCATTAAGCTGATAGTTCTGTGTAGTTGACACTAGTTTGCGCCTGGTTTCTTCGGCAGTGCTATAAATATCGACTTGCATAGGTCATCTGGTATTATTCCGCTGCTATAAATTTTGTTTATTATGTTGGTAATTTTTTCTATGCCATATTCTTCTCGGGCTGTCAGCTGCTCTATCACTATGCTGTCTGAACCAGCTGCTTTGTTTCTGTTCATTTTGGCCATTGCAGCTTCCACTTCGGATTTTAGTATTTCCAGTCCATCCATCTCCTTTTGTATTCTCAGTTGTTCTTGCTTGTCGCAAAAAAGATCCTTTATATATTCTTCCCATCGCTGTAGTATTTCCTCTTTCTCTAATATGATTGTTCCATCCTTGGATTTTATGCATCCTGTTGTGGAGCAGGTTTTTTGTCCTGTTAGTTCTCTTATCTCTTTATGCATCTCTGCTTTGTTAGTCCTGCTCAGTCTCTCTACTTCTTCGCATTTGTTGTTGAGCCATTCCTCTTTGGCTTGTCTGCATTGTTCCTTATCTCCCTGTGGAGTCTCTTGTAACCTGCTCCATGTTTTGGCATTATTTTTTGTCTCCTTTTGCATCATATGGAGGATCTCTTTGGTCATTCACTCGTTTTTTCTTCTGCGTCTATGTTATTCGCTGAGGTCACCATCGCTTCTTTTAGTGACTCCCATTTTGAGTGCCCTTTTCCAATATGTTCTTCATATTTCTTTCTCACACTGTTATTGTATTCTTTCTGCAGGGTAGGGTCATTCTCTAGCGTGTTGTATTGTATCCTTGGTGATGTGCTGGGTTTCTTCAATCTTTGGAGTTTCACCCTTAGTTTGCAGATGACTGGGATGTGGTCACTTCCGCAGTTGGCACCTGGGTATGTTTTGCATTGGACCACTGCATTCCAGAATCTCTTGATTATAGTTATATAGTCTATTTGGTTCTTCGTGTCACCCTCCTGGGCTTCTCCATGTCCATAAACGCCGTGGGTGTTCTTGGAACCAGGTGTTAGTAATTACCTGGTCATTGTCTGAGCACTATTAGACCCATTTTTCTACTCGTTCATTGTGCTCACCTAGTCCAAAGTTGCCGCTCGGGTCTCCTACTCTATCTTTATCTACCTTGGCATTCAAGTCACCCATTATAATCTTAATTTCTTGGCTTTTGCATTGGGCCTTGGCATTGTCCAGTGTTGAATAGAAAGTTTCTATCTTGTCCTCCGAACTCTGCATTGTCGGCGCATAAACTACAATAATAGCTATATTGAATGGCCTTCCTCACAGTTTGACCAAGAGGACTCTCTCTGAAAGCTGACAGTATCCAACAACACATTCCTTCACTAGTTTGTTTAGTATTACGCCGACCCCATTTTCGTTTTTTTTCCTCTTGCATATATTATCCTTTGGGTGTCGCTACTGAAATCTCCGCTATTAGGCCATCTGGTTTCACATATGCCTAGGATGTTTATGTGCAGTCTGTCCATCTCCTGCTTGACATTTTCTAGATTGTCCATCGTTGAGTGTCCTGACGTACCATGTTCTGATAGTAATTTTGTCTTTGATGCGCACAGTTGCAGGGTAACAGTCCAGAGACACCTGTTGCTCATGACGCTCTTTCCCGGGCGAGGGACAAATTTTGTGGTAAAATGTCCCCTTTACACCGTTAGTGCTAACAGTCGCCAGATGATGGTCAGGTGGCACCTGTTGCCCATGCTGGTCCTTACCGAGTGAGGAGTTGTTTCCTTGGGAAGCAACCTTCATGTAGGCTTTAACACATTTGTCGTAATTAACTATGATTGAGCAGGGGTAAATAGTGGAGTGGTATCCTGTTGCCTTCTCCACGATGTTTATTGAGACATCACCTCTAGTTAGCTGACCGTTGACTCCTTGAGAGTTCTTCTGCCCTTTGTAGGTTTACAGTTTTTGACCTACAGGGATGCTAATGTCCCAGTTGAAGAAAAAAATAAAATAAAATAAAAAATAATAATTTTTTTTTTTACTAAATTGAAACGGCCTTTAAACCAACAATTTAGTAGAATTTAGTCCCAAAATTAAATGAATAAAAACAAATATGGTAGAATGAATTAGCAGAAAATTTAATCTTATCTTACCACATGTGGACCACTGAAAGTTGAGAAAATTTCTAAAGTCATACCAAATTTGCTCTGATTTTCCAGCTTATGTCAGCTACCAGTAAATAAGCAGAGTGTGTTAGATAGAGAGAGAGAGAAGCAAGTGTCCAGTAATCAGAGGGTGGGGAGAGAATGGCTGAATTCAAAGAGTAACGAACTTCAAAAAAAATAACAAGTTTTCTGTTATACAGCTAGTGTCACATTCTTCTTACTTACTATTTGAAAATGAAGCAATCCTGAGAGAATTAGAAAGTCTATCTGGATTCATTATTAGTGTGCTTATGACTACATCACACTAAAACATTGGTCTCCATTTGATCACCAAAGTTAACTAACATTGAGCCTGGTCAGTAAGTGACCATTTGGGAATATCAAGGTAATGTAAGCTTTGATATATTGTTTATATATAAATATCCTTGGAAAAGTTTTCAATCCACCTCTTCTCTCTGAGCTATGAGTTAATTAGTAAGAATTGTTTCACTAAATTATTATCAACAAAAAATAAAATTTGAATAATCTAAACATATTTACTGGCTTTAAATACTCTGGAAAAGGTCAATAAGCTATAGGAAATGAACGAATGAAATCAATCATTGTTAGCTGCCAAAATCTGAACCACATAAGATATGGAGATGACATAGTGTTGATAACAGACACAAAAAGGAAACTACAGGAACTCCTACCAAAGTACATGTTCCAGGCCCTTGATGAGGCAGGCGAGGCTTGTACTGTTGCCCTGGACATCTCCAAGGCTTTTGACAAGGTTTGGCATGCTGGCCTCCTCTGCAAGCTAAGGAGTTACGGTATTACCAGACGATTGCTAAATCTGATCCAATGTTTCCTAAATAATCGCATAATGAAGGTTGTCCTGAATGGGTGCACCTCCACATCTTACTGTACAAACACTGGTGTCTCTCAGGGCTCTATCCTAGGCCCAACACTCTTCCTTATTTTCATAAATGACCTCCCATATGAGATCAAGAGCCAAGTAGGCATCTACACAGATGACACCACAATTTACTCCCACATCAGTAAGAAACCCGGCATGGCGGACAAACATAATCTCAATGCTGATCTTGAGAGTGATCTACATTCTGTGGTAAATTGGGGTAAGAAGTGGCTTGTAAATTTCAATGCGTCTAAGACCAAGCTGCTGTCTGTCAATCATCACAGGCAACCTCTCCTGTGCCCTATAAGCATGGACCAAGCAAGTCTCTCCAATACACTGCACCTCCTCGGACTTACCCTCTCTTCTGATCTCAAGTGGAACCACTACATTGAGTCAATAGCTAAATCCACTGCTAGGAAGGTTGGGTCACTGTGTCAGGCCAGGATGTTTTTCCCACCTGAATCCATCCTGTATATATACAAATCAACCATTCATCCGTGCATGGAGTACTGCTGCCATATTTGGTCAGGCATTCCTGCTGTTCATCTCGGTGTTCTTGACAGGATCCAAAGGAGAATTAGTAATGTGACAGATACCGTTCTTGGCGGCTTGACTCCAGCCACTTTCCCAGACGGGATGTGGCTTCCCTTTGTCTGTTCTATAAATACTTTCATGGCTTCTGCTCCAACAAACTTAAGTCACTGTTGCCTCTGCAACAGGTGTTTACTCATGCAACCAAACTGGCAGCTAGGTCTCACCAAATGCAGATGATAGTTCTACTCCTGCAGCTTTTTTTCTTGCACTTTCCGCCTGTGGAACTCGCTTCCTTATTCTTGCTTTCCTGATGGCTACAACCTCCAGGAATTTAAATGCATAGTCAACACTCATCTCTTAACTACTTGATCCTAGTTCTTTCTTCACCACCCTGTATATACTTTTCTTTCTCTCCACCTCTGCACCTATCATCACACCTGTATTCCCTTCTTTCTCTTGTTCCTTTCTAACTGGTTCATCCCTCTCTTCACTCTCTTCTATCTAATTTTTTACTCTAATGTAGCCCCCTGCACATCAGTGGCTCTACCCCCTTGCTTGGGATGATATAACTTTTAAAAAAATTTTAAAAAATGACATGGGCATAAAACAAATCAATAAATATTTAATAATTACATTTATTGCAGTTTCATCAATGAAAGAATGAAGAAAATTTAGGGTGAATTGGATGAGTTCATCTTTGCTTCTATACCTTGCAAAATTTTGCAAAGTAATAACATTCTATTTTCATTTAGAATTATCCACTTGAAAATAGTATGAAATACATAATTTCTTTTAAAAAACTGGGGTGGCCTAATAATTATGGCCTGTAGTGTATATATAATTCTATCAATAAGAATATTATTTTAATGTGAAGTCCTTTTGAAATAATCTCATTGACTTTTACATGTACAGTAGACATTACTTATGCACAACACATTAACTTTAGAAAATTCAGTTATTGTACTTTTCTTTGTTGACATCTCCAAAAGTGGTCAAAGTTGCTGGGGAATGGGTGCTTTTAATTCCCTAGCTCTGCAGAGATTGCCAACCAAAAATGAAGTGCGTTTATTTACCCATTAACACAAAAAGTAATTTTGAATTAACAGTTCTTGTTCTCCTAGACTGGTTGCCAACTAAGGCTAGAGAGACCAGTTATCCTGTTATTTAGTCATGGAAGAAAATCATTTATAAGTTTCTCAAGGTTAATTCATCATATTATAATCTTAGGTGGAATTTGAACTACGCTCCCTGATTTTTGTTACACCATGTACCCACCCAAAACATTTTTTTAATACCGTGTGAATTAAAGACTGATGAAGCCAATCAAAATGGTCTGTTGTTGCTTTGTGCACGTATATATATATATATATATATACGTATATATGATTAATACAAAGAATTTTGTCACTTAATTGAGAAGGTTCATGCTGACTTTGAAGTATTATGAAGACACCATTATGATGTTGTCATTCACAGGGCTAAGTTATTTTTATCTGCTGTCTTGTTCCATGATTTACCTTGTTCAAAACAGCAAATTGAAAAATTATCCCTGATGAGTGATAACATCATAACCATTTCTTCATGAAACTTTGAATTCAGCATGAACCTGCTCAGTTAAATGACAAACTTCTCTGCATTAATCCTAATAATGGTGTCTCTACCTCAATATCAGTCACTTTATGACAAGGGACCTGCTTGCCAAAATGCTTTTTATCAGTAAAACTATTGAAAAAAAAAACAACAATTTTGGTGCTAAACTTTATTACAGCTCAACACTATATATGGCATGACTTGGAGTTTCATGTTTTATGCAATCATCAGGTGCATATTTCAAACTGACAGTTTAATAGATTTTAATTTAAATTTACTAAATATTCATGGGAATTAAATCTTATAAAGTTACTGGTTTTTTAATAACAAGATAGTTAAGATTAAAGAAATGTGATTTCTTTGTGGTAATGTGTGAGAAAATAGAGGCAAGATAGAAAGCAAGGAGAAAAAATGGGTGAATGAGTATGAGAATCTCTCTGAAGATATGGTGTAGGAAATCTGTTTATTGCTGCTCTTTCTCATTACTGGTTGCCTTATCTGGTCTAATGACTTTGCTTATATACCCTTCAAAAGGATCATGAACATGTTTTTGTTGTTAGTAGGAACATAACTGATTAGTTTAAAAATGTTAAAGATTTATTTCAAAGGATTAATTTATTAACAAGAAGGATGCACATTCTTTGACTCAGAAGCTATATTCTTGTCATTTGGTGCTTGACTGTTTTAACGTTTATTTTTAGTTTCACTTCAAAATCTATTTACTGCTGTCTTGATAAAAAATATAATAGGTCTTACAAACTAAACTGAGAGAAGCTCTCAAAAATAACCTGTAATCAGTTATTAATTAAAACAAGCAATGACTTGTAAATTTGAACGACTTAAAAATGGGACTGCTGTCTTTTAATCATTATAGAAATACATTTTTGAATGGCTGATGTTGACCTATAAGAAAAACTCATTGCACTTTCTTATTCTCATATTTTCTGCTGAAATAAAATGGAGTGATTATATTGAATAATTTGCCATGTCCGCTGCTATGGTTGGTTCGCCGTGTTGTCCCAGACAGTTTTTCTTGTCAGAATTCAACTTTCACATTTATAAATCTACCATTTGTCTCTGCATTGAATATTGCTTGCATATATGGTCTGATGCTCCGAATATATAACTCTAGGTTCTCGACAAAATCCAAAGAAGAGTCTGTAACATTATTATTCCTGACTTGGCATCTCAAATTTACCACAGCTGTTACACAACTTCCCTCTCTCTCTTTTCTTCAAATATTTTAATGACATTTTGTCCAATGGTACCTTAGTACCTCAAGTGCATGAATTTAAACATGTTACCAGCTACTAGTTCTCAATTTTCTGTCAAAATAGCTAAATGTAATAGTAAGTTCTATTTGAATAGTTTCTTTTATTGCATTTCTTACCTGTGGAATTTTGTTATCATTTCTTGCTTCCCTGCCCTCTCAATCATCAAAAATGTAAATGCAACATCAATAACCATGTTCTGCCATCTTTCTCATTATTTTCCAATCTCAATAAGCCCTTGTATTTTAATGACATTATCACCTTGCTTAGGGTGTAATGATTAAGAAAACAATGAAACTTTTGTTGGTAATTATTTACTTTAGATATATAAGGAGAGCTGAGAAACAATATTTTAAAATTTATCAGTTGTTACCTTCTTTATGTTAGCTTTCAAAGCTGTCACTAACTAAATTAAATGTTTTAAAAGATTTTTTTCAGAGCAATAAATTCTAATTAAATGAAAATTAAACCTATTTACTCACCATTTTCTAGAATAAAATGTGAAAAATTTGGAATGAATTTTATAAACCTCAAGATCACACCACAAACCACAAATAGTTTCTTCAGCTTAAAATGGCTCAGGCTATAGATTTAGCTCTTTGTACAGTTGTACAGATTTTTCATTGAATCATTATGTATTTATTGCATATTTACAAATAATTTTATACTGTGCTTTGAAGTTTTTGATCAGCTGATTTAATAAATTGTATATAGGTTAGTTCAGACTAATTTCCTCATATTGGTTACTTTGTCACAACACTTTGGCTCCATGTTCTCAAGCTGAAACATTAGAATAAAACAAAGACGAGGAAATTAATCTGAACTAACCTATATACGGTGCATTTTGAAAATTGATCAGATTGTGTCTTTAGTGTGATAAAAGTTGTTTTTTTTTTATTATTTGAAATTTCTTCAGATGAATAATAAAAGCAGTAAAGATGTTGTAACTCATAATGGATCTTTTGATTGTGTTTTTGATTAAAATATGTTGGAGGTGGCACAGCTTCTGAATTTTCATTATGATGCAATGATTTGGGAATGCTAGCAAAATTTAGACTTATCTCTGCAAATTGAAAATATGTATTAATTTTAAAAAGACAATTTCCAGTTTATGCAGTTCATCTATTACTTTCTATTGGATTGAAGAACACTGAGTGTTCTCTTGAAAAACATGTTTTCAGGAATTTAATTTTTGCATGCAAATGTTAAAGATTAAATAAAATTAGAGAAATTATATGAAAACAAAAGTCTTTATGAAGTTTTACAGGAAAAAATTCTTAGAACAATAATTGATGGTCTGAGTTTTTTATGGTTTATCAACCCTTTGTGGTTTATTTAAAATCAATACACTGAGATCTGAAAGTGAATTGACATGGCCAAGGATGCATTCCAGAAGCCGAGTAAAGTATTGAGAGACAGGAAAATTTCACTGGAAACAAAGAAGAGAATACTTGATTGTTATGGGATGTCTGTTCTTCAATATGATGTGAATGTTGGACAATCTTCTCAAAGATAAAGGAGAGACTTGAAGTAATCAAAATGTGGTTTTACAAAAGATGCTGTGTATACCATAGACTGAACATGGGAACAATGATGAGGTTTTGCAGATAATGGAAATGAAAAGGAAACTAATACTTATAAGGAAAAGACAGCTGAAGTTTCTGGAACATATAATTAGGAGTAGGTGCTTGGAGAATCTGATATTCACAGTTCAGATAGAGAAAAAAAGAAAGAGACTAACAATGTAGAATACTTGATGGGCTTGAGCAAATAGATGGCAGAGTGGGGTTTTGGTAGGGTAACAGGAGAAAGCAAGTTAAGAGCCATTAGGAATAGGGAGATATGGAGATCATGATTGCCAACATACTGAAGGGACACAACACATAGAAGATATATTTTTGATTGTAAGAATCATTCTTTTGTGAGAGGAATATTATAATAATAATGTTTTGAGAATAACAATTTTTCTACATAAGTGTGTGGCAGAATTACTTCCCATATAATGGTAAGTTATTAGCTAGGTGAAGACACTATCGTCACTAATGTCTTACAATTATGTGAAAGTATTTCTGCTGTACCCTGTAAAAGACCTACAGCTTAACTAATTGGTGACTGATACATTTTCTAAGTGCATCCAGCAGCAAGGTCTCTGATTGAGAGGTTGTGAGGAGCATGGGACCACCTCTTAATTGCTGTTGTTCCCAGGTCCGCCCAGACCTGGAGTGGTAGCATCTGTTAGTTCCAAGTTACGGGCAAATAGTTAACCCCCAAACTGGGGTCAAAACACTATGAAAGTATAAAAATACACTTTTGTAGAAATATATACATAAAAATAGACTTTTATGGAAAAATATACATGTTTGAAGGAAAAGAATTATTACCCTAACACATTTTTAAAAGAAATACGTTTTTGAATACAAATTCAGAATACATCTTCAGTTTTCTAAAATAAAAAAAATTTTTTCCTCAAAATCCGACTAAATCAACTTCCTCACTATAACCAAATGTTAAAAAAAACAATATCTTCAAACCTTACCTTTTTGGCATTAAATAACCCACAGAGGTTGATATGCCATTAAACAAAACTCAAACTAACTAATCCAAGTGTATTTGCATCGATCAGAAACCAGGTCTGGATGACAAAGTGAACCTCGCTGCCGCACTGGAAAGGGACCTCCAATCCGTAGTGACCTGGGGTAGGAAATGGTTGGTAAATTTCAATGCCTCCAAAACAAAGCTGTTATCAACTAACCACCATAGACTATCGCATCTACCTCCCATTAGCATGGGACAGGCTAGCCTCCCAGAGAGTAAAATACTACGCCTCCTTGGCCTTACACTCTCGGCGGACCTCAAATGGAATGACTATATTGAATCCATTGCCAAATCTGCTGCTATGAAAGTCGGCTCTCTGTGCAGGGCCCGGAAATTTTTCCCACCTGAAACTATTCTGCACATATACAAATCTACCATCCACCCGTGTATTGAATATTGCTGCCATATCTGGTCGGGTGCCCCTGCTGCTCTCTTTGGGCTTCTTGACAAAATACAAAGGAGGATCTGTAACGTGGTTGATACTAACTTGGCAGACCGGCTGCAGCCGCTCTCACACCGGCGTGATGTAGCTTCCCTGTGCCTCTTCTACAAGTACTTTCATGGCTTCTGCTCCGATGAGCTTAGATCACTGGTGCCGCCTAAGCACGAATTTACACGAGATACTAGATTAGCAACTAGGTCCCACCCTTTTACAGTTAAACAAATAAGATGTAACCGTAAATTCTACTCCAACAGCTTCTTTTCTCGCGCTTCCCGCCTGTGGAACTCCCTTCCACAAGTCTGCTTTCCCGACAGTTACAATCTCCAGGTGTTTAAATGTAGGGTCAATAGACACCTCCTATCACACTAACTCCCAACTATTCTCACAACACTCTCATCTACCCAACCCTCATTCTCGGTATCCTCACCCGCCTATCACCCACCCTCTGTTATTTCCTATATTTAACCAGCCTTTCTCCTCTCTACGTAGCCCCCTGCACAGTAGTGGCAGTGACATGCCTTGCTCGGGGTGAAACGCTTATAAAAAAAAAAAAAAAAATAATGTAAGTGAATGTAGTAGACTTGAAGGGAATTCACACTTGGCGCTAATTTATCATTACAAATGGCTATCCATTACCTCATCGATACATTCAGCAACAAAATACAGGAGGACATGGAGAATTATGATCACCCACTTCTTAAAAGAACTTGTCACATAATAGAAGATTAAAAAAAAACAAATGAGCTTTAAATCATCTCAAAGACATTGTTAGGTTGGTTGATTTTATGTCATGTCAACTCTTGTTATCAGTGAATTTTGTAAGGCGGCACCCACTCATGATCAAAAATAGTATTAAATAGTGCTGTTCAATCTGACTAGCATCATTTACCATGACCCTATACTGAGGTGCCTGCATACTTTGTTAGTTGGAATACAAAGTCTTCCTTAAATCACTTATTTTGATAAATTCTAATAGATGAATTTTGACACATTTTTGTTTTTAAGTTGATGATTAAAATTTTATGGGAGATAAAACTAAGAAATAGTTTTTCACAGCAGAGAAGATCATTAGAATTTATTGGTTTTCAATTATTTGCTGAATTTTTTTCTTACTGTAAAAAGATAAAAAAATTGAAATAAAAAACAAATAGATTAGGTTTGCTTAAATCATAGAAATCACAGAGAAATAAAAGTTTTAAAATGAAATCACAGCAGAGGTAAAAGCAAGATAGTAATTTCCTGTTGGAATCATCAAGATTTTTCACTTTTTTTTTTTACTTTTCTAGAAGGAAAATGAAAAAAAACATTAACTAAATATTGTCACTGAGTCGCAGGGTTTCCTCAAACCAAATTGAAAAAATGCATTGTAAACAATAAAACTTGAGCCAAAATTGCCTATCTTAAATTTGAACTCAACTGATTCCTCATTCCAAGGTGATATTCATTGTACTACAATGCACATTCATTTTATAATTTACTGTAGGAAAAAGAAAATTTTTTATACATTTTTTGCAAACGAGAACCCCAAGGATTGTAGCTATGAGAAAAATATGCAAATGAGCTTGTAAAATTACAGATATTAATTCTGATTTTTATTTAATATACAAATTATCTTTTAATGCAGTAATATTTCTCAAATAGAATTAAAATGAGCTTAGCATGTGAATTGAACCATAAATGATTTCCATTTCTATTTATCAAGTTCATTTTTTAAAAAAATAAAGTCCAATTACATTTTATTCAATTGTATATTCAGCTTTTTTTGTAGTAATTTTTTGCCACTAATCAGGTAGCTCTTTGGTATATTCTACAGGTTTTGATTTGAAAATATTTGCAACCAACTCTTGAATCTGGTTTCCCTTAAAGAAAGTTTTTTTCATCAAAGCATTTTTCAGTGATCAATAAAGTAATAAGATGGTGCAATGTCCACTGGATATCACAGGTACAATAGAATAGTGACTGAGCTTCAGAATTGTTGTAGTGGTCATTCGTTTATTATGAAGGAAAATATTTTTTTATGTAAATGAATGCAGAGCAAACTTTTAAGGAGATATTTTAGCTACTGGAGGTGTAAATACGCATTTAATATTTCATTGCATTTAAAGAATTCTAAATGAATAATACTGTGATGATGGTGATTTATTATCATCATTGAGTGGACTCTGAATTTTTGCCGATTGGGATAAACAAGTGTTCTCTCAGGGAGGCTCCATGGCATGAGGGCCTCTTAGAACTTAAGCTCAATCTAAACTTCAAATAGAACTCATACATATGATCCATCACTAAAGGTGCTGGGGAAATGGTTGATTCCTTGTCCTGCTTTAGTAAGAATCTGACACCTTCTGCTATCCTCAACGTTATTGCTATTATATATGGGCAGTCTCTATAGATTTTGAAAGCAGTTCCACATCCTTGTGCGTAATAAATTATTTTATACCCTGGAACCTCTTTCTTCACAGACAAAACATTGCCAGCTTTTCACTGATCTATTTCTATTTTCATAGAAAGTATTCAGAGAAAGTACATTTCTTAGTTTTGTGGTATATCAATATGATGATGATGATAAAGCTCTAACCAAAATTATGATTTTTTTGCTGTTATAACAATGAATATCATATATAATAATGAACAATGACACCTTAATCCTTTTTTCTTCAGTGACAGTGGCATGGAGAAGGGGTTTGGTCAGGGGTAGGCACATGCTCAAGTTGACTGCTGTGTCCATCTTCCCTTCTCTCTTGTTTCTGATCTGAACTGCCTCTCTTCTGAACTGAACCTTGCCTCCCACTTAAATAAGCCAGCTTCATTTGACACATGATATTTCCACTGCATTTTGTTAAATTTCGAGTGCTTATTTCCTTGACCTCGACTTCTGTTTATCAAAACAAAACCCAGCCTGCACCTGGACTTTTCGCAGTCACTGACATTTCAAACAATATTCACCTTCTTTCAAATCTTGCTAGCCTTTTGTTGCTCAGTGCAAATACATTTCTGGGCAAAATTGCACACTGCAGTGAAAGAATACATAACATTCCTTTCACATAATTTTTCCAAATGTTCATCTATGAACATTTTAAGTAAATTTCTTCCATGACCAACCCCCTCCACCATACAACCACCTCTTTGTATGACACATTTACATAATATAACATAAAAAATCATGAAAAAATAATTAAAAAAATATCAATATCAAAGGTGATGTCCTTTTCGCTTCACATTGGGTGCATGTATCTACCTTGTTAATTCTATGCACAAGACACTTTTCTAGTTGTAAACTCTAAGTTAGCTTCCAAACTAAGGCATTATTATGAATTAAGCCAGCATGGATTGCATATAAAAAGTTTTCCTATTCTTTTTGCTTCCTTTTTAACTTCCACTTAGTTGGTCACTCATCTACACATACTGAGATGTATTGGGCATTTTGAAATAGAGCAATGGTCAGAGTCAGAACAAGTATGGCTGAGGAGTGAGTTCATAACTCACCAGGCCCTTCATAATTTTAAACTTACACCACATCTAAGCCACAATTATAAAACCACCATTTGAAAACACCTGATTACATAACTCATAATCACAAGGGAATTTATCTTTCGTGTACTTTCGTCAACTTTCAAAGTTTTCTGCACATCTCAGACTCATTATTTCACAACTGACTTTTAGCATTCTTCTGCTGCACCGATACATCTTTGCCTTTTACAGTTGAACATTAAATCTGTTTTTTATCGTTTTCTTTTGTTCCTTTACTCTTTCTTTTTTTTAATTTATTTATTCATTTATTCAAGTGCTAACCACAGCCCACATACTAGCCAATTAAAGAACTGATTTGCTTCAGGTATCCTTCACCTCTCTTTTTTGTTATTTGTGGCTTCAATCAATTCTTTCATGATACCCTAAAGAAAATCCTTTAACCAAAAAAAAAAAATAAAAAAAAATAATGCACACTGTACTAGAAGAGAAAAGTGAAAGAGCACCTACTTTTTCTTATTTTTTTAAATTTTTTTAACACAATGTTAGAGAAAGTTCTGTAATGTCTGAAAAGTTTAGTTTTTTCTTTTCTTTTTTATGAAGAACACACACAATAATGTTTAAAAGTTTTTTGCACTTTTTTCTTCCTTTCTTTTTGAAAAACACACATCAAGAAAATTTTATACTGTTCAAAAGTTTGTTTTTTCTTCTTTTCCTGAAATTGTATCACACTAATAGACATTCTGGTGCATGTCCATACTATCATGGGCAGTAACCACATCCCCAATTTACAAATTGACATTGGGTAAAAATGACTTTCGCATACACCATGTGTAACTCTAGTCGAGTTTGGCATCACACATTGAACTTCCTAAACTTTAACCATGCTATAATTGAACACAGAAATATAATACCATTATTTACAGTGCATGTCATTTAAGGTCTGCCTGAGAAAACAACAATTAAATGAAAGAAAAACAAAGAAAAAACTACCTAAAGACCTGATTGTATCTGATGATGTTGGCATGCATTTTAATCAGAGGATTAGTTGCAATGCTTACAGTTCTAAGCTCTAAACTAACTTAGTCTAAAAATAGGTCCATCTTACTCTAAATATCACATAACTAAACCTTTTGTGCAGAATGAAATCTAATTTAATCCCCTTTTTTGAGTGCCATTCTCTTCTCTAGCAACTCAATTTGCAACAGATTTTTCCATGTATGTCTTACTTTACTTCCTGTGGTCCTTATAATACCCAAAATCAACCTCAAAGAACCTAACTCTTGCAGCTTTTTTATGTTCTTTCAAACAAAGCAGCAATAGAAGATAATTCCGTTGAAGAGCTTGATCTGCCTAAAATTGGTTAGAGTTAAAATCGAACTTAATGACTGGAAGAGTCCCAAAATATTTCTACATTTTACAACTTTATTTCTTTCTTCAGCTCTGTTTCTTCTGACTGTTTCTTCATCTGCTCCTCTGTAAATTCTTTTTCTTCCACAAACTTCCTTTATTTCCCCTGTATGTGCTCTCTAAGATGCTTGACATGTCTGAAAAAAAAACATGCCCTATATCCATGGTCAGACTCTGCACAAAATTGCAAAAAGTATGCTATTTCACTTTTAGTTTTTCTTCCTTCTATAAAAACCACCAGAGCAAAGTACACAAAGTTACATACTTTAACTCAATATCTCTACCACAATCATTCAGTGTTTACTTGCCATGGTAAGCAGGGTCAATCAACCTTTCAATAAGTCACAGTGCACCAATTTGAATAAATGTTAAATAACCTGGAAACCAATTTGAGTATACACTGCTTTGACAACAAATAATCTGGGAATGAAAATGATTATCTTTTTCACAGGCAAGAAAACGGACAGCAACAAGGATATATAAAAATGTACAATATATTTTAATTCTTTTTTTTCTTCTCATTTTGGTGATGTGGCTTGTGTAGGTTTGGTTGGAGGTAGGCACATGCACACACAAGGGACAGTTAGCTGCTGCATTTGTCTTCCCTTCTCTCCTGTCTCTGATTTGAACTAAACTGCTGTGTGATCTCTCTGATCTATTAAATAGACAAGCCTTGTTCAACATGTGACGCTTCCGCCTCATTTTGTTTATATATTGAGAGCTTATTTCCTTGATCTCAATTTCTGTTTGGCAAAAAAAACAAAAAAAAAAAAAACAGCTTGCACCTGGATTTTTTGCAGCCATTGACATTTGTTAAACAATATTCACCTTCTTTCAAATCATTCTGGCCTTGTGTCACTCAATACATTTCTGGACAAGATTACATGCTACAGCAAAAGAATATATAACAGTTCCCCCAGTTGTAACTTTCACAGCTAAAACCTGCTATGCTATGCACATCATAGCAAACCACCTTCATTCCCTTTGGTGTAAGCTCTAGTTAAGGAGCTTCTTTCATGAACTACTACTTTGTGTAACAAACTCTTTAAGAGAATGTTTCCTCAATAACTGTTTAACACTAGAATTAACCATTAGCTTCTCCATATATTCTGATAAATTATGCCCTTTATAGCTTACTCTGTAACTCTTTACTTCAAGTGGCTCTTGTAATCTTGATGAACATTATAGTAAAAAAGTTCACTACCTTTTACATTGAACATTGTCATATTTTAGTGTACTCAATGTTATTCTTAACTGCCATGTATGATTTGTAGTGTTATACTCTGTTGTAATTAGATCTCTTTCTGATTTGTTCTGCATGCTGGCCAGATTTGAACACATTCAAGGAAGTGAACAAATTAAGGCATTTCTGTCTACTCTGAACATCACATCTGGTTCATGAAGTAAGCTTCACAATGAAAATAACACTGGCCAATCACAAACTATCCTGTCAGAAAATGGGATGTCCCTCAGGACTGTCTGATCTGCATAAAAGCAAGTTCCTTGCATTGATCAATGGCAGTTACAAATAGCTGCAGGCCACCTGCTGACATACAGGGTGCTAGACCCCACCCCCCCATCACCACCATGACCACACATCTCAACACGACTGCTACCATTTACAGGTCTGAATAAATCACCACAACATTGACACCACCCAGCTACAAACCTTCCTCATCGCCAATGCTATCACCTTGGCAAATCCAACAGAATATCATCTTCCTCAATGATACCACCCAGCTGACTGCTATTACTTCAGGCCTGCTTGCAAGCAATGACTCAGACCTCTCAAGTAAACAACATTGATGCTGTATCAGTCACCTTTGGCACCACATGTAAATGAATGTGTCCCTGCATGTGTGCTACTACCCTTGCGTAGAAACACAAACCAACCAGCTACATCAAACACTCATTACCTCAACAACCCACCGCCATCACTTTGGCATATCTGACTTGCAGTTATCACTGTGACTTCTGTTTCAGGCCTACCAGCCATGTCAATCGTTTGTTACCTTTACAACCAATACCACAACCTTGATTGATGAAAACATGGAAGCAACCATATCCTGTCACCTTGGTCAACCCAGCACAAGAAATTGATCAACTCCAGGCACTACATTTACAGCCTATTACCATCCTGACAAACTGCAATAAAAATCAACATTTCAAGAGTAAGGTATCTGTTTATATATGTAAATAAAAGTGTGTTGTTTTAAAAGGTTAATCTTCATTACTGCTTTCCTCTCGCAAACAAACGCTCAATATTCCAGTAGTTAGGAAGTTATGTTAGTCTTTGAAATTACTTTTGACTTAATCTTTGTTATTTTTGTCTCATATTAGTTGTATCATGTAGTATATACAAATATAGCAAATACTGCATGACAAAAATTTAGGCTTTTTTTTTTTTTAATCATTTGACCCCGAGCAAGGTGGTAACGCCACTGATGTGCAGGGGGCTACATAGGAGTGAAAAGATTGGAAAAGAGAAAGCCAGAAACCACATCCTAACCAGGGAACAAGGTATTAGCCTCTTCACCTGTTCAATAGACGAGGATGGAGTGTGAACTGGGCGATAATTTGGTGTTGTTTATTTTTTTAAGTTAAATGTTTATACATTTAATACAGCAGGAAAAAGGTATTAAATTAAGGATAAAAAATGGATTTTAATTGTATAATTGTGATCATCTTCTTTATGTGACATGTACCCTCAGGATGTCGGGGATCATGGCTCTTCACAATTTCCTGTCTCTTGCTGCTCTAAATAAATTCTGTTTTGTCTTTATTTTTTAAATCCTGTTCTGCCATCCATTTTCTTTTTATTTCTGCACATTTTTCATTGAACCTTTCCTCTTTAGTGTGTCTGCATTTATTCCTTATTTCTTTGTGTACTCTTCTATACTCTTCGAATTTCACTTGAATTCTTTGCATTCACATATGCACAAATACCCTTGGAAAAGGTATTAATCCATCTCTTTCTTCCAGTTATGGATTAAATAACAGGACAGATTGGGTTCTATAGCCTTGGCTGGCAACCAGTCTACTGCAGAAAGTAATGGCAACCTCCTGTGGGATAATCTTTTGCCCAGTCAGTCATGTCACTTTCTAGACATGATCATCCAAGCATGTATCACGTATGGCGCTTAACTGACTGACTCTTCTATATTCTGTTAAATGTCTTGGCCTTGTTTTTTGTCTCCTTTTCATCATATTGAGAATTTCATTTTTTATCAATTCAATTTTTTCTTTGGGGATGATCTTGTTTGTTGATGTCACTGAAGCTTCTCTTAGTGTGTACCACTTCAAGTTCCCATTTTCCTTTTGGCCCTAATATCTGATTTTCATGTTGCACATATATTTCCCTTTTAGATTTAAGTTGTTCAAGAGTCTGTTGTATTGTAATTTAAGCGCTGCCTTAGGCCTTTTTAATTTCTGTAGTTTCACTCTAATTCTACATATAACTGGAATGTGATCGCTTTTTGCAATGTACAACTGCATTCCTGAATTTCTTAATAGTTATTTTAATGTTATTGTTGTTATTCATCATGGATGTTCTTGAAACATTGTTTTGGCTAATCATTAGCCAAAATTTGGTCCATTTTTTTTTTCATGTTCATAGTCTGAATTTGCCAACTATTTAACCTCTCTCATTTCCTACTTTGGCATTCAGGTCTTTTATGACAATTATAATTTCTTGTGATTTACATTGAGCCTTGTCATTGTCTATTGTAGAACTTTTTGTTTTCTTGGGAGCAAGTCAATTATCTCTTATATGTAGCTTAACCAATTTCTTTTGATATTGTAGCTGCTAATTATGATTACCTGAACAAAGATGATCTATTTAACCTGAAAAACTTTTATGTGACTGTGTCCAAGCATTAATAGTTGCTATTGGGGAAACAATACAAAACTTTTATCTTTTTGTACGTTATATCAAATTACCTATTTTCACAATTTACATAAATTATCTTCACTATTTGTATGTATTTTGAAGCTGTAGTTACATTGAAAGAACACAGTAAAAATAAAATTAAGGTATGCATCTGGGATTCGATTCCCAAACAAGTATATTCTTTTTTAGTTAAACCTCATACATTTAGTTAAATTATTCCTGGAAAATATAGAATTATCTATTGTAAGTTCTCAAGTATATCATTATTCAAGAGGAAATTTGAGAAATTTGAAAAAATTCTCACAGCAAACATTTTTATCATACGCTTGAAAGGCAATTCTTTGATGTAAAATTGTGAAGGAAAAATGAAACTTTTTTTACTAGATCTAATAGTTTTGTTCTAAAATGTCAAAATGCCCTTCATAATGTTATTTTTGCATGGAAAAAATTTATTTTTATTTTAGAAAAACACAAGTTTGAAAGATGCTATATAATCATATCACAAAATTTCAATTTTTGCTGATATTCAATTAACTATTCTATATTTGATATTATTATCAACGTCAATGTTTTCATTATAATATTATTAGTATTAACCAATCAATGTTGGTAGCATTTTTCATATGTTTATCTAATATATATAGCATTTGAATTTTGGGTTAAAATATCTGTTCATAGTAGAATTATTTACAATACCTTATTTTGAGTTTAAAACTTTATTTTGCAAATCACAATACTGTAAATACACAAATGAATGAAAATATAGGTGAAGTAGTGAATGATAGACAATCTCCTCACAGATGAAAAAGAAACTTTAAGTGACAGAAATGTGGTTCTACAGAAGGATACTGAGAATACCTTAGATGGAACATGTGACCATTGAGAAAATTTAGAGAAAATGGAAACAAAAAGAAAATCTTTAGGAATGGATCATACATAAAGCTTCTACTTGTAGTCAGGAATAAATTTGAGTCCCAACATTCTCTCAAGGTACCCCTCCTTGAGGGGGGACATATATTCATCATGACTGGCTGTAGTTTGGGGTATAAGAAATAGAAATGTTTGGTCTTGAACTTCAGTTTCAATCTGAGTTCAATTTTAAAATTATAAAATGAATTTTTACAAAATATGGCGATCTACAACAGCTTGAAGATTAGGCACATAAAGTATATAAAAAATATCTTTATAAATATTTATGCTAATTAAGTAAAAGGTTACTAAAAACTTGCAACTCAACAAGATGTATGACTAGCTAACATTGTTTTCATGCTATTAATTATAAAAATTCAATTATTTTTTCTTTTGCTTAAAATTATTTAAAATTAAATACTATTTTTTTAATTCTATTTTTAGTAAATTTATAGCTGCCAATGTTGTTTGAAAAAAATTTCACTATTCACCTGGTCGTTATTTTCAATAAATTTCACAAATTTAAGTCGGCAGTGATTCTTCTTTTTTTATCTAATGTGTCTTTCCAGGACTTTGTCAATCATGGCTCTCCAGAACTTCTTGTTCTTTGTAGCTCTGAACAAGGTTTGACTTTCTACTATCCATTCTAACCCTTGTTCTTTCGACCATCTGCACACGCTTGTTAGCAGGGTTATTTGCTATTTTGCTCAGTCCTTCTTGGTATCAATATGTGTTGTGAGTGTCAAATTCTTCAATTCCTTTTTCCTCTTTATGTGCTCTAGAAATTTTTGTATTCTATGTAGACATGTCATTTTTGATTCCATTTTCCTTAAAACTTATTAATTATATGTTCAGTTCATGTTATTCTTATCCTTCTGTAGAACTACATTTCTATTGTCTGAAGTCTATCTTTTAAATATGTAATGACTATATTGGATAATAAAGTGAGAAATAAAATATAGTAAATTTAGAGAGTGATTACAATATAACATTAGGAAAAGATAAATTCAAAAAAAGTTAAACAAAAATAAAAAATGAAATTAAAATATTGACCAGATACAAATATGAAAAACTAATTGGCTTAAAAAAATGAGAAAAAACGAAGTAATTAAAAAAAACAAAGTTGATTTTCTAGCGAGAAAATGTTTGAAATATCTGATGTTGCCAATGTAAACAGAATGAAAAGATGCAAAACAGAAAGAAAATTTAATGACTTGAACCAAACTAAAACTTTTAAGTAAGTATCAAAAAGAGAAACAAGCTTAACAATGTTCTCAAAAGTAATTTTTAGTGAGGAATATAGATCCAAACTTGACATCACTTGATGGCTGATTAGAAGTAGACCTTTATGGAAGCAGTCAACTGTCACAAGTCATAGAAGAATGCTGAAAATTTCATGAGAACATTTAAGTAACAAGGAACTTTTAGGCAAAATGAAAACAAAAATGACAATATACATTTTTTTTTTAAATCATATCACCCCGAGCAAGGTGGTAACACCACTGATGCGCAGGGGGCTACGTAAGAGTGAAAAGATTGGAAAAGAGAAAGCTGGAAACCACATCCTAAACAGGGAACAAGGGATGAGCCTCTTCACCTGTTCAATAGATGTGGGTGGAGTGTGAACAGGTCGATAGTTTAGTCTATCTAAAATCAGAAAGAGACAACTGAAATTCTCATAGACATAATGAGAAAAGAAGGCCTAGAAAATTTTACCCTCACTGGACATAGGGGTAAGAGGGACAGAGGAGAAGAGCCTATCTAACAATCTTGTGTAAAGGAATTGCAGAACAAGAGTAGGGAGGAATAGAAAAGAAAACATTGCTAAGAGTTACAAAAGATTGAAAATTGTAGAAAGTAATGATTGCCATTGTCTTAAAGGAAGTGAGCATATGTAAGAACATTAGCAATAAATTCATAGATCCCTTCCAAGTTTGTGGCGGTACCAAAATAAATGCAGAGGCAAGAATTTTTTTCTTATTTCTACAGGTCACAACTCTGAAGCTTTAAGCTAAAGTGTGTTTTATGCAAGAGTTATTCATAGGCTACAAAGCTTTCTCTTACCCACTTAACCAAAAACATTTGCTAAGGCTCGAAATTAATAATACAATTCTCAGTCTTTTCAGATATTAATCCACTAGAAATCTTGTGGTTCATTATTAAAAGAGAAGTATAGACACAAATTGTATCAAACTCAATCTAAAATATCTAAGCAACTGTATACAGCTTTTTTAAATTGGTGATTAAATGTGGCTTTGAGCTTCCTTCCTTTTGTAGATTGGTACCCTGTCAGTTAAGTGCCATACATGATAGATGCTTGGGCAATCATGTCTGGAAAGAGACAAGACTGACTGGGCAGAATTTTTTTCCACAGCAGGTTGCCATTACTTTCTGTGGCACACTGGTTGCTAACCAAAGCTATAGAACCCAATCTGTCCTGCTATTCAACCCATAGCAAGAGGGAGAAGAGACAGATTCATACCTTTCCCAAGGGTAATTGTGTGCAAATGAATGCAGCAAATTCAACTGGAATTCAACTCAAATTGGTATTGAAACATCACAAAGAAAGAACTATGCCAAATAATATAAACCACATCAACTGAGGACTTACAACAGCAGCAACAACTAAAATCATTATGTAACTCGGAGAAAACTCAAAATGTTGACTTTCAACACTATTTAAAAAGAAAGATTACAAGAAAGCTGCCTCTCAATATTGAAAATGGTGATAACATTGAACTTGAGAAACTTATTTTCCTGAAAAATTACTTTAATAAATTTAAGTTGAAACTAGCACTGGTTGCTCCGATAAATGCTGAATGTCTTTTCATAATGAAGTGGTAAATATCACCATTAACCATATGAGAATGAAAAATACTGTTGTTAGAAATATCTCTAGGAAGAAATAAAGACTGTTGCTAGTAATTTAGAAACTTTAGAAATTTAGTAGATAAAAGATTTATGAATGCTATATAATATCAAGGAGCCCATATTAAGATGTAAATAATAATGTAATAATCAAATGTGTTTATATTGTTACCATATCAATTAATTTATTAATGATTTATTTTCAACTTAGTTTATCCAATAAAAATTAAACCACTTTAGGAAATTCAGTTGACCACATTTTGTCATATGAAAAATCTGAACTTTCAAATTCCAAACAATTTTTTATTTTTATTTTTAATCATATCACCCCAAGCAAGGCGGTAACGCCACTGATGTGCAGGGGGCTACATAAGAGTGAAAAGATTGGAAGAGAGAAAGCCGGAAACCACATCCTAAACAGGGAACAAGGGATGAGCCTCTTCACCTGTTCAGTAGATGTGGGTGGAGTGTGAACCAGGCGATAATTTAGTCTATCTACCCCAATTGGAAAAAAAAAACAGTGAGAAGATTAGAAAAGAGAAAACCGGAAACCGCATCCTAAACAGGAAACAAGGGATGAGCCTCTTCACCTGTTCAATAGATGTGGGTGGAGTATAATTATAACATAAAAAAAAAGAAATCCTGTGTATTTACAAACATATGTACATGACTTTAAAAGATTAAAAAATGAGTAAAAATAGTCTTGAGTCAAATTAGTCCTTGGGCATTTGGTACACTGGAAAAAAGCTACAGTTTTGGAGATGGTTTGTTTGAAGTTGTTAACTGGCCTTCCATGCTGCTGTTGTAGCTTATTCATTTGAAGTCACTGGTCCATGTTTATCTCAGCACACTCTGGAGAAAAAGAAAGTTATTAGGCCACACCTCATGTCCAAACAGCCCAGAGACAGCTTCATCTCTGCTCTTTAAAAGTTGAAATTTGTGAGTTTTACAAGGAATTTTTCCCAGAAAAGTATGCTTGAACAGAATAGTTTTCTCTGGTCAAATATTCCATTTGTGATGTTAACTTCAAACCAACAGGCACTTTAATTTAAATGGTATGTTGTAATGTGGAATCTTATTAAAATGTTTGTAATATTGTCTTTTATATAGAAGAAAATACAATATGGGCATGTTTTAATGTGGATATGTAATAGTGTTGGAAATAAGGTTTATTTGTTATTTATTTCCTATACCACCACCAAACAAGTTATTATCAATACTTTTAATAAGGGCATCTCATGAAGGGAAAATAACATGATATACTTCTCAAATAAATATTTACTGATAGTTTAGCCAGTATCAGTTTCATAATAAATTTATTTTGAAAGTATTGACTTGCATAATAAAATTTGACACAATGTTTTTAGTTGTTTTAATGATAATATTTCAATCTTTAATTTGGGTACAAATTTTGGTTAGGTTATGACCAAAAAAACTGAGAATGTTTCTTGCAGCTGGGTAAAGTTTAAGTTCTACAAAAGAGCTTTAAAATTTAAGCACAGCAATAAAGATAAAAAAAAATGTTACTCTCTTTGGAGAATTTTCCTCTCTGATGAAAAAAAGTTTTGTAATTATATGAACACCTTTTTCTTAAATCTATAAACAAAAGAACAAAATCAAAATTACACAGAGCATCACCTTTTCCATAATGTTTACAGTTTTAAAAAAACTGATAAAAAGTATTGAGAGCGTTTACTTTTACAAACAGGAAAAAAAAGAATTGAAAGTTAATTCCCAAATGTAAGGAGTTCTTTTTAATGTTATTGCTTTTCAGTTAAAACCACTTCCAGATTTATATAAAATATCTGAATTGCAACCAACATAAATACAAAATTTTAGAGATGAATGATTCTGTCAACCTGACAGCATAAGCAATGATTTATCTGTAATAGTTTATGAAATATCTTTCATATTTTGAGACTAAAATCTTCATAACTTTTCTTGTCTAATACCATAACACTTTATTATGAAATATCCAATCCTTGCAAAAGTTTCTACTTTAATTGTTGATATGAAATGACTGCAACTTGACACTGGTGTTAGTTTTGGTGTCAATTTCTGGTACGTTCTAGACTGTAACCTTGCATTGTTCAGTTGATAGGCTTTGTTTAATGTTTTACGTTTTGTCCACAAATGAATGTCTTAAAGACAGTAGATGAACAGTTGCATGTTGCTATATATATTCTTAGAATTTCAGAAAAGAGTAAGCATCGGAACTGAGGCAAAAACATTGAGAAGGTTTATTTGGATTGTGCTCCAGCTCTTCAGATGGTAAAAAAAGTGGTTAAAGAGATTTTAAAAAGTTTAAAATTTATCCCTTTTATGAACAGTAGGTATTACAAAAACATTGTTAAAAAGTAAGGAATGTATGTACGTACACACTTTCTTTATTTGGTTGTTCTCCAAATCACCATGGAGAAAGCAACTAAATCCAAATTGATGAAAAGATAATTGTTAAAGACTTTTTTTAGAACATCCTCAAAATAATGAACAAATAAATTATGTTGTTAGAATACTCTGTCATGTCCATTCGGAACATAAGAGATCACAGCCCTCCACATTTTCCTCTCCTTTTGCACTTAATACATTTTGTCCTGTTATTTCTTCCAAATCTCTCCATTTATTTAATTCCCATCAAATATGTCACATGCTGTTTTCCCATTTCTCTTTCTCTACCCTGAGAGTATCTGAGTCTCTAAGCCTTCCTTCCACATTACCTGTCCCAGTAACTTCAGTTGTCACGTCCTGACATTAAGTATAAGTTTCTTTTTTATTTTCATTCTCTCCAAAACCTCATTGTTGCTCAAATGTTCAGTGCATGAAAAAGACCTGATGTTAATTTGTCTTCAGTAGGGATATCTCTGTGTAAGCATTATCTGTATACAAAGTTTTCACTTACAAAGTATTTTACTGTGCATTTAGTCTCCAGAATTGAAAGAAAAAAGGGGTGAGCTGGGAAATTGTTTCTACCTCCAATATATTAACAGGTGATTATAATTTTCATGTCAGGGAAAAGCTTTCTATTTTAAACATTAAATAGAAGTTATGAAAACCACAATTCTACAAAGTTAAAACAGATCTAAATTTCTTTAGGGTTTAATTTTATAATGATTTCTATAATATAGATTATATAGTTCAATCAGTAATGAATTTGAACACTCTCAGCTACTTGCATATGTTACATTGTATATAGCAACTAAAGGTTCAACTTCTTCTACTGAGTGCCCATAGCTCAGTGGTAGAATTGCTGACTGATGTCAATTAAGTCTGGTTTCACTGCTGGCTAGAAGCAATTGGATGCCTAACCATACTGATGAGCTGTGATACAGCAAAACAGATCTGTTTGCGGATGACTATATATATATATATATATATATATATATATACTAGCAGTATAGCCCGTCGTTGCTCAGGTATAATGAAAGCTTTAAAACTAATCCATGGTCCTGGAGTTCAGACTCTTTGAACATTGGCATGAGAGACTAAAAAGTGATAGTTGTTTCTAGTTAAAGTGAAACCAAAGCGAAATTTCATAATTAAAGCAAAACTGAAAGAAAAATGAATGGATGTAAGTCAAATTTTGATTTCCTGGTATTGATATCAAATAAGTTTTTTTCATCGTAAACTGAATTTTGAAGGCTAAATAAGTCCTCTGAGTAAATGGTATCATGGCTGAGACTAAGAACTACAATTATATCTACTTAGAGTCAAACCCTAAGTAAAAACTAAAATAAAAGGGCTGAAAAAATACAGACATACAGGCAATAAACAGACACACACACAAACATCTTGCCTTTTATATATGTATATATATTATTGATTTTCTGCACTATTGTAAGAACTGCAACCTTGAAACTTCTGAATATCATTTCTTATGTCTTTGTTTATGAGTGTATCAAATTTGATTACAATCAGACCACTCCTTCTATAACCCGATTTTTTCGATTGTTGATTTTTGATATTTATCGGGAGTACCTCAACACAAAACCTAGCTAAGAACACTTGCAGACGCTTATAGTACAACTGTGTAAATTTTCAAGAAAATCGGTTCAGCTTTTTCAGAGTCTATAGGTAATGGACACACACAGACAGACAAAGTTCCATTTATAAATAAGTTTAGATTAGATAGATATATAGTTAACTATATCTCTGCTATAAAAACTCTTCATTATTTTTAACATCAGGATTTCAGTAGAAATTAGAAAATACTTCAGAATAGATTTCAGATTTAATTAATATTCTTCATAGTATGACAAAATAAATCACCAACCTGTTTTATTATTTCTACACGAGAACTTCTGTTGACATTGGATTGAATGCAGATAAAATACAATATTGCATCATATGAAACATGAATTTCTCTTTCTTTTATGTGCCATGTTTCTTTAGGATGTAGGCGAGCATGGACCTTCATTTGCCCATATCCCTTGTCACTCTTTTCTCTTGGTATCTCTACCAAATGCTGCTCCACTATTCACGTACTCTAGTCCATCAAGTAGGTCTCATGTTGCTCTCATTACATGTCCCAGAAACTTCAGCTGTCTCATACTGATATTTTGTCTAAATTTCCTTTTCATTTGCATCCTCTGCAAAACCTTTTTACTTACATGTTCAATCCATGTTATATTCAGCATCCTTCTGTAGAACTACATTTCGGTTCCTACGAGTCTCTCTTTTATCTTTGACAAAATTGTCTAACATTTGCTGCCATATAGGAGGAACGTTATTGCATAACAGTCCAGTATTCATTTCTTTAAACAAAATCTTCCTGTCTCTCATTATTCTGCTTCGCTTTTGAAATGCATCCTTGGCCATGCTAATATGCCTTTAGAATTCCCACTTTAGTATGATAGGGATAAAATTAAAAATTGATTTGCTTGAATTATAAAATTTTAAAAAAATGAAATATGTAAAATGGTGCTGAAATGTTCTTGTTCCGACCCATTTTCCAATATCAATATTTCAATAGCCAAACATCAAAATTTCTTTTGGAATGATTAAAGACATTTAAGAAATGATATGCCATAAAACGTATTTTTGCAAAATAGCATATATGGTTCCCAACTCTGGTCTTTCTTCATGGTTGCACAGAGCATTTTTCAGCACCTTCTCACAATGGAAAAAGAACAAATATATTACTTACATTGGAATATCATCAGAAAAAACTGCATATATAATAGACCATGCAAATGTAGAAAAAATATGTGAAAGAGAAAGCAGACAAGTGCTGAAAGTATGACTTCAGGAATATAAAAAAAAAATCTATCGAAAGGCAAAGTAGATAATATGCAAAGGGAAGATGGATTATATTACATTGTCTAAATTCAGGTCCAAGAAATAGATGGTGAGAATTCCTGGAGGGTAAGAAAATTGAAAGAAGCTTCATACATGAGTTTTGCAGTGGAAAATGTATAAATTAAGGTGGTGTGTATTTCTTTGCTTTGCAAAGAAAGGAAGAGATAACAACTTTTCATATAAAACATGGAATCACAACTGTATAATTTACATTGCTGTAAAGTTTGGCATGATGTGTTAGGCTCAGCAACAATTTTCTCCCTATTTTACAGTAATTGCAGACATTATCTGCAAAATAAAAATCTCTTTTTTATATGGATTAGTGAATTTGAGGTTTAATCAAGATTAGATGATAGCTAATTTATATCATTTACAGAAGGACAAGCACAATGGCAAAATTAAGTGGAATAATCAGGACTTAATCAAAGACAATTGTTTCTTTGCATGAGCACTGGTGGAATGGTAAAGCTGAGGAACTCACTAGAACTAGATTAATTCTAGTTGTTATCATTAACACAATGGCAACATTTTTCTGTTTAGTGGGAGCTAAGACTGGGGAAAAAATCAACTGATATGCTCAGAACAAAACAAGTGAAATGGTAATATTTAGTGAACTAAGAAAAGCTGAAATCCAGTTGATATCCTTGATTTGGAAGGGTAAAGATTAGGAAACAAACTAAAGTTGTATTAATGCAAATTACTTTTCATCACATATTGAATTAGTACATGTAGTGGAAATAAACAAAACTGATATAAATCCAGTTGATATCCTTAGAACAGGGGTCATCAAACATTTTTGACCAGAACCCCTCCTTTGTTTCTCTTCTTTCTCCAGCAAACACCATTTAAACTATCTTTAATGTTTGAAACTTGGATTGTTATTGGCAATCAAAATGCTGAAATGGATGAAAAGTTAAGAAATTTGTATCAGGTTCAAAACTTTTCCCCCACCCACCCCATGTCATAAGATTCGGAATTTCCCCCCAAAATATATTTAAGATAATATATTAAATGAATCAAGAAAATAATCTATTAAGTACACCAGCCGAAATGCAGTTGATGCTATTAAGCAGAAATACATAACCACTACTAATATATAATTAATAGGGTACTGTATACAATGTAGATGTTTAAAACTGGGAGAGAATTTTCTCAAATGCAAAGAAGCTGTGAAATTAGTGCCCTATAAAAGACACAAAGGTGTGTATGTTTGAAGATGTATGAAAATAGCAGGTGCTTCATTCAAAAAATATAGCAATATCAACAATGAAAACACAACACTAGTTAACATTAACATATAACATATATAATATATTAACATATTAAACCATCTAAAGAAGAAAATACGAAAAACTGATATTAGCAAATAAATTGGATGCATCTGGTATTGTTGTACAAGTTGTTTGTACACTGATCCCTTGACTATCATCAAACCCCTGGAACTTCTCACTGACTTCATGGATGTCACTCAGACCCCATTTGATGACCCCCTGCCTTAGAACAGCGACATGTAGAAGTTGAAGAAATGATCCAAGACTGTATAAAATACGATTGATTTTCTTAGCAGGATAAGCATGAAGATACATGCAATGATAAATTTAAGGGAACTAATTGAAATTGAATTAAAATAATACATTTCCTTTACATAAGTTCAATCAAAAACTCAGATAATGTCTTAATTGTCCCTCTTGCCTTCAATATATCCTGTGAGTATCAAATTTACTTTCATCTTGTGATTTTACAGAATGACACTAAGAATACCATTGACCAAACATGTGAGCAATGACAGAGTTTTATAGTTTTATACAGGGTACTGCAAAAATCCCTGTCACATTATGGTAAGGCATTAGTGGTATTGGTTTCTTCATTTAGGTAATGTCTTCTTATTATATGAGATTTTTCTGTCACCCCATGTACATATGAGGAAGAGATGAAATTTCTAGGGCACATAATGAGGAAAAGGGTTGGAAAATTTGATATTCACAGGATATTGAAGGTAACAGGGACAGAGAAAAACAAAGCATAAACTACTTAGTGTGTATATCAATAGTAGAACAAGATTTAGGAGAGATCTTTTTTTTTATGTGCCATGTCCTTTTACTAATATACTCAACTTCTGAAATGCCAATTCGCCTTCAGATTTGTGTTGCACTTTCCATCTTCTGTTAGAACACTTCCTAGGTATTTAAACTTCTGTACCTGCTTGCTTTTATAGTCCCTCACCTGTAATTGTTATTTTGGGCTGCCCTTTTTGCTGATGACCATGCATTCGGTTTTCCTGCAGTTTATTTGTTGTGCTTTCTTGTCACTCTCTTCAGCTACCTTCTGTAGGTGTTGTTGTAGTTTTCTTTCTGTGTCTGTTATCAGCACTATATCATCTGCATACCTTATATTGTTTAAATTGTGATTTATTAAGAACTACAAAAGATATAAGATTGCAGAGGACCATCATTGCCAATGTCCTGAAGAAGAACCAAGATAAGGTAATTCCAATTGACATTCTTTATACAAGAACAAATTAGATGTTTAATGTGGGAGAACAAACTAATGCTAGATTAAAGTCTGTTGGTATCCTTAACAAATATGAGATCATGAAAGCAAAGGAACTAACCAAAAACCAGATTAAAACCAAATGATTATTTTAACTCAAAGACAAGTGGAATGGGGAAGTTGAAGGAACTAATGAAGACTGGATTAAAGCCAAATGGTTTTCTTTGTACAAGAATAAGCAGAATGTTTAACATGAGAAAACAAACTAAGACTGGATTAAACTCTATTGATTTATTTTGTACAAGAATGTGCAGAATGGTAAATATGAAAGGACTAAGCAAGATTAAATCCAACTGATTTCGTTAGATCAGGACAAAAAATTTGAATGTTTAATGTCTGTGAGAACAGAATGGGAGCCAAGTAATATTCTTGGCAGAAGTACAAACACAAGGGCCTGATAAATGTAAGGGAAGTAATCAAGGTTAGATTAAAACAAATTGACATTCTGAGTATAAGATTTGATAGATTTGATGGCAATAACAAAACCAGGATTAAAGCCATTTGATATTCTTAGTATCAGAATGGTAACATTGAGGGAACTAACCAAGACTGAACTAAAATCATTTGATATCCATTACAATGTGTATATATGGAGGGGAATTATCCAAGACAAGATTGAAACTAATTTTATATCCTTTTTCTAATGTGAAAACAACTTAAAAATAGTGTTGTTGAAAGATCTAATCAAGCCTGGATTAAATCCAGTAGTTTTTCTTAATATAGATTTGTTTAACATTTTCACTTAGTTTCTTTCCATTTTGGATCTCATAACTGTTTTCTCTCTCTCTATCTCTTTCTATATATATATATATATATATACACACACACACACACAGAGTACTGTGCAAAAGTATAAGAACAAGAACTCTTTTGTCTTTTATGAGGCATATTGACAGAAGATAATTTAATTAAAGTAATTTTATTTGATTTACTCAACAAATGCTTTAACAAGAAAAAATACTTGTTACAAAATAAATTTAATATTTAGTATAATAGTCTTTTGTTTTGATCACAGCCTTCATTCTGTCAGGCATTGACATCACAAGCTTCTTCTATGTATCTAATGGTATCTCCTGCCAAGCAGCTTGTATTTGTTCCGAAAGTGTCTCTTGCAAAGTAACATTAGATTTATCAGTTCGACAGGGGGGAATAAGAAAAAAGTCAGTCATATCCAAGGATAATAGAATGAGTAGTTTCAAAATAACTTGTTTGATAGAAAATAGGAAAAATTAAATATAAGTTCTTTTTAATACATTTTTTTACACCTAGTTTTAAACAATCAATATTTTTTTGCATTTTACTTGGCTTTTCATTCTGTATTTGAATTTCAGTGAGGTTTTTAGAAAAATCACCCCTAAATTCACCCCTCCTAATACCTTTGCACACGACCTGGATATATATATATATATATATATATATATCCCGGCCTTTTAGTTAGACAAGCTTGTTATGTATGTTACTTATTGCTTCCCTTGTTTATCTAGTATGGTTTGTGAGTGTCAATTTCTGAATGTTGATAATACCATAAATGGAACATGGGGGTAACAATATAATTTATAAGCAAAATAAAAGTAGAAAGGCTAATTGTACTTAGAAAGTGGCAGTTGAAGCTTCTGGATGACATAATGGGAAAATAAGCTTGGAGAAATTAATACTCACAGAACATACTAGATAAGCAAGGGAATCAACAATTAACATCAATAACAAGCTTGTTTAACTAAAAGGCATGGATTGATATAGAGAGAGAGTAAGGAGTCTAATGTAGAGCCACATCTCTGTTATCTCAAGCATTCTCTTCATCTATAATAAAAATGTCCAGCATTCACTGCCATAAAGGTGAACTCAACACAAAATCTTCATAGGAAGGTTGATAATGAAACTATCCTGTTTCTTTTAGATTTTGGAAGGCATCTTTTGCTCTTCAAATGCACCTTTGAATTTGAGCTTTGTTTAGGGGCATATCAACCTCTGTGGGTTATTTAGTGCCAAAAAGAAGAGGTTTTAAGGTATTTTTTTTAAATATTTGGATGTAGTGAGAACATTGATTTAGTCAGACTTTAATTAATTTTTTTTTGTTTTTTTAGTTTTTTATTTTAAATAACTGAAAATGGCATCTAGTTTTCTATTTAAAAATGTTTTGCTGAGAATAATCTTTTCCTTCAAAAATGTGTTATGGTAATATTTTTCCTTCAAAAATGTATATTTTTCTATAAAAGTCTATTTTTATGTATATATTTCTATAAAAGTGTATTTTTATACTTTCATGGTGTTTTGACTAGTTTGGGGGTTAATTATTTACCCATAGCTGGGACCCTAACAGGTGCTACCCCTTCGGATCAGGGTGGATCTGGAAACAACAGCAATTAAGAGGTGGTTCCATGTTCCTCACAAGTTCCTAATCAAAGGCCTTGCTTTTGGATGCAGTTCACTGTCATGCCTAGGACCCCAATGCACCTTTAAATTTCTCTATCTTATTTTCCAATATTTATGATAAATAAATCAACTTGTTTTATTCTTATGTCTTGAATTCATAGCTGTGTCTCTTGTGGATAATCATATATTCTATTTTCTTACAATTAGTGGTTAGTCCTTTCTTCCTTTATATTACAAGTCACCAGTCAGGTGTGCAACCTATGTTGCCTGGGGGAAAAAATATCCCATGTATCTTCAAACTGGGGTTGCACCCTTTTTAGCTGAACGTATAATAAAAAGAAAGAAAAGAACATGAATAGATATGATTCCAGGTTCACACCCTCAAAATGTTGTCTCAGGATAAAATCACACCAGTATAAATATGGGTTGTGAGAGAAATAGCCTGAAGCAAATAGAAAAAAGAAAGGTAATAGTTTTGGTAGTGTGGAGTGAATGCGGTATGTGAAATTATTTCTATGGGCAAGAGTGAAATGAAAGGAGTTAACTTGCTCTACTGAAATAAAATGTACATCTTTCTTTTTTTGTCTTATTTTACCACTCCTTTTTCTACTTTGTCCACAAATGTTCATATTCAGGCTGGCAGTAGTCAGCTGTGTTGATCAGCTCCATAGCTTTTAGGCAGGCATAGACATTTTCTTCCCCCAGACGATTCATAGATGAACTTGTGATACAAGCTCCAGAATGAAGAACATCTCACTCTCACCACCAATGTACTTGATGAAGTTCCACTAGTTTGGGCATCCAGGTATTTTCTTCTTTCACCACAAGGATTAACTGCTTTTAGGAAAAAATTCTGCTGAGTTTTCAGTTCATTCCACAAATTTTGCCTTTTAGAATGTCTCCTCTCAGACTCAGATCCCACTGTCCAATGTCCTCAAAAAAGCGTTTTTCCTTTTTTTTCAAATCCTCTCACATGATTCGTGTATGTCATGCTGCAAAGAGAAGAGGACACATATCATATCATATCATCTAGCTTGTTAAGAAGACGCAGGAAAAGGCATATTGATTGAGATGATATCAGAAAACAGTGTGGAGCAAGTGAAAAAGAGTGAATCAAGTGAAAGAAAGAGTGAATCAAGTGAAAGAAAGAGTGAATCAAGTGAAAGAAAGAGTGAAGCAAGTACATAGGAGATACGTTAGTAAAACATATCTCCCCTACTTCTCAATGCCAACAGTTTGGAGCAGAGGACATTTGTAGTTTACTACTATGACACCATCACATACATTGGAGTTTTTGCAGTTTTTTTTTTGTTAGTACAATCAACATGGTATGGTGTTTTATATAAAATGTCTATCTGTGATTAATCCTGGTCGGACTTTCAGATCTCTTCGTTTCTCTTGCTGCATAGTTTTGAATAAATTCACTGAGAAGATGCGTCTTCTTTTAGACTCCTTTCATTGTTTGCACTTGTTCAAGTCATTTCCTATCTGTAGGTAGATGGTTTGATCTCTGCAAATGTTTTATATTATTTTGATATTTTTCCAAATAAATCAAACTTTCTTAGCAGTTGAAATTGATCTTTGTTTCATACCTGATCAAATGCTTTTGTGTTGTTTATAGAATGTAAGTGTATGTCTTTCTGCATTTGTAATGATTGCTCTGATATCATTCTGATCATAAAAGTCACATTTCTTGTTTCAATGTTTTTAATGAATCCATACTGTTGTTAATTTATTTTTAGTTCAGTTGTTATATACTCTTTCAAATTAGAACCTAAAGGATATGTTTAGTTATACCACTTATTAATTTGATTGTCTGATGGAGCTTGCATTCATTTGCACCAAACGTCTTTATCGGTGTTTTAAAGATGGATGTATTAAAGTCTTCCCATCAGTCAGCAATGTCACATATTTATTATTTCTATGGGCTTGTCAACACCCAAATTATCTAAGGCTGATATCTCTATTATAATCTTATCTAATCTGAGTGCCAATCTTATCCTGGACTTTAATATTTCACAACCTTCCATGTTTTCAGATATTGTAAGTTTCTCATTTTTATAGTGGAAGAGTTCTCTGATGTAATTCATTCCACCTTTCAAGGATCACATTTTTTGTCATATTATTGATTTTATGCATATCTGCTATATCTATGATGCTTCACTCCTTCTATCACTGCTCGCATTTTGTTCAAATATTCATCTTTTGCCTCCCTTTGTTTCTAATGTTTGTTTTTTCTATATCATTCTTTGATATTTTTTTGCTGTTTCTTGTTCATCATCTCAAGGATTGAATTTATCAGACATTCCCTCAGGATGATTTTATTAGTACATGTTATGGATTATCCCACTTGGCTTTGCCAAAATTCCTACTAGAGGTTGCTTTTAAGCCAATGAATATGCAATGATATTCTCATTTGCCCTCTTCTTTTTGCTTTTTTTTTGTTTGTTTTTTAACAATGGCTTTCAGATGTGGTTGAAGTTAGATAAAAATGCTGATGACAAGGCATGATTGCTTCCTTGTTCCCCCCCACTTTGATTTTTGAACTCTCTCACATGCACAAACAAGCACATTTTTCTCATAATTCATTTTAATTTTTTTCACTTTTGTTACAATTATCTATACATTTAATTCTTTTTGTTAATACATGCATTTGTGGTTGTTTTTATATAGTTTTGTGTTACTCATTTTACCTAGAATTACATTAAGCCTGCCAATATTGTTTGCTAGCTAAATGTTCCAGGAGCCTGTAAATATTTACTATTCAAAATGTTGATTCTTACAATGTAATAGTGATTAATATTTAACAAAAACACACTAGGCAAGACAATGTCACTAGAGCTTCTCTTAAGGAGTTCCATTTTGAATTTCTGGCCACTTAATTATGTTTACTCTTAAATCTGTTTGCAAGTCATTTGGGAATCTTTTCTTTCAGAGTTTAGGCATTGCTTTTGGTTCCTTTGATTTCTATTAGGAAAATTAAATAAATCTAAAGCAATGCTTAAGTAATCAATACAAAAGACTTCATGGTGACTCAAGTTGCTACCAGATGTATCAAATGTCATGTGTAACTATACATTCCGATTTCAAAATTTTAATTAAAATCCATACAATAGAAAATGAATGTAACAATTATGGAATGTGCATTTAAGCAAGTTGATACAATTAAAAAAAACAGCAATGGATTATATCTGCAATGTAATTGGTCCTGATTTGACAGCTCACCTTCAGTCACTTTCTCACTAATGGAATGTGGCTTCCCTCTGTCTTTTCTACAAATATTTTCATGGCTTCTGCTCTGACAAGCTTCATTCCCTGGTACTCTACCCTCAAGAATTTACTTGTGCAACTAGATTGGCAACTAGGTCTCACCTTTTAACTGTTGAAATAGGCAGATGTAACCACCACTTCTTCTCTAGCAGTCACCTGTAGATCTCCCTTTCCCATGTTTGCTTCCCTGATAGCTACAATCTTCAAAGGTTTAAATGCAATTTTCTATCTCCTTGACTTCCACCTCTCTCTTACCATTTCTTCAACATCTCTTGTACCATTTTTTCTATCTTCACTCTCCTCTCACTGTAATCCCATGCACACCAGTGGCAGTACTACCTTGCTTGGGGTGAAATAATTAAAAAAAAAAAGGCCAATATGATAACCATAGGAAAAAGCTGTATGATGCTTTTTTTTCTAATGAGTACCTTTGTTTGTTTTACTTGGAATATAATTTCATGAATGCTTAATTACTTGAAAAATATTTTCTTGAAAGATCTATAAATCTGCTTAAAATTATCATCTTATTAAAAACAGATTGAATAAATTGACTATTACCTTGCTAATATTATATATCAATCTCAGTAAATTTATCATTGCGACACATAGCAGAGTTAAAGGTCCATATTTGTTCACTCATCAAAATCATTGTACAATTGAGACATCAGAAATGCTTATTTAAGTTTTATGATATACTCACAAGCAAATAAACTTCTTGCTTTGAATGAATAATTTATAAAATTTCATGAAGGAAGGAATCTAAATTAGTTTATGATTGAGAAGTTGGCAGTGGATATAAAAAGTTCCATAAATTGTTACTCAAAAATATATCTGCTAAATATGAAAATATTTTGATGGAATACATTAAAATGTAGTTTCTCAAGTTTTCTTCAAAAAATGATTTATATAAAATACATTAACAGAAAAGATTTCTGTCAGCATCAGAAATAACACCTATAATGAATATATTAACAAAAATTATCTGAATCTGAATAGAAAATATATGAATTGAATGAGTTACAATGGAATGTTTTTCAGACTGATTTTTTTCAGCTAGATACAAAATACATATATCTATTTTTGGTTTCTTTTCAATTGTATATATTTCCATTGAGTTAAAGTAAACAAAGCGTTGGAGTTTTTTTATTTTAGAAAATCAAAGGCTAATTTTCTTCTACTGTTCTCACTACAATAAATCATTTACAAACTAACTTGTATATTTTACATATCAACAAACGACTCAAGAGTTTGTATTTCTTTGGGGTTTTTTTTGTTTGTTTTCTGCAATCTATTCTTCTTCAATTCTGTTTAGCAAAGTCTTGCACAGTCTCATTAATGTCAAAAGAACAAGAGAAAAGGAGCAAACATCTTTATCACACTTATGAAATTTTGCTTGTCGGCTTATATACTGAATGATTTATAGCTTTTGTGATGAAAACAGAAAAGAATGTAAACAAGACAATATGTTATGAAAATTATACCTACCCACGAATATTCAAATGCAAACACAAAAATGGTAAGATCTGTTTTTTAAGAGACTTAAATTCCTTAGAATCTGAAAAATGTCTCAATGAATAGAAATTAGCAAGGTTAACTGACATTGTATCTAAATGAAAATAATTTCAGAAATACATCCGTAATTATATTTACCCAGTTTAAAATTTAATAAAATATCCAATAGAGAAATAACAAATTTATTTATGTATACACATTCTATTCTTGTATTAGACATATCTGAAATTAATACATGCATACACAACTGTATAAGATTGGCAAAAGCTGTTTAAACAACAATATAATTCTCTTTCATGTTAGTAAAATATTTCCATATCTCTGGTGTTCATTCAATATAGAAAGGCATCTTTATTTCTCAGGTAATGTGCCCAGTTACTTTAAAATAGAGGAAAAAATTATGAATACATGTAAAAAAAATAAGATAAAGATTTCTTGTTCATTTGCAAATTTTTTGGCTTGTCCTGTCATGTCCATATGGATTCTTTTGATTCCCTGGACTTTTGGAAGTATTGTCAAAATTTGTATATTTCTTAACCTGTTTTCACAAGCTACAAATTTTTCTTTTAATTGTGCAATAATTTTGCTTTCATTTGAACTTTGTTGCTCTTCTACAATGGTGTTTTCCTGAGAAACTTTAGTTCAAAATTACTTTAATTTGCTTTGATATTGCTCTTTTAATGTGTCCTCCTTTTTTCCCATAACTGGTTTGTTTTTCAAGTTTTTGACACTTAATTGATGATTCAACAATCATTGAAAGTGACTCATTAAAAATTTGTAATTCTTTTTCAGTATCTGTGAAAATGGAAGAAGACTGTGGGTGGTCTTCAGCTGATGTTGTAAGTAATTTTATGGTTGCCTATTTTTTTAACTTGTTGATTTTATCAGCAAAATAAAAACCAAAAAGTAAAAATTAAACTGTTTGTGCATTTAATGTACCATGTCAAAGATCAACAAAAATTTAACAGTTGACATCATTTGTTGTATATTTTCATGTTATTTTATATAATTATATCATTAATTCATGATGCTTTTTTTCAACTTAAGTGATATTTTCATATAAAAATTTATTTGTTGTATAATTAAAATTGTAAATAAAACCAATAATATAAAAATTTATTTGTTGTATAATTAAAATTGTTAACAAAACCAATAATAAGGTTGTTTATTTTTGACTGAACTGGTCAACATGTTACCACAAATAACATAAATTCTGTTGATTTCATGATCATGGTTCTTATGTGAATATTAATTAACATTAAAAGAGTTTCTAAATATATACAACTAATTGAAAGATAAGCCTAAATTGGCAGAAGTCAAAATCTACCATTTTTAACTTGACCTAACTTTGTAAAAACTTTGTAGCTCAGGCTACTGTCAAAAAGAATTTTTTGTACATATCTTCCCATAAGGCAGAGAATATTGTCAAATTTAACAAAAAATAAAAATATGCTTTTTGAGAAATTAAAAATCAAATAATTTCTTTTAACCTTCAAAAAAATCACATTTTAAATCTATCCAAGTACTTTAAAATGATTTGTAGGTGAAAAAACAACTGAGATATTGATTGTTAAACTTTGTGACTATTTTCCAAGATAATCCTTTTTGGCAAGAGTCAAATGGTTCTATCTTCAGAATCCTTTTTAACCTAGAGATGCAAAATAGGTACTTTTCCATTCATATAATGAAACTCTGTAAGTGGACTTGATTTGTAAAATATCCATGTTGGTGAAGGTCAGACCTTTGTTGATTTGACATGAAATAACTCAGCAATATAAATGATTTAGTTATGATTTCATGTTTTGTATAGAGATCTGTTCCTTTCCTTGCAAAGAAATACACAACATAATAATTTATACACTTTCAACTCCAAAACTCATGTATGCAGGTCTTTCAAGTTTCTTACCCTCTGTTTCTTGAATCTGAATTTAGACAATGCAAGATAATCCATTTTCCCTTCACATTTGATCATCATTTTGAGAGATTTTTTTATATTCCTCAAATCATACTGTCAGAGGGAACCTAGTGGTGTTGTAATGGTTAGCAAGCTTGTTTTGCTTGACTCATGACAATTGTGTAGTGAGTTTTGATCCTCACCGGGTGTCCCTTACTTTTGGCCGTGTCACTTCTAAGCTATGCTTAGAAAACCACCTTGAGGTTTGGGCGCAAGGCTAACAACCCTGCCCCATAAAAAAAAAACAGTTTGTTACAAAAACAGCAAAAATGCTGCCCCTACACCCCATTGGGTGTAACAGGTGATGATTTTTTTGATGATACTGTCAGAGTTTGCTATCTTTCTATCTCATTATTTTTCACATTTGTATGGAACATTATATATATGCAGTCTTTGGTCCTGAATGTGGAGGTTGTGTAATGGACAGGGGCACAGAATAAGAAATTGAAAAGCTGAGTTGGAATGTCAGCTATGTTTGTTACGTTCACTTGTTCAAATACTCTTTTGAAAGGCATGAATCCATCTCTTCTCTCAGCTATGGGTTAAGTAGTAGGACTTTTATCTTGAAAAATCATTTTTATTCCAAAAAAATTGTTAATAAAATATTTACTCTAAAAAGTCATTCTTACAATACAAACTGTTTCAGTTTTAAATAACGTGTAATCGGGTACTGATACTGTTTAAATATTTAATTACATAAAATTATAATATGAGGATTTGGAGGGACTCCTAATTGGATGATAACTATTAAAATTCTCAGAAGATTCAGTTAAGAAAAAATGAAAAAAAGAAAAACATTAAAATTTATATTTGAAATAATAAAATATATCAAACAACAGTTACTCGCCATGATTCAGTACAATTGATCAAAACCAAGGTTCCTAACCTTGTCCACCTCACTCGGATAAAGAGACATGATTGATGTCTTATCTGAGTTTCTTTGGTCCTGAGAAATTAAATTCAGAAGTTTGTTTACATTATTTCTATCTGTTCAAAACATGTGTTATCACAGAAAAGAATGATATGAATTATTCTAGACCAAGAAAGGGGCATCTGTTTTTGTTGAACTCCAAGACTTGGATTTTGGTTACATTATACTATTTGTCCAAAATGTGTGGCTTTTATAAACTATTCTTGACAGGGAAGAATTTTGAATTTTGTAAATTCATAACTGGGAATTTGTTTATATTGATTACCCAAGAAATCATTTATTTTTATAGAAAAATATGTAATTTGAAAAAAGTACCATATGGTTAAGATCTCCTAAGATTAAGGTGCTCAGAGTGAAAAAATTAGTTATGTCAAATATTTAGTCGGGGAGGACTGTAGTCATACATATAAACAACAGCCCTTTCAGGCTGAGGAAAATTGGAGAGATGGGCCCAACAAGGAAGGTTCTGGTTGCATTTTCTATGGCAAGAGTAAAAATAAAAAAAACATGCACCGATAGAGACAGGCTTAAGAGAAGTCAGTTCAGGGCAACCCAGGATTGCTGACAACTGCGGGTATATATTGTGAAAGGTTTTATTTTCTTTACAGTACTTGTGCAGCTGTGAAAACTGCAATTAAGACAAACAAATAACATGAGTACATGGAATAAGAATGTACACAAGGACAGATAATTATAAAATGCAAAAAAATAAGAAAATAAACAATGAAGTTTACATAAATAGTTATAACAAAACAAGGGAACTTATAACAAGTGTTTAAACCAACAGGAATCATTTGCGTTGCCAAAGCAATACATTTTTACAAATTAAGAAAATCTTTAGAAGAATTAAATTCCATTAACTATAAAGTTTGTCTAGGGTTTGCTGGAATATGAATGGAAAAAATGTTAATTACCTCATTGGCACCTCATGTGGTCTATGGCAATATAGTTACTCCCTAACGGTACAGAAAACCAATGTGCTGTCACTGGAGATAATAAATTTATGTCTGACCTCATAGAAGGTCTTAATCCAAAAGACTTTTAAGGGGGTTTGTATTTCTTATGCAGAGGCCAGAATTCTAGGTTCTAGAAAAGGTTGCCCTAAACACAGCTTACTTGTTATATTTTTAACTTATTTATTTTATCTTTTCTATGTTTGTCTCATATTTTTCATTTAGACCTCATAATTGTTTTAAGTTGCCCTAAAATATTATTGTCATCATCATTTATCCATCACACCCAATGGTGCATAGGGCAGCAACTTTTTGTTGCTGTTTCTGTAACAAACTGTTTTTTATAGAGCAGGGTTGTTAGCCCTGCATCTGACCCTCCAAATCTAGTGGACCATTCTTGGTCCTTACATTTACAGTACCTAGTATTCCCAAATGGTCGCCTATTTAGTAACTGACCAGACTCAATGTTGCATAACTTCAGTGATCGAACAGGAACCGGTGCATTCAACACGATGTAGCCGTAGATGTCCTAAAATATAAGGAACTATATTTTCTGGCAACATTGTCCCAAGGGGTGACAAGGCTGCCGGTCAAGAATATAGGGCTAGCTTTGGTGAGAAAACAAACCTGCTGATTTTACATTAAGGTTTGGTAGCAAATAGTGCCTGGCGGCAGCTACAATTGCTTATGAGGCAGGTGTAGTGAAAGAGAACACCCACAATTCCTATGGGCAGAGCAGAAACACAGAAATATGCATGACAGAAGAATTCACGATGTGTTGACTGACTGGTTATTAGTTTGAAGAATTGGGAAAGAGTTGGTTATTATTGGGTTATCCAGAAAGTTCATGCAAATTTTTAGTCGTTCATGTTAGAACATATCAAATATATTGACAGATAAATTAAAGAAAACTTCAAACTATCTCTTGAGAAAGAAAGTTTCAAATTACTTAATTTGTGTCAGTTTTTTATCCCTATAAAAATGTAAGATTATAAGGTGCATTTCAGACACTTGATGCTTAGTTTAAATTTAGAGCTGGTGATTGTAGCCTTATGAATAAATAACATTCAAATAGACCCTCATGACAAATGATAACCAAATCAAGATATTGTTTGAGAATAACCTGCATTACACAATGTAGGAATTGGCAGAAGCACTAAATTTATCACAATCCATTATCCATAAGTACTTAAGCACTAAAATTGCGACAATGTTAGGGTACCACATGATATGAGTGAAAAGAAGCTTTTTGGGCTTCATTTCTGTCTGGGATTAGCTGTATAAATACTATAGAAATGGCTCCTTTCTTAAAAAAATTGTGATGGGTGATAAGCAATAAATCATTTGCAACAATGATAAGTGATCATGTTCACCATAATGGGTTCTTTGTCGAGAGAGTATGAATAAATATTCAATGGCATAATTTTGTTTTGTGCTTTAATTTCCATTAAAAATCAGTATGGACTTTCCAGACAATCCAAATACATTTGTACCATGTCTTTTATATGCCATTTTGTTTTAGAATGTAGGTGATCATGGCCTTTCACGTCTGTCTATCTCTGGTGGCTTTTAGCATACTTTATCATGTTATTCCACTCATACTTCACTCTACTATCCACTTGCTCATGTTTTTTAAGTATGTTACATCCTACTTTTCCCTGTTTCTCTTTCTTGCTATCTGACCAGTGAGATTCTCCAAGCCGCCTTCTTCATTACATGTCCTAGGAACTTTAACTGTCTTTTTTTGAGGCTCAGTATTAATTTCTTTTTCATTTTCATCTTTTCCAAAACCTCATCATTGCTCATGTGCTTAATTTATGATATCCACAGCTTGCTTCTGTAGAACCTCATTTCAATTGCCTCAAGTTTTTTTCATCTTTGATGAGATTGCACAGCATTCACTGCCATATTGAAGAACAGACATCACATAGCAATCCACTACTCTCTTTTTTGTTTCTAGTGAAATTTTCCTGTCTCTCAATACTCTACTCAGCTTCTTAAATGCATTCTTTAACATGCCAATTCACTTTTAGATCTTAGTATCGCACTTTCCATCTTGTGTTAGAACATTTCCCAGGTGTTTAAATTTTTTTACTTGCTTAATTTTAGTTTCCCCACCAGTAGTTGGCACCTTAGGCTCCTCTTTTTGCTGATGACCATGTATTCAGTTTTCTTGTAGTCCTTTCTTTTCATTCTCTTTAGCTACCTTCCGAAGGAGGTCTTGTAGTTTCCTTTCCATGTTTGCTATCAACACTGTATCATATGTTTATCTTATATTGTTCAGATTGTGGCCACTGATGATGAATCCTGGCATAACTTCCAGGGTCCTCAGAATAGTCTTATGTACAAGTTGAATAGATCCAGTGAAAAGACACATCCTTGTCTTATGCCCCTTTCTATCTTAGTACATCTGTTGAATTCATTTCCTGTCTGTATGCAGATGGTTTGCTGCTAGTAGAGATTCTTGATTACTGTAATGTATATCCCAAATATGTCAAGGTTGCTGAGCATTTCTATCAATTATTAATGGAATACTTTGTCAAACACCTTTGCGTAGTCTATAAAACACCTTGTTCACATTTGTGACTAGATCTCCCAAATCACCATCCTGCAGTAAATAACATTATTTTACAGTAGATAATAGAGAAATTTTATTAAACCATTTTTTCTTTATCTAAACTTATTTATAAATGGAACTTTGTCTGTGTGTGTGTGTCTGTTACTTATAGTCTCCAAAACAGCTGAACCGATTTTCTTGAAAATTTACACAGTTGTACTATAAGCGTCTGTGAGTGTTCTTTGCTAGGTTTTGTGTCGAGGTACCCCCGAAAAATATTGAAAATCAATAATTGAAAACATTGAATTATAGAAGGAGTGGTCCGATTTTTAATCAAATTTGATACACTCATAGACAAAGACATAAGAAATGATATTCAGAAGTTTCAAGGTTGCAGTTCTTACAATAGTGCAGAAAATCGGTTATATATATAAAAGGCAAGATGTTTGTGTGTGTGTCTGTTTATCTGTTTGTATGTCTGTATTTTTTTCAGCCCTTTTATTTTAGTTTTTGCTTTGGGTTTGGCTCTAAGTAGGTATAATTGTAGTTCTTAGTCTCAGCCATGATACCATTTACTCAGAGGACTTATTTAGCCTTCAAAATTCAGTATACGATGAAAAAAACTTATTTGATATCGATACCAGGAAATCAAAACTTGACTTACATCCATTCATTATTCTTTTAGTCTATGGTTTTGCTTTAACTGGAAACAACTATTACTTTTTAGTCTTTCATACCAATGTCTAAAGAGTCTGAGTTCCAGGACCATGGATTTGTTTTAAAGCTTTCATTACACCCGAGCAACGCCGGGCTATACTGCTAGTATTCAATAAACTCATTGTTAGATATGTAAATAGTGTTGTGCATTTTTATTGAAGAAATTCTTATTCCAGTGCTGATTCCAAATGAAGTCTTTGGATGCTAAGAAACAATAGTTACCACAGTCACTGACAGGAATTGTGTAATCTTGACTATGATATACAAGATGGATTCACATTTGATTTCACTATCAATCCTAATATTGTAAGATTTAGAGAAACCCGAATGAACCCTATTGAGATGACACATGACATCCATCGAGCAGAGTAAAGAAAGCTTGATGACTTGTTGGTATTACTCAACAAAACTAGTGGAGTTTTTGACTGTTGAGGAGGGTGTGCATGTTAAGAATTGATATGGATGTGGTGTACAAATGCACAAAGGGTTGATAAACTGTAAATGATCAATCAGAAAAAATTGTCATCCTTTTCTCTCTTAATATGCCAATATCAGTTATGTATTTGTCCTTTTTCTGTTATAAGAGAAGATGCTGAAAAGTACTCTTCCCAACCCATAATTTTTATTTTTTCAAGCAGAAGGTTGTTGAATTTTCTACTTCAACATACTCAGGGGTGAATTATTGCCATTAGTAATGTTTCAAATGCAAGTTAGCCATGTTATCTCTAGTGTATATCTAATTTATTAACCATGCAGTTTCTCTTGTAAAAGGCGAAAGATTTATCCATATTTCCCGACCAGAAACTAGAGTTAAATAATATGATGTGCAAGTAATTAGTTTTGTCATGCCTGAGAGAAAATTCATTAATTCTCTGAATTTAATTCTTGTTTCCTTTCTAAATTTCTTCGTTTTTATAAAAATCATGCATATTAACAACAGCTTTTCATAATATAGATACTATAGTTTAGAACCAGCTATAAAATAAATTTAATATGAAAAAAAATATTTAAGAAACATAATTTTTTTCTCAGGGATTTTATATCTACTTTGTACTTTAAAATTTATAATACATAAAAGAAATTTGCCAATATCTCTATTCAGTCAGTTAAGTGCCATACGTGAAACACGCTTGGACGATCATATCTCGAAAGAGACATAACTGACCAGGCAGAAGTCTATCCTGCAGTAAGTTGCCATTGCTTTCTGTGGTAGACTGGTTGCCAGCCAAGGCTATAGAACCCAATCTGTCCTGTTATTTAACCCATAACTGGAAGGAAGAAATGGATTAATACCTTTCCCAAGGGTATTTGCACGTAAGTGAATGCAATGAATTCAACTGGAATTCGAACTCAGCTCCCCGAGTTCTCATTCCAAGCCCTGTTCTCATTCCACTGTACCACAACGCACATCCGTATCTGTATTACCTATTCTTTAATATAAAACATAATGTGACTTTATATATTTCTCAATCATGTATTATTGTAATTTTTGTTCTTAGTGTTAGTTTTCTTTACATATTTTGTTTTATGAGTTTAAAGAGCATCATATTTTTTGTGACATGCAACAATAGAATTAATTGTATTGTTCGAATTTTTTGTCTAAATTTTTAGAAAGAGAAATTATTATTAACAGTTTGACAAATATCCTTATCTTAGTTGTTGTTATTACAATGTTTCAGCTGTTGTGTTCTACAGCTTTCTTCAGGTGTTTGTTGATCTGAGTAAACTTCACAGGACAATACCATAGAGGAGTGTTGGTTCATGAATTTGTTGGCATAGTAAATATGAGTTCAATCCCAGGGGCAGTTTGTAGAGATTCAGAAACAGAGTGAGAAATAACTGAACAATACTAAATTAAAAAAAAAAAAATTGAACAAGACAAGATATTCTTAGATATGGCCTGTGGGAGAATAACAATGTGTCACTGTATATTTGATGAAGGATTCAGTTTGAAATTCCCTGAAAGTTAGCTGCATTAACAAAAAAACCTGAAGAAGGCTAGTGGGCATAACAACAGCAAAGATAATATTATTAATCAAACTGTAAATCACATAAATATAATGTGTCAGTCAGTTAAGTGCCATACGTGATACATGCTTGAGTGATCATGTCTCAAAAGAGACATGACTGACTGGGCAGAAGATTTTCCCACAGTAGTTGCCATTACTTTCTGCGGTAGGTTGATTGCCAACCAAGGCTATAGAAGCCACTCTGTTTTGCTATTTAAGCCATAAATGGAGGAAGAAATGAATTAATATCTTTCCCAATGGTATTTGTGCATAAGTGAATGCAATGAAATTCAACTGGAATTCGCACTTGTTACTCTGATTTCTTGTTCTGAGCCAATAGTCACTGTACCACAATGCATATCCTAAATATGACAGATACAATAATAAAATTATTTAATTCTTCTGTTCATATTTTTGATGGCACAAGTAATACCGTTCTCTCTCCTCTCCTGACTACTCCCTACTAGATAGCATTGCTGACGACATAGATAAGGCTATTTCCTATCACCCATTCGCCCACATATTTGTATTTGGAGACCTCAATGCCCATCACTCTGAGTGGCTTGAAAACGCCGCTTTGCCCTCTCGGCAACTCCGACCACGCTGCAGTCTCTCTAAGTATTTCTTTCCAATCTCACTCCCCCCAGGAGCCCCCTACCTATAGGACCTCCTACCTCTACCAAAAAGCTGACTGGGATGCCTTTCGCGATTTCCTCTGCGATGTCCCTTGGGGAAAAGTGTTCGACCTATCAGTTGATGACTGTGCCTCTGAGGTCTCGTCATGGGTGAAAGCTGGCATTGATGCCTTCATACCCACCAGGAAGTATTGCTTAAAACCTCATTCCTCTCCGTGGTTCTCTTCAGCCTGCTCAGCCGTCATTGCCCACAGGAACCATTACTTTCGTCTATTCTGGAGACAGTCAACTGATCACAATAGGCGCCTGTTCATATCTGCTCGCAATGAGTGCAAGAGAACCCTAAATGACGCCAAACAGTTGTTTGCTGAGAGAATGCGACAGCACATAGCTGACCGCAAGTTCGGCTCCAAGGACTATTGGAGGATTTGTAAATGAGTGCTCAACAATAGGAAATCCTCAATACCTCCTTTAATCCATGGATTTGAGGTTCTCACGTCATCTGCAGACAAAGCTGAGTGCTTTGCCCACAGATTCTCATCCAACTCCACATTCGACTCGTCTGGAGTGCACCTACCCAACTTCTCTATTAGAACTGAGGCCAAACTGCACGACGTATATATTACCCCGACAGTAGTATCCAGAGTAATTTAAAAACTCGACCCCTATAAGGCGTGTGGAGACGACGGAATCCCGGTGATAGTCCTTAAGAGGTGTGCTCCTGAACTTTTCCCTGTCCTCTCTAAGCTATTTAACTACTGCCTTTCTGCTTCCTGCTTTCCTGCATGCTGGAAGTTCTCTTCAGTCATTCCTTTATTTAAGAATTGTGGTGAACCCTCGGACCCATCCAACTATCGCCCTATCAGTCTTCTACCGATATTCGAGAAAGTATTCGAGGCTATAATCAATGCTGAAATAGTTCATCATCTCACCGATCACAAACTATTCTCCGACAGGCAATATGGATTCTGCTTTGCCAGGTCCACGGCCAACCTTCTAACAACCGTAACGGAGTACATGCTACAGGCCCTTGATGAGTCTGACGAGGCTCGCGCGGTTGCTCTGGACATCTCCAAGGCTTTTGACAGTGTTTGGCACTCTGGCCTCCTATGCAAACTACGCGGTTATGGTATTACCGGTCGCCTGCTTGACCTAATCCAATCTTTCTTAAATAACCGCAAAATGAGGGTCATTCTGAATGGGCGTGCCTCTTCGTCCTACAGCACGAATGCTGGTGTCCCACAGGGCTCTATCCTGGGCCCGACGCTCTTCCTTATTTTCATCAATGACCTCACAGATGAGATCAAGTCCCAAGTAGGCATCTATGCAGATGACACTACAATATACTCCCGCACCAGTAAGAAACCTGTCGAGGCGGACAGACATAATCTCGCTGCTGACCTTGAATGGGATCTACACTCTGTGGTGAACTGGGGCAAGAAGTGGCTTGTCAACTTCAATTCGTCTAAGACCAAGCTGTTTTCTGTCAACCATTACAGGCAACCTCTCCTGCCTCCCATAAGCATGGACCAAGTGATTCTCCCGGAGTGTAATACACTACGCCTTCCTCGGACTTACCCTGTCCTCAGACCTCAAATGGAACCACTATATTGAATCCATAGCAAAATCTACTGCTAAGAAGGTTGGGTCACTATGTCGATCCAGGATGTTTTTTCCACCTGAATCCATCCTGCATATATACAAGTCAACCATCCGTCCGTGCATGGAGTACTGCTGCCATTTATGGTCAGGTGCCCCTGCCATTCTCCGCAGTGTTCTTGACAGGCTCCAAAGGAGAGTCTGTAATGTGATAGGTACTGATCTGGCAGCTCGACTGCAGCCACTTCCCCATCGTCGAAATGTGGCCTCCCTTTGTCTGTTCGATAAATACTTTGTCATGGCTTCTGCTCAGATGAACTTAAGTCACTGATGCCTCCTCAACAGGTGTTTACTCATGCAACCAGACTGGCAACTGGGTCCCACCCATTCACAGTCAGGTTAGCAATATGCAGACAACAATTCTACTCCTGCAGCTTCTTCTCTCACACTTCCCGCCTGTGGAACTCACTCCCGTATTCTTGCTTTCCTGATGGCTTACAACCTCCAGAAATTTAAATGCAAAGTCAATACTCATCTACTAACCACTGGACTCTAGCTCTCTCCCCACCCACGTATAACCTTCCCTTTCTCTCCAGCTATGTATCTGTCATGGCACCTGCTTTCTCAGCTTTCTATTGTTCCTTTCTAACTAGTTTGTACTCCTCACTCTTTTCTAATTAATCTTTTTACATTTATGTAACCCCCTGCACATCAGTGGCGTTTCCGCCTTGCTCGGGGTGAAATGATTAAAAATATATATATATATATATATATATATATATATATATATGAAATCTGCAGATAGAATAAACCTGTTGATTTGTATCTTTTATAAGAAGGCATTTTCTTAGTAAGGAGACTCTCATCAGTACTAGAAAGAGTGATAACAATGAATTTGAGAAGTGTATCTTCCTGAAGAACTGTTTTATGGTTTTATAAATTTCAACCAATGATATTACTGTTTGGTAAAGGAATACTGAATATTTCCAGTATGGAAATGACAATTTGACTATAACTAACAATTATCTTTTGTAATAAAAAGTTAGGAATAATTATCATTAATGAATAATGTAAATGCATAATCTGTTGACTGAATAAACTAGTTATATAATCCATATTCTTCTGGCATCAATTTAAACTGACACCTGTTTTTTTAATATTTATCTAAATGTTAATTATAGACTATAATTTTGTAAAGTGAACAAAGTCACTGAAATATGTTGGAAAATCTCTAAGTTTCTTTTGAAAACAAATATTAAACAAAATGATCATGTATTGAAAACACTTATCTATAAAATCTTTTAAAGAGCAATAACAATTTTACAACCTGTTCACTTACACATTTAATCCCCACTGGGGACTCTGAACTTATACTAGATTTAGCCTATCTGGAAACAATAGGAAAGTCATCTTAATGGTCAACAGTACTGTTGTGCATTGGCTCATCCTAGGTACATGACTATTGTACAAGACTAAAATTTGTAGATTATTAAATTTTTTTGCTATTCAGATCAGCATTCTTGTTTTGCTTGTTATCTTAACATTTTGGCCTTTGTACCATCCTCCATTTTATTCAGCATGTTCCTTAGAATTTTGATGCAAATCATTTATTCAATTCACAGGTTGTGTTGATTGTACATTTTTTTTCACTGAACCATTGTATGACTTTTCAGGCTCAGGAATTAGCCAAGAAATTGGGTATGCTTTAACTAATGCCTTAAATCTTGGACAATCTAGTGGTGCAAATTTGGAGCCTGAAACTTAATGTCTCTGCTGAGTTAGTGGTACTGTAGAAATGTACTTTATCAGATTGTGCAGAATTTTTCTTTATCAGATATTCCCAGATAATGTTCTTATCGGTGCTATGTTCTGCTGAGGAGGTTGTTGTTATGTTTGATGTTGGAGACAACCAATGCTTGCTAAACATTGACTACCACCATTGTGGGTCAACAGGATGGATGCTGATTAATGAGAGAGTGAAGACGAACCACCGCTAGTGTGTTTGACGTCCCTTCTTATTTTTTTCTTCCCTTCCGGATTTGCAGGGGATGTAACCTCTGTGACACCAGAGGTTATTTCCCTTTTATTGGTCAGGACTTTACAATGCTTTTTTTTTTTTTTTTTTTTAACTGGAGAGAGTTCATTCAATATGGCTGGAGTACTTGCCTCGATAGGTCAGACTTTGTGGAGGAGGAGACATTTGTTGACCTAGTGAAAGAAAGATGACAATGGATCAAATTATGTACAGAGATATGTTTTTGTTTTTTTTTTGTTAGTAATCAAATCTTTTGGGTGGCTGTCTTGTATGGCCTGAATGCCTGAGGTTTACAGTTTTGTGTTTTGTCTTGAGGTTTTGGTGGTGTCACTACGTGTGTATGGATTTCATCTTCAGATGATGAGTAATTATGTAGGTTATGTGCAGAATTTGTTGACTGTTTAGGGAATTTTTTGAAGAAGCTGGCATTTCTTGTAGTTTTGTTGCCCTCGTGAGTAGCAGTAATCATGGATCCCTTTTTCTTTGTTACAGTCATTGGGTTAGGTTGGTAAGGTGTGAGAGCCTTTGAGGTGTGGTTGCTTTTTACGATGACTGTGTCACCCACACTGAGATCATTGGGTTTCATATATGCCTTTCTCTCAGCGCATCACTTTATTGTTCTCTTGTCTTGGGTGTCACACTCCCTAATGCTAGGGTCTTCAGCTATAGGTGTGACAGGCAGTTTTTTATGGTCTGGCCAAATAGGATTGAGGCTGGGGCTACACCGGTGGTACAGTGTGGCGTTATTCGGTAGTCAAGCAGGAATTTGAATAATTCCTGCTTCCAGCTTCAGCCTTTGGTTAGGGCAGCTGTGATGGACTTTTTTACAGTGTGCATAAAGTATTCTGTTTCAGCATTGGCTTGGGGCCATAGGGGTGTTATTTTTCTGTTCCTGAATCCAGTGATGGAGGCATAGGCTTTGAAGTCATAACTGTTGAATGGTGGGCCGTTGTTTGTTTTGAGAGAGACTGGCACCCCAAATTTGGCAAATATCTTGTACAGACGGGGTATGATTGATGTTATTGAGATGGAGTCTAGGATGTCAACAACAACATAGCATAATTATTCATCTGTGACAACAAGAAGGTACTTTCCATTTTGGAGGTGTCCAAAGTCAGCACTGACTTCTGTCCATGGGGCTGCTGGTAGTGGGGACATTTGCAGAGGCTCTTTTGCCAGTTTGTGGGTACTGATCTAGCAGGTGTGGCAGTTCCTGATGTTTTCTTCCATTAGGCACTGCATGTTCTTGAACGAGACCTTTTTCAGGAGGAGGGGGGGCCATGGTTTTCACAATGCCCTGATGTCCAGCATGTGTTGTTTTGACAGCTCAGTTTTTTAGCGTTTCCGGCAGCACTATCATGCTGTCCTTATGTGCTCATGAAATTTCAGCATGGTTGGCATGCAGGGTGTGGAATGTTGCTTTGCTTATGCCATCCTCAACACCATACCATTTGTTGGTAAGAATAGCTTGGATGACAGTGGTAAGTGTCTAGTCTTTTGCAGTTTCTATTGCAACTTCATCAATTGTCATTGCTTTGGGGGTTGAAGTTGAGAGGATGTAGTTTATATATTCCTCTGCTATTTTCTGCTCTCTGCCACTTGGTGGCAAGTGCATTGGATGGCAGCTGAGATAGTTAGCTGGGTTGTCATGGTCTGGTCGATATATGACAGTCATGTTGTATGGTTGTGTTCTCAAAATCCAACATTCAATGCATGCTGACAGTTGGGAGCTGGCATTGTTGAAAATGGATGTTAGGGGTTTGTGATCTGTATGAACAGTAAATAGGGCTCCGAAAATATATATGTGAAAGTGTTCACATGCCCATGTAATAGCAAGTGCTTTTCATTCTGTTTGGGAGTATCTTTGTTTGACTGTGTATAGTGCTTGGCTTGCAAACTGTACTATCCGTCTATTTTGTGACAGCACAGTGAAGATGCCTACTGAGCTGGCATGGGCGTGTATCTCGGTGTGTTTGTTTGAGTCAAAGTAAGGCAAGTGAGCATGCTTTGCTCAGGGCTTCCTTGTTTTTTTAGATATTTAGTGTGGCGTTCAGTCCAGGACCACTGCGTGTTTTTTTTTTTGTTAATTGACGTAGTTCATGGGTCAGGGATGCATAGTTTGGAATGAATTGTGCACTGCAGCAGCTGGTCATCCCTAACAAGCTTCTGACTTCTGATGCATTTTTAGGGTCGAGTAGTTCAAGGATTGTTTTATTTTAAGATTACTTGGGCTGATACCTTCATTACTGAAGGTTTGTACAAGGAATTATAGTGACCTCTTGTTATACTCGCATTTGCCCTCATTCAGAGTGAGGCCTTTTTCGAAGTCGTTGGAATATTGCATGGAGGTTTTTGTCGTGATCCTGCTGGTCTGATCCAAAGCAAAGGATGTCATCACTGATGTTGATGGCTCCCTTAATCCCTGCAAGTGCTTGACTGATTTCTTCCTGAAATATTTCACTGGCAGAGTTGACACTAAAGAATAGCCATTTGTATCTGTACAGACCTAGGTGTGTTGCAAAGGTGGTTATGTATCAGAATTCTTCAACTAATTCCAATTGATTGTAACCCTGATTGAGGTTTAATTTGATGAAGATATTAGCTCCCAATAGAATGGTTTTCATTTCATTGAGTGTGGGGGTTGGATGCCGTTCCCTTTTGATAGCTTTGTTTGCTGCTCTCATATTGATGCAAACCCTGATTTTCTTTTGGTCCTTTTTTGGCACCACTACAATAGGAGATACCCATGGGGTTGGTCCATCTGCTTTTTCACTTACTCCCAGTTTCTCATCTTTGTGTATCAGATGTTCTGTGTCTTTCCTCACTTGAAAGGAAACTTTGTGGTTTCTCTGAGCAATGGGTGGCAGTTTTCATCTATGTGTAGGTGAACTTTTTTACATTTGAGTCTACCTAGGCCATTGAACAGGTCTGCATAGTCCTCCAGGAGTTTGAGGGTAGAGAGTGAGGTTTGTGTATCAGAGTTACTGATGTGGTTAACTGAGAGCTTGTTTGCTGACAGTAGTTTAAGCCTCTTACATGTTTCTCAGCTGATGATGGGTTTTTCTGGACCCTTTATTACATGTATTTTGGCTTGGCAAGAGATGCCCCTAAACTCTATAAGTGTGCTGAATTGACCTAGAACTGGGGTGGTTTCTTTGACTCCAAATCCAAATATTACAGTTTTTGTGGGTCGAAGGTGAGGTGCTGGTCTTAAGCACTTGAAGTGGTGCATGAGTTAGCTAATACATTAAACGTTTGGTGGCTATCGCCAAAGGATACATTAAAGCAGGGAAGGTTTTTCATCTTACCTGTATGGAATACATATTTTGTGTCACTGCTGCTGGTTGAGTCCCGTTGATGATCCTCAATGCAGTTCACCGGTTGCCGACGGGTTTGGTTTTGTGGGCGTGCAGGATGATTTGTTCTCTGTTGTCAATCTTTGTCATTTAGTTTTCTGAAGCAGACAGAGGTGAAATGCCCCCATCTCTGGCAATAAGTACACTGGTTTTGGAATGCAGGGCAAGATGTTGGTCCCCGTTCATGTGGGTATTTCCCATTGCAATTTCTGCACCTGTTTTGCTGGAGACGGTTGCATGGCCATTGCTGTTCGTATAAGCCTTTGTTCACTAGTGCAGTGGTAGTGGTAGTTCCAGTAGTGGCGTTGGCATCTTCTAAGTGCATCCATTCTAAGTGTGTTGCCATAGTTCCTGTTGTTCTGGTATAGTTTATTAGGTTGCTTAAGGGCATATTTGAGTTCATCAGTATTTTTTGGTGAACTTTCTTCGATAAAAAGCCTGTTATTAGCTGGGATTTTATTACGGCATTTGTGTCTGCAAAGTGGCACATGGCTGCTGCCTCTTTTAATTTCCGGTAAAAATCCTCTATGTTATATTTGGAGTGGTTTGTTTTAGCTTTCGAAACACAAACTGGTTATATTCTGTATTGTTCTGTGGGTTGAAATGGTTCTGCACAGCCGAGACAAGTTTCTCAAAATGTGTCTCGTTTTCTCTTGGTGTGATCTGTTCGGATGGCAGTTCATCTATGAGGTCATTCATTGCTTTGCCCACAAACATTAGCAGAATTGCTTTTTGTCTTTTATCATCCTCTATGTCATGTGCAATGAAATAACTTTTTAGTCTTTTGACGTATTTTGTCCATCTTGCAGCTTTGTCTTCTGACTCACAGTCGAATTCCGGATAGTGTGATAGAGTGGCCATGTTTGTTTTGTAACACCTTGGCATGTTTGTTGTTGCTTTTTTTTTTTGTGTTTGTATTTTTTGTTGTTGAGTAAACGACCCTGTCCTTGTCGCCAATGTAATGTTCAGTGTTAGAGACAATCGATGCTTGCTAAACATTGGCTACCACCATTGTGGGTCAACAGGATGGATAATGATTAATGAGAGAGCAAAGACAAACCACCGCTAGCATGCTTGGTGTCCCTTCTTATTTTTTTATTTTTTTCCGCATCTGCAGGGGCTGTAACCTCTGTGACACCAGAGGTTATTTCTCTTTTATTGGTCAGGACATTACAGTTGTCAGTGCAGAGCTTGTGTTCTAATTATTTTGGTCATCTTATTTGATCTCTATTTGGTTTCATTTCACAATATATGGTGGTTACCTTTTCCCAACATATATGATCAGACATACCTGATTTCAATGTTTCTCTGTAGACTTCAGTTTTTGATATTTTTGCAGCCTTACTGCTTTTTGCATGTTTGTTACAAAAGCTGAAAATAAAATATCAACATTCAGATCAAGGAATTTCTGCATAAAATAATGCAATCTCTGTAATAACGATCTCTTATTTTGTAACCCCCCCAAAAAAGCATATTTTTTAAAAAGATAATTGTTCCATTCTACAAAATGTATCATTTCATGGAATTTTTTTGTTTTCTTTTTTGCTTAAATCTTTTGACATATTCTATGAAAAAACATTTTTCTGTTTGCATGTATATATATATATATATATATATATATATATATATATATATATATATATCCAGGTGAAGAGAACCAACAGTTTTACAATTCCGAGTTTTCCAGCGTTTACTTTTTTTTTTTAAAGTGTTCAATACATCAAATATTGCAGAGCATAATATAACTAAATTTGATTTTTTTATTTAGAATATTATTTTTTTTAAACTATATTAATTTTAAATTAAAACCAAATTTAAATATATATATATATATATATATATATATTCCATTTTTAAACGAGTTATTACACAACCTAGGTTTCTACCATGAGTGGTGTCTTATCTGGTGTCAAATAATTTTTCAAACATATATATATATATATGTGTGTGTGTGTGTGTGTGTTTGAAAAATTATTTAACACCAGATAATTGCTGATTAGAAAGCAGTAAAATCTAATTTTAAATAATAATTTAGCTAATTACATATTTGTTTCTTATTTATTTGCAAATAATTATAAGATCAGTTAGACTATTTACATTGCTTGAACTGTTGCCCTTATCTTTATTGACATATTCACTATATTTTGGCCATTGTATGCTTCAGCCTTTAGGTGGTATATGTTGGAATTTTGAACTGAAACCTTTTAGTTTATCCTAAGAATATGGCAATAAAGATGAGGACAATATTCTGAACAATGTAAATAGTGTAAATAGCTACAAAACTCATCTCAGAAATATAGACCAATTATGAGATCAATTTTATAAGTCTGAATTAACTTGTCACTGAGTTTAATTTAAAGCCAACCTTTGTTGTTTTTTGAGAAATTATTCATTTTAATGGATGGAATTGTAAAGCATAATAAAACCCACTTGCTTATTGCATGACTGGTCAAGCAGTCTCATATGGTCATTCATACATATGGTTTGTTTTATCCTCACTGGGTGTCTCCACACTATAGTAAATAACTTATTGCAACTTGTTACTAAGATAGTTGCATCAATTTTTTCCTAGTAGCAATGTTTAATGCTGAGACATAAAAACGCAGGAGTTGGTGCTACACAATCTATCATTTCATTGCATCTATTTGGCTCTATGCAAAACTAAGCTAAGTAAATACCTATATTATATGCATGCACATCAATTGCAGTCAGCTCACTAATTTTTTCCTCATATTAGTATAGTGTAACCCCTCAAGATAGAGAGCTATTGAATAATATTGCTGTATGAATGTAAGAGGAGGAGGAGGTTTTTGAGGAAAAATCAACATTAGACTTTATAGGTTGTGTGACTAGTCAACTAGTGCATTATATATGTACAGTTCTCTCTTAGTTTTATCTTAGTGTACATCAAATATATATCATTTAATAAGTCTTAAATAGGGCAAGGAGACATTTGACATTTATATATTTTCATTTTCATTAACTTTTCTTGAATTTTCTAATTCTTAATTTCAATTTAAATTTGTCAGCAAGTGCGTAGACTTTAGAGAGAGTAAGATGTGCAAATGAATTACAAAAATATTCCTATTGTCTGTAAAATGTATGCCAATTTTTAATTAATATTGAAGTTAAGATGCAAGCTACTTTCTCCATTATAATGGATATCTTTGTGAAATAGTCAGCAATAATTCCTTTATACTGTGTTAGATTTTATTTCACTAGTTCATCTTTTCAAAATAAAATTAGTTTTAACCACCCAATATTTGAAAAATCTTTTATGATAACCTTAAATTTATGATAACCATGTCACATGACTCTCAGAATATATCTGTTTATATTTTAAATATTTGTTATTTGGTGATGAGAGATTATATTAAAAAATTTGAGGGCTGTTCACCATATTTCAAATTAGTATATATAACACCTATTCTGTTTAATTTCAAATATGTGATAACTGCTATAGATTTTAAGAAATATATAACTGCAGAAGAAAAACACAATATTGAAAAGTCATTGACTAATATAAAGACAACATTGAAAATTGCAAAATAGCCAAACAGAGGTCATAAACAATCATAAAAAAAGAAATTTTAAAGCTTAGCATGATTTGAGTAATAACAAATCCATAATTATTACAATTTTAACCTCAAGTATGAGATCAGCCATTTTCTATCCTACATATCCTCATAATCTGCAATTCTTCTACTTACAACCAGACAACAACCTTACTCTGTAACAAGATGACCTGAATGGCTCTTGTGCCTTGTACTGGGTGAACATTCATATAACATTGATAACTTTTCAAAAAGAGATTTAAAAACTAAAAGAGTAAATAGCAAGAAAAATGAACAGACCAGCAAAAAAATTATTTTAAAAAGTTGGTGTTGTAAATGAAAACAGAAAATAAACAGAATATTAAGAACGTTAGCTAAAGACATGAAAGCAACTAGATAAACATAACAAAGAGAAGTTGGGTGAAAATATAAATGAAAACTCATTTCTCAACAGTAATTTTTAGTAATGAATGTAGAACTATATTGGATTGACCTGATGGAAGGACAAGGGCTTTAAATCACTCATGGAAATAGTCAACCAATGAAAATTGTAGAGTTTAAAAGGTGGTGGGATATCTCACGCTAAAACTGTATGTAAGGACATAGTAGAATTACATACTATTTTTTTAATTCATGTTCTGTGTATATAACTTATCAGATAAATTCATGTTCTGTGTATATAACTTATCAGATAAAACTTTCAAAGACATCAAATTAATAGAATAGCCCACAGCCTCTCCACACACTAATCCAAGACAAAACTTCTGTACATTATTAAAAGTTATATATAAGAATGGAAAACATTCAAACAAAGAATATTGTTGGGAAGTAATAAAAGCTGTTACAAAAAATTTTAAGTTGAAATGGTAGAAAAGTATATACGCATAAAAAAAAGCCTGAAAGACAAATGAATGTCAAAGATTAACATTTAAAATAATAAAATAACAATTTATTCAGGTATTGGGAAAATTGTTAAGTAAATTTGTTTCTGTCGCCCTGTATCTTTTGAATTTATTCATGAATAAAAATTTGTGTTGCCCTGTATTTGCTTGATAAAACCTAACACTCCCGAAACCATTTATTAATAATATTTTCATCAGCGAAATTCACATGATGTATTGCTCATATAAATATATTCTGAAAATCTTAGCCGCATCAGTAGGTAAATAGCAATTTTATTAGGAAAACATAGACTTGTATAATAAAATCTGATATCATATTGTCATGAAATCAAGAAAAAGAACAAATTGCATTTTCTTTTCTTCCAACATATGAAAAGAAGAAAAAACAGTTTTGCAATAAATTCATCATTTGCTTGCTTTATTCAGCTGAAAAATTATTTCAGAATGAGAGAAAAGCATGTGTGTACTCATTGAGCTGAATATGGAATATTTTTCTAAGAGATATATAAATTTTTATGAGTTAATTGAAATTTGACATATAGAAAATTTATTTTGAAAACATTGGAATAAGGAGTGAAGCAAAGGTAGTAAAAGATATACTGTTTCATAGATTATGCAGAATCTTTTGCTAAGTTATGACATAACTATTTGAACTCATAGGAAAACTTGATATATTTGGGAAAGATATAATAATCTTAAACATTTACAGGGAATAAACTGCCTGCATATGGACAGAAAATGAATTGAGCAAGACAAAAATTAATTTTCTTACTGGATTTATTTAAACTATACAATGAGATTATCTTAAGAGAACTAAAAGATTACCAGAAATTATTATCAGTGAAATTATAAAAATATGTAGAAAACAATGTGTTAACAGCAGACTCCAACATTGCAAAAAAAATCAGTGAATACTAGACAATTTCCTCACAGATGCAAAAAGCAACAGAAACATTGTTCTACAGAGAATACCATACTATAAGCATATGAGCAACAAAAAAGAAAATTGGAATCAAAAGATCACTTATACTTAAATTTGAGAGAATGGCTTTAGATAAACTGCAAAAGTTATAAAAAAATAACTTAGGAAGATATAATGAAAAAGTGGGCCTAGAAAATATAATACTCACAGGACCTATTGACAGTTGAAAAAATAAATGGAAATGAGAACTTAAATAATGAGTTTATGTGAATGGATAGCTGAACAAAGACAAAAAGGGATGCTACAGAGTCAAAAGTTGCTTATCACTTCAATAGATAGGAACTTGGAGAGAGCCATGATTGCCTATGTCCTGAAGGAACAAGGTTTATCAAAGAAGAATCTGAATCTAATAAAGCTCTCTGCCCTACAGACTGCCCTTTGCACTTGCTACTTTGTTCAGTTGTGTGCCTCATTCCATTGATTCATTTTTAAAATACTATTTGATAATGTCTTATATGTAATTATTAATACTATTTTCACAATTTAGATATAAAATCTATTTGAAAATATGTTTGTCTTTTTCAAAGTATTTGGACTGTTCTCATATTTATTGCCATATTCATGACATTTTATTTTGTTCATTAGGGTAGATTGTTCTAGTTTCATGCTGCCTCTGGATGTCTCAGTATCAGTTATTTCCCTTTGAATCAACTATCCAAGTTTTTCTTCATCTGTATTCAGTTATTGAACTCAAAACTCTTTAGGTCAAGTCCCTAGATTCAACCTGTACTTGGCCATGTGTCCTTGAGAACATCAGTGCATGAATTTTTTGGATTTATTAACCTAATGTCTCAGTAACCTTTTTTACCAGAGCTCATATTACAATTTTGTTGTTGTTATTCTCTAATACTCCGTATTACTGGTTTCCATATTGTATTCATTTCTATGACTGTTAGCAAAACTGAGCTCTGTTAGCGAAAATAATTAGTGTCAAAGATTGTAATATGAGCTTTGCTAAAAAAACATTGACTGAGACATTAGTTTATAAGTTCCAGAAATTCATATACTGACGTTCTTAAAGACACATAGCAAAATCTTTGATACTAATGATTTTCTCTAGCATTTTTTACCAGAGCTCATATTGTAATCTTTGATGCTAATGATTTTCTCTTGCACTCTGTATTACTAGATCCCATATTGTATTCATTTCTATGCTTAGTTGGCTCAAGAAGTTTTTTGGCCTAGCATATGCGGTGATTCTTTAAAGTTACATACTTTTCAGTGGTGTTCTCTGTCAATTATTTCAACTTCATCCCATAGTGGGTGGTGATCCCTTGTCTCCCTCTATATATGGTCAGCTAAGTCTGATTTTCTATTACCTCGTGAGAAGCTGAGGTACTGTCACTGGACAGTACCTCAGCTTCAACTCCCACCACACATACAATATAAAGAAAGGGCTCATCTGTTGCCTGCAACATCAAGCAAAAGTCATAAGCGGCAACCCAGAGACATATGAACAGGAAATAAAGTCAGTAAAACTAGTACTCTACAGTGTAACAACTACCCAGGGTACATGACAACAACACCAACAAATGGGGAGGAAAGGAGGGTGCATGAGGATAATAAATCTCAGAAAACACCCTTGGTCTGCTTGTGACGGTGATATTGGAGAAAATATAAAGGATCTGTGGTTCATATAACATCAGGATGACCATCTCCTGAGTAAGGCCTCCATTAGAGAACATGGTTTAGAACTGTGTGTATGCCATTCCATGTAGCTGTGGAAAGAAATATAGAAAAGAAATGGGCTGCTACCTTAAGGCTATGCTGCAAGAACATCACAAGGCCATAACATGAGGAGAGATAGAAAAAATCAGCTATTGCTGGCCACAAGTGAAGGGTGACAGGAGATCACTGCCCCTTATGGGATGAAGTTGAAATACTTGAAAGAGAATATCATTTGAAACGACTTGGCTCACTGGATACAGTTATTGGTTAGTTCAAGTGACTTGACCTAAAGAGTTATGAGTTCAATACCAGGCTACAATAGTGAACAAATAACTTAGAGTGTTAAGTAAAACTACATGGTTACCAGACATAGCATTGCACATGTAATGTGAATGATATACCACAGTAAACCACATAAAGGGTTTAGTTTGAAATTCCCAGCACCCAAAGAAAACTGAAGTGTACATTGTAAACATGGCAATAAAGATGAGGACAATAGTCTGCACAATGTAAATAATACCTCATTTCAAATATATAAACAAATAGTAAATAATGTAAATAATTACAATACTTTATTTCAGAAATATAGACAAATATCTTTTTCTTTATTTCTTAATACAAGTCACCTGCCATTGTTTCATAACCTTTTGTTTTAAGCATTTAACCATATACTATAAACTCATTACTCAATAAGACCTGAACCTGACATATAGATACCACCATTAATAAAAAATCCATAAGATTTTTATGAAGTACTGACGTTCAAATTGCATGTGAAAATATTTTGGGCCCAATCAGGTTATTGATTTACAAATTACAGTTAAGTGAAGCTACTGTTGCAAATTTTCAAAACAATGGAAAAACAAATCTGAATTTTGTGTACTGATAAAGCATTGCATTCTGATTGGATAAAAATACTGTTCAAACAAAGCAATGGCTTGATAAATATAATTCAGACTCTGCTTCATCGAAAACAATGGTTAAGAGGTAGTATGCTGACTTAAAGTGCGGCAGTACAGACACAAATGATGCTGAAAGATCAGGTCACCCAAAATCGGCAGTTGTCCTGGAAAACACAAACAACATCCACAAACTAGTTTTGGCTGATTATAAATTGAAGTTACATGAAATAGCAGAGGAGTTGAAAATATCAGAAGGCAGTGTATTTATCATTTTTCATGAATATTTATAAATGAGAAAACTGTCTTCAAAGTGGGTGCCGTGTTTGCTCACAATCGATCAAAAGCAACAAGTCAATGATTCAGAGCGTTGTTTGCAACTGTTTCAATGCAACAAGAAAGAGTATTTGCATAAATATGTGACAATCACTCTGGAGTCAAATTGGCAGTCAGCTGAGTGGACAGCAGCAGGTGAAAGCTGTCTAAAGCGACCAAAGACACAAACATCAGGCAAGGTTTTGGCCTCAGTATTTTGGGATGGGCAAGATATTTTGTTTATTGATTACCTTAAGAAATAAAGAACCATCAACAGATAATATTGTGTAGCATTATTGGTACATTTGAAGGAAGAAATTGTCAAATAACAGCCACAAAGAAGAAAAAGTGATCTTTCACCAAGGCAATGCACCATGTCACAAGTCAATTTCAATGATGGCAAAACTACATGAATTGCACTTTGAATTGCATCCACCCTATTCTCCAGATATGGCCTCCAGTGACTGTTGGCTGTTTGCAGATTTTAAAAAAAAAAGGGAAAGAGATTTGCTCCAATGAAAAAGTGATATCAGAAAGTAAGGTGTATTTTGAGACCAAAAACAAATCATTCTGCAAAAAAGGCATCAAATTGTTAGGGAAGCGTTGGAATCAGTGTATAAGACTATGTTGATGAATAAAGTTTAATTTTGCCTAAAAGTTGTTGTTTTATTAGTTAGGCCTGGGATTTATTGAGTGATGTGTTACTCCTGAAAAAAATGTGATGAAATAAACTCTGTTTAAAAAAAATGGATCATCTTCTCAAAAACAGGTATCAAATAAAAATAATGCTTGATGTAATAATTATATATATATATATATATATACTCAAGAACATTATTTTTTTATCTTGTGTAACAAGGTAGTAAAAGTTAACTTGTAACATGATTCATTCTTCAGAACTTCATTGGACTAAATTTTTAAGTTGCTATGACTCCACACGCACACAAATGAATTTTTGAGTTTTTTTTATATCCACCCAAATTCTTTTAGAATCTTTTTCTTTCTCTCCACCACTTTTGTTAGTAGGTATCTCAGACTGCGATAATAGATCTGTTAGGAATGGTGAAATGTATAAACCAAGGTATAAATTTGCTGTACATGACCTCGCAATCAAGGCTCTCTCTAGACATTTATGTTGTTGTGAAATGTTTTCTCCTTTGATAATTTTTAATGTCAAAATTGTGAAAAAGGAAAAAAACACTAAGTCCCTGAATCTCAACCTTTTTTCTTTTACTCATGACCCCTTTTCCATTTTTGTTTGATGAACCCCACATTGCCATTAGACCAGAGTTCTCAACCAGAATCCACATGAACCCTTCTGTTTGTACTTGTTACGAACTAATGTGTGAGTAGTCAGGCCAAAAGGAAATATAAAAAAAATGAAGCCTAAGTTTCAAGCATATAGTAAATGATAGCCATAAGAATAAAAGAAATTCTAATTATATAGATCATCCAACCAGATTTGAGACCTTATTGTAGGAAAGGCATTGTTATCATCTGTTTCCATGCTAGCAGCAGATAGATGGGGTTTTCTTGATAGCTTTGTAATTAGACCATCATGAAATATTTGATCAAATTTTACAGCTGTATGTCTTTACTAACACCAACCAGTTTAGGAGACTAAGTTGGTAATCTTAAATTTACATCACTGTAAATTGTCAAGTTTTTTCTTCTGTTTGATTGTCATGAAAAACAAGAAAAAGCTGCATGAATATTTTACTTTTATAATTTTAATATGGTGTAAACTATTACAGAAAAACCAAAAGTGTTCAAAAGTAGAATTGCTGTATATACTACTATAATATCACTATGGACCCTCAATTCTTTATTTTTTGTATGTGGATCCCCAGCAATGTTACACAGATTCCTGGTATTCATGTGAACCATGATTGAGAACCCCTGCTGTAAATGAATATAGGCAAAGTAGTGAGAGATCCCAGCTAACTTTGACCAAATTCTGACAGGTTTACAAAAGAGATGTGAAGTTACACATAATTTTGATGGAAGACAGCATTCTTTTGGTGAGCCAGTTTTGGACACTTTTTATCAATATTGCCTTTAATCAGTCCAATACACACACACACACACACACACACACTTGATATATATTTTATTGTCTATGCAAATTAGTAAAAATGGAGTTATCTTTATCAGGTTTCAAACAGATTTAAATATTTTTTCTTCTGAATAATAAGTTTTATTGTAGATATTTTTAAATGATTGTTAATTTGTTAAATCTTTCCATATTAACCAATAAACAATTACAAATTTGGAAATAAACATGGTAATGTAGGCTTCAAATTTTATTAATTACCAAAAAGAAAAAAAAGTATGATAATCCTTTTTTTCCAAATTCATGTCCAAAAGGCTGCTGGAATTTCTACTTTAGTTTTCAATTCAATCCCATTTTTTCCAGGACACAAAATGAATAAAATTGCATTTATTTGTTTATTGGAGAGATAATACCTATTTAATTGCATATTGAAACAAAAAGAAATAAATCTTTCATAATCTTTCTCTAAGTCTCATATGGTTCTGTATATTTCATTGAGTCTAGACATCTATAAGAGTTTGGAAATCATTCTGAGATGAAAGTATTTAATTTATGATGAAAAATACAGGATAAGGCATAATTCCAAAATAAAAATTGTTGAAAAAAATACCTCAGATTTTTCCAAAAATAAAATCAAACAAACAATATTTGATTCAATTTTATTTCAATTTATTTTCTCTATGTGTATTGGCAATTTAGTGATATTATGTATATCATATAATATATATATTATATATAGATATATATTATATTTTTTTAATCGTGTCACCCCAAGCAAGGCATTCCACTGCCACTATAGTGCAGGGGGTTACATAGAGCGATTGGGTATAGGAAATGTCAGAAGGAGGGTGATAGATGACTTAGGATGTATATAGGGAGAGAGTTGGAGAGAGTGGGTGTGAGTTAGTGTGTTAGGAGGTGTCTATTGACCCTACATTTAAACTCCTGGAGGTTGTAGCCATCAGGGAAGCAAGCATGTGGTAGGGAATTCCACAGGTGGGAAAGAAGCTGTTGGAGTAGAAATTGCGGTTACATTTCATCGGTTTCACTGTAAAAGGGTGGAACCTAGTTGCCAATCTAGTATCTCGTGCAAATTCACATCTAGGGGGCACCAGTGATTTAAGTTCATCAGAGCAGTAGCCATGAAAGTATTTATAGAAGAGGCACAGGGAAGCCACATCACGCCAGTGAGAGAGAGACTGCAGGTGGTTAGCCAAGTCGGTATCATTCACATTACAGATTCTTCACTGTATTTTGTCAAGAACCCCGAGGAGAATAGAAGGGGCACCCGACCAGATGTGGCATCAGTATTCAATACACAGGCGGATGGTAGATTTATATAAGTGCAGGATAGATTCAGGCGGAAAGAATTTCCGGGCCCTGCACAGAGAGCTGACTTTCATAGCTGTAGATTTAGCAATGGATTCAACGTAGTCATTCCACTTGAGGTCCACTGAGAGTGTCAGGCCAAGCAGGCGTAGTGTTTTACTCTCTGGGAGGAAAGCCTGTTCCACACTAATGGGAAGGAGGTGCGGTTGTCTGTGGTGATTAATTGACAGCAGTATCATTTTGGAAGAATTGAATTTTACAAGCCATTTCTTACCCCAATCCACCACGGATTGGAGGTCCTTTTCAAGCTCGGCAGCGAGGTTCGCCTGGTCACCAACACCAGATTTTTGACCGAGGCGAGAGTAAACTGTGGTATCATCAGTGTACATGCCTACTTGTGATCTTATGGCATCAGGGAGATCATTGATATAGATTAGAAAGAGCGTAGGACCTATGATAGAGCCTTGGGGGACACCCGCATTTGTAGGGTAGTTCTGGGAGGCATGTCTGTTTAATAATATAGTCATTATATGTTTTTATAATGCCAAATCACAAAAGTAAGTCAAATGTGTCATTTTTTTTTCCATGTTTTTCTCTTTGGTCACTTTCTTTGTTTTAAAATCAGTTGCATTTTATACATAAAATAAACTTTTTGTCCTGGAATTTCACTGCTATTTTAACTGTCTTTTATTCCTTAGCAATTTATACACAAAAAATTATGGTAATTCATCTATTTTTTGAATTGTTAAAAAAATGAGCCATAAAGGATTAGTGGCTAATAAATATTAAAAATGTAAGTTAAACCGATAAAATGCAGCCGTAACTTCTACTCCAACAGTTTCTTTCCTCGCACTTCCCGACTGTGGAATTCCCTTCCAAACGATTGCTTCCCTGACGGCTACAATCTCCAGGAGTTTAAATGTAAGGTCAATACACACCACCTAACACACTAACCTGCTCCCATTCTATCAAGCACTCTTCCCATCTGCCCAACCCTCATCCTCGCTATCCTTACTCATCTGTCACCTTTCTCCTGACATTCCCTATGTCTATCCACTCCTTCTCTTTACCTTCCCCTATGTAGCCCCATGCGCAATAGTGGCAGTGGAATGCCTTGCTTGGGGTGAGATGATTAAAAAAAAAAAAACAATGGATGCAAAACAGTTTTAAAAACAAGTAAATTGTAAACTTTACCCCATACTTAAAATTTATGGAATCCTTCTTGAATAAAATTTCTCACATTTATATTCAGGTTAGCTAATCCTGAAAAGAAAAGGGATAAATGTCTATTAATTTTGATGAAGTAACCAAGTTATAATAACAGAGATTGAGATTTGTTGTAAAATGCTTCTGGTGCAGTAAAAGAAGCAGAGGTTGCGGGTAGAATAAATTACAAATATTTTGGTACTTTTCCAAAATCTCTCATTTAGTCATGATATTGACTGGTCGGATACCCAGAGACTATTTCTTAATTGTATCTTTTTGCTGAATCTCAGTAGGAAATATGAAGAAATTTACATATTTTATTTTTATGTTTGGTGACGAATAATTGTATACATAGGTTTCGAGATCATTTCGACACCTGAATTATATGAAGTCAGGTGTAAAACATGAGTATGTTTTGTTTGATTCTTTTACTGATTACTTTTGACATTCTTGTTTTGCAGGCCCTGAGGTTTCTTAATATATTATTTCTTTTTAATAACTAACGCATTTATAATCAACTCAGATTTGGCTAAAATGTAAGAAACTCAAAATAAAAAGTAAAATGAAACAAAAAGAAGTATTAAATACATTATTTTATACTGTATTCAAGAATTCTTCCAATTCTACGAGTCTGACTATACTGAAAAGTCTTTTTCTTTATATGGTTGTCAGCAAAAGGAACAGCTCATGAAATTAGAGACAAAAATATCAAGCCAATAGAAAGGAAGTTATATACATCCTATGCATGGAATACTTAAAGGAAAGGAGTTAAGAAATTGTGTCACTAAAGCTAACAAAAAAACCTTCATACTCTAGCCACATCAGGAAGCTGTACAAATACTGCTGGATCATGTGAATTCAATTAGACTCTCAATCCAGTTTGCAATAGGAAAAAATATCATCAGCTAGCCTCACACAGAGAATCAGTTCAAAATATCTGTCTATTACAAGCCAACTATCATTGGATAATACCTCAACTTTAATTCCCTCCATCCACGCAGTATGAAGAAAGGGATTTTCTATTGTTTACAATACTAGGCAAAAATAGATTGTGTGGCAACGTAGATAGATACAATCAAGCATACATTTTAGAATAACAACTACCCTGTAGACATAGCAGCAGTGTCTGCTAGTGGAAACAGTTGGGTCAAAGAGGAACAGCAGAAAATTGCTATGTCAATGGCTTATCAGATTCAAAAGTTCTGATACAACTTCAGAAAATATTCAGAAGGAGCTCCACTTAACAGAGAAGTCTCTGCTAAGTAAAGCCTAACAGGGGTGTGGGCATGAGCAAGAAATGTGTGTTCTCTGTTCCTTACAGTTGTAGCAAAGAATATAAAGGTGAAAAATGTCACCCCCTGAAAAAATAAGGCTCAAGGAACAACAAAAATATGTAGTGAGGCGTGTGACAATGAAATTGCTGATCATGTATGAAGAGAAAAGGGTAGCCGTCAGTCCCTGCAAAATAAAATAAAAATGCTGGATAAGAAAGAACTAAGGAGAGTTAGATATTTGAGAAATTAATGCATGTGCTAGCCTATGCAGATCATTTAACAGACTTAACATAGAAATAAATACAGTATAGGAACTGTTTAACAAGGAAGTCAAATGAGAGCAAGTCTTTAACAGTGACAGCCCTCCAAGATGACAAGCATCAGCAGAAAGGTTAGGTTTAAGGTTCCCAGTTTGCCACAAGAGAATTGTTCTCTCTCTTCACATCTCTGCTTGTATATTCACCAGGCATAGTCCAGGAAATGATTAAATATAATGATGTATTAATCTCACAGTCAAAAATAAAATTTGCTATAGAGAATTTAGGAATTAAGAATTTTTCATTTTTTTTTTTAATTAATTCACCTCAAGCAAGGCAACAATTCTACTAAGACATAAGAGGTTAATGATAGTGAAATAGAATGAGAAGACATAGAATGAACCGGAAATACAATTTTTAACAAAAAACAAGGGATAAACTTTTACTCCTTCTCAAAAGACTGGGAAGGAGTGTGAAATAAAGAAATAAAATAAAAATTGGGCTGTTCTTCTAGTGTAAATATATGTTCAATAGAGTAGCAAAAAGAAATATCATTGTTAGTATTCTTCAAAAAAGTTTGAATTGATATGAGAATCTTATTACTTGTCACTGGAGTTTAAACCATAAGCCTAATAGCTTTCAGTTAATAGCGGAAACAGTCAGCTAATTCCAGCTATGGAATAATAATCTTTCCTTTTTATCCCTGAAGAGAATTTTCTTCTCAAATATAAGTTCAGAAAGTTTGCTGCTTATTGAATTGGAGAGAGAAATGCAAAGTATCCTTCTCAATCATTCAATGCTTTGATGTCTTGAAATTACTTTCAGATTTGCTTAAGTCAAAATGTACTCTGCAACATGAACAGGTGTTCTAAGTCCTCACCTGCCGACATTGTTAAAGAATTTCTGACTGACTTATCTTGATTAAGACAAAATTAATTCTTTCTTTTTTTTTGACAAAAGATTAAAACTCTTTTGATTTTGAAAAGGTCATCATGTATCAATGTTTATGTTACCTGATGAGAAGAATTACAGTGATTCCGTTTCTTGTCTAATCTTTGTTTTACTTAAATATTATTATAAGTTTGGTTTTCTTTTCAAGAAAAACACGGAACTTTGTTGTTTCTTTCATTGAAACATTCTATTTATTATTTACAATCAGATTATTGCTTTCATTGTTGTTGGTATTATCATCACAATGTCTTGGCCATCATGCCACATTCAGGAGTTTACCAATTCAGGTAACTTTCAGAGTATTTTATACTGAAACCTTTATTTAATATATAAGGATAGATTGCTCTTGTGCATACCAAGGGATGTCATTCCATGATCTTATTCAGCATATTGTACTGGAAGCTTCAATACGAACATTTCAGTATTTGGGTGTCATTCTGAGGACAATTCAGAGGATTTGGAAAGAGTTTGATGATATATCCAGGCAACATTAGGATGTTCAAAGTGATCACTAGTGATGCAATGTTATGCCTTCATTCATCTTCCTACAGGATATCAGACTGAACACAGAGAACTACATCAAGTTCCTTGAGGAGATCGTGCTGTCTTGAGTCAAAAGGGTGACTGCTGGAAAACCCTGTCTGGCAACAGGATTCTTCACTATGCCACACAAGCAGAAGAACCCAGTCATGGCTGTCAGACAATTTTGGCAACTACATCACCCCTTATAAACTGGCCACCTAACTTCTTACATTCCAACCCCCTTGATTATTATGCACTGTTGAGCAAGATACCCTGTAACATAAAAGATGAACTGAAGGGTAGAAGACTGTGAAGTTATCTGGAGGCCATGGTTGAAGCAACTACCAATTCTATCGAATACATTTACTTTTTAGTATTTCAATATATTTTAGATAATTTTGGTAAATATATCTGTTATGTGTTATTTTCAGTTTTGCATCTATTGCACCATAAAGGAAAACAAGAGAAGCATACCAATTATTCTGAACCATTCATATACAATGAATACATCTGAGATGTTCAGAAAACAGTTGTGTCTATAAAGAAGTAAATTAAAAAAATAATTATACTATCCTGATGTCATGTTCATAAAGAAACAAATAAAAATTAATTATAGCGTCAAAAGTAATTATAATAATTATAACAGTTTTAATTTTCATTAATTCACTCATTCTAAATCATTGAGAATCAACCCCACTTTTATACACACAAACAAGTGAGTCCCATTTTGAGTGTACTTTTCCAATTTGTTCTTTATATTTCTTTCTCACGCTGTTAATGTATTCTTTCTGCAGGTATAGGTCATTCATGAGCATGCTGTATTTCAGTCTTGGTGCTGTGCTAGGCTTAGTCTACAGATGACTGGGACATGGTTGCTTTTGCAATCGGCACCTGGATATGTTTTGCATTGAACCACTGCATTCCTGAATCTTTTGTTTATAGTTATGTAGTCTATTTGGTTCTTCATGTCGCTTCCTGGGCTTCTCCATGTCCATAGATGCTGTGGATGTTCTTGAAACCAGGTGTTAGTAATTACCTGGTCATTTGCTGTGCACCATTGGACCTATTTTTCTCCTCGTTCATTGTGATCCCCTAGTCCAAAGTTGCCGGTCGTGTCTCCTTCCCTCTCTTTATCTACCTTGGCATTCAAGTCACCCATTATGATCCTAATTTCTTGGCTTTTGCACTGAGCCTTGTCACTGTCCAGTATGGAATAGAATGATTCTATTTCATTCTCAGTGCTTTGAGTTGTCGGAGCATAAACTACTATGATATCTATTTTGAAGGGCCTTCCCTGCAGTTTAACCAAGAAGACTCTCGCTGAAAGCTGACAGTATCCAAGAATCCATTTCTTCACTTCTTTGTCTAATATTAAGCTGATCCCTTTTTCGTTGTTTTTGCCTCCTGCATAAATTATCCTGTGGTTGTCACTACAGAGGTCTCCATTATTAGACCATCTGGTTTTGCATATGCCTAGGATATTTATCTTCAGTCTGTCTATTTTCTGCTTGACATTCTCTAGTTGTCCACAATTGTTAAGTGTTCTGACATTCCATGTACCAAAAGTAATTCTTTCTGTTCACAAGGCCTTAATATTATTATTTTTTTTTTTTTAATCATATCACCCCGAGCAAGGCGGTAATGCCACTGATGTGCAGGGGGCTACGTAAGAGTGAAAAGATTGGAAAAGAGAAAGCCGGAAACCACATCCTAAACAGGAAACAAAGGATGAGCCTCTTCACCCGTTCAATAGACAAGGGTGGAGTGTGAACCGGGCAATAGTTTAGTCTATCTACTCCAATTATAATATTAAGGGGTAATTTATATGGATAAAATTTAAAAATAAGACTTGAAGAAGTCAAGGAAGCATCCTCTTGGGAGACTCTTCCCCAGGGTGGTGATTCATGAGTTGTTTGAGTAGAACTTAGTTCTCATTGATGGAATATGAAGGGAATGTAGGTGATTTGCTACTATGTAAGTGGTATGGTGGGTCCTAGCCATAAAGGTTAGACTTGGTGAAACCAAAATATGTAGTTCATTCTAGCCTTTTTCATGGTAGTAGCAACAGAGCAGTTGAAGACTTGTCACATGACATGTTACCTGTAAGAGAGGGGTTGGAGGGTGGAAATTTCTTCTCATTCACAAACACAGACACACTTTTGAACTATATCAAGAGTGGAAAGGGAGAACTGGGTAGCTCCCACCCAAATAGGGCAGTATTATTCCATTTTTAGCCAGATTTGCTTCTTATAGTGGTAGTGGATAACATGATAAGTCAGATACCTACTATATTTCTTTCCTTGCCATGACAACAAAATATTTTTTGTTTTTTTTTTGTTTTTACTTGAATGGGTTTATAGTGCATTATATACATAGATTATGACAAAATAACTATGAAGAAACACATTTACAAGTCAGTTTTTTTTTTCTATGATGGGGGTTGTTAAAAAGTTTTTGGGCCTGATCAAGCATAGATTTTAAAATAGAATCTGATGTTTTAGTCTTTTGGAAAGTTGGGCTGAGGAAATTTCTGGACTCCTCATATTTCAGCCTTGACTTGACTTACCTTACAAATCCCCAGTTCATCTTGATTTTGTAGAATCTAATGATAGAAACCAAAGATAGTATTAATCTATCATTGATACAAACAGGGTTTCTGGGTCTTGTGAGTGTTCCTTCTTGTCATCCATCATGTGTGTCTTTAATAAAAATTTGGTATCCTGAAATCTTTTGTATTCCATCACATTTTTATTTTTACCTGTAGATCATATTTTTATTTCTACAGAAAAACAATATTCTTGTGATAGATTTTTTTAATATATTATAACCAAACAGACTATACACAAATAATTCTGAAAACTTTATTCCTTAATGATTTATCTCATTCAAGTGTTTAGATAATTAACTCTGCAGATCTTGCACCATTCTTTTGTACATCAGAAATGACAAATGAGAACTTTTACTAAACAACCTGCACAAGTTAAATTTTTTACAGTGTTGCTCTGTACTTTGCAATGCACACCCACTTCATCACAGCACCATGTCCTTTACTGATGCACTGTGTGCAAAATGTTAGATGATGCTACAATTGCAGACTTTTTTTGAATAGGAGTTTCCCATCTCTGATCTGTATATTGGCTGTTGATTTCCATAAAAAGCACATCCTTTTCCAACACTCTCTAGGCTGGTTGAAGTTGAGCTTTTCTTCAATACTAGTTACCAACTAAGTTCATAGGATTTGTCTATATTTCTGAGATGAGGTACTATTTACATTTTTTGGACTATTATCCTCATCTTTGTTGCCATTTGTATGACGTTTCGGCTGTCATGCACTCCAGCCTTCTTCAGGTGCTTGGAATTTTAGGAAAAATCATGTGTAGCTGACCACATATGGAGGGAGAAAGGGGATCACTGTCCCCTATGGAATGAAGTTAAAATAACAGAGGATGCCTCTGTAAACTACGTAAAATTAAGGAATCAACACATATGCTAGGCTTTAAAAATCTAAGCCTACCAAGCATAGAGATGAACACAATATGGGAACCAGTAATACGGAGTGCCAGAGAAAATCATTAGTGTCAAAAATTACAATATGAGCTCTGGAAAAAAAATACTAGAGAAAACCATTACATCATAAAATTGCAATATGAACTCTGGTAAAAAAACAAGGGTTTCTGGACCTTAGGTTTATAAGTCCCAAAAATTCAGTTGTTCTTGTCCTTAAGGACACATGGCCTGTTGGTTAGTTCCTGACTTGAATCTTAGAGTTGTGAGTTCAATACCAGGCTACAACAGTGGTTAATAAATAACTTGCAGGGTTAGAGGGAGATAGCTCATGACTTCCAATCAAGGCTTCCTGCAAGGAATGGCATTCATATACCCCAGTGATTGTAATAAAGGGTTTAGTTAAAAATTCTTAGCACCTGAAGAAGGCCGGAGCGCACAACGTCTGAAACGGCAACAAAGATGAGGACAATAATCTGAATAATGTAAATATTGTAAGTTTACCAGATCTAAATTGTCAAAAGTGGCTTCTATATTGGATTTATATCTACGCCTAGGCTGACTAAGTAGGTCCTCATAGTGTAGCATATTCATTGATTCTTTCCAAGAGGAGTTTGGTTTCAATTGGCAAGTTTGGATGTGGAGAACCTGTTTAACTTAATAAAATAAGTTAGATGTACATAATTTTAAGCAACTCTTGTGATTGTAGAGTCCATATTTGGGTCAAGGAGAAAAAAATGGTTTCATACCTTTCTCAAAGGTATTTGCATGTAAATAAATGCACTTGACTGGAATTTGAACTCTGCTCTCCAGTTCCTCATTTTTGAGCTGTGATCCATTATGCCACCCATACAATTTAATATAAGGCAATTGGTATTCCGAAGTGGTCTCACTTCAAGGTTTGATGTTGATTATCTTTGGTGATTGGATGAGAACTAATGTTTCAGCAGGATACATATAATCAATATAATACATATATTAAAATTAGTCAGAAATATGGAAATATTAATCAGTATTTCTGTTGATTGAAATCTACATAGTTTTTTTCTTAAAACAGTTTTTCAAGAAAATATGTTTCTCAAGTTCAGTAACTTATTGTTATTTTTTTTTTAATAGTATCACTCTGAGCAGGGCAGTAATACCACTGATGTGCAGGGGGCTACAAGAGTAAATAAATTAAATTGGAGGAGAGTTAAGAGAAAGACCAACCTGTTAAGGATGGGAATACAGGTAGGATGACAGTTGCAATGGTGGAGAGAAAGGAAAAGATAGACAGGGTGGTATAGAAAGAACTAGAGTCAAGTGGTTAAGAGATGAGTATTGACATTGCATTTAAATTCCTGGAGGTTGCAGCTGTCAGGAAAGCAAGAATAAGGAAGCAAGTTCCACAAGCAGGAAGTGTGACTAAAGAAGCTGCAGGAGTAGAATTGTCGTCTGCATTTGGTTGATCCAACTGTGAATGGGTGAGTCCCAGTTGCCAGTCTGGTTGCACGAGTAAACACCTGTTGCAGAGGCACCAGTGACAAGTTCATTGGAGCAGAAGCCATGGAAGTATTTATAGAACAGACAGAGGGAAGCCATATCCTGTCGGTGGGGAAGTGGCTGGAGTCAAGCCACCAAGTTGGTACCTATCACATTACTGGTTCTCCTTTGGAGCCTGTCAAGAACACTGGGATGAACAACGAGTGCGCCTGACCATATTTGACAGCAGTACTCCATGCATGATAGTTGATTTGTATATATGCAGAATGGATTCAGGTGGAAAAAACATCCTGGCCTGACACAGTGACCCAATCTTCCTAGCAGTGGATTTAGCTATTGACTCAATGTAATGGTTCCACTTGAGATCGGAAGAGAGGGTAATGCCGAGGAGGTGCAGTGTATTGCTCTCGGGGAGACTTGCTTAGTCCATGCTTATGGGAGGCAGGAGAGGTTGCCTGTGATGATTGATAGACAGCAGCTTAGTCTTAGACGCATTGAAATTTACAAGCCACTTCTTACCCCAATCCACCACAGAATGTAGATCCCTCTCAAGATCAGCAGCGAGGTTATGTCTGTCTGCCACATCAGATTTCTTACTGATGCTGGAGTAAATTGTGGTGTCATCTGTGTAGATGCCTACTTGGCACTTGATCACGTCTTTGAGATCATTTATGAAAATAAGGAAGAGCGTTGGCTAGTTCAGGGCCTAGGATAGAGACCTGAGGAACATCAGCATTTGTACAGTAGGGTGTGGAGGCATGCCCATTCAAGACGACCTTCATTATGCAGTTATATAGAAAAGATTGGATCAGATCAAGTAAGTATCCAGTTATACCATAACCCCATAGCTTGCATAGAAGGCCAGCATGCCAAAAACAGTCAAAAGCCTTGATGTCCAGGGCAACAGCACGAGCCTCGCCAGACTCCTCAAGAGCCTTGAACACGTACTCCATGATGATTGCTAGCATGTCGGCCAGGGACCTGGTGAAGCAGAAGCCACACTGCCTGTTGGAGAATAGTTTATGGGCAGTAAGATGATGAACTATTTTAGCATTAATAATGGCCTCAAACACTTTCTCGAAAATTGGTAGAAGTCTGATAGGGCGATAGTTGGATGCAGGAAAACAGGAAGCAGAAAAGCAGTAATTATGGAGTTTAGATTTGACAGAGAAAAGTTCAGGGGCACATTTCTTAAAGACAATCACCAAGATTCTATCACCATCGCTCACCTTATGGGGGTCGAGTTTTGATATTACCTTAGATACTACTGTCAGGGTAATGTACACATCATTCAGTTTAGCCTCATTTCTAATAGGGAAATTGGGTGTGGGTACTCCAGATGAGTCACATGTAGGGTTGGATGAACCTTGTTTGCACCCATTTGCATAACCGCCAATAGTGCTTGGAGCCGAACTTGTGGTTAGTTATATGCTGTCTCATTCTCTCAGCAAACAACCGCTTGGCGTCATTCAGGATCATCTTGCATTCATTACAAGCAGACGTGAATAGGCACCTATTGCATGTCTCCAAAACAGTCAAAAGTAGTTGTTCCTGTGGGCAATGGCAGCCAAACAGGCAGGAGAGAACCAAGGGAAAGAATGAGATTTGAGACAAAATTTCCTGGTAGGTATGAAGGCATCCATCCCAGCTTTCATCTAGGAAGAAATCTCAGAGGCACAGTCATTACCTGGAAGCTCAAACACTTTTTCCCAAGGGACATCACATAGGAAATTGCAAAAGGCATCCCAGTCAGCTCTTTGGTAGCAGTAGGAGGTCCTATAGGTAGTGGTGAGAAATATTTAGAGAGACAACTGCATGATCAGAGTTGCTGAGAAGGCAGTGCTGCGAGAATTGGCAGGAGTCAGATGCAGAGGTAAAGCATAGATCTAGTAGAGAGGCGTGTCCTGAGGGAATGCTGGGAAAATTTGTGGGGAAGTCCACTACTTGCATAAGGGATTGAGAAATGGCAAAGTTCATGGCATGGATGCCAGATGAATCAGTAACAGTTGTTAAGCCACTCAGCATGATGGGTGTTAAAATCTCCAAATAAAAATATGTGAGCAAATGGGTGGGAGAAAGTAGTCTTATCTATATTGTCAGAAATGTTGTCTAGAAACAGTCAGGAAAGGAGGGGGAATGATAAAGGAAGAAAAGGTAGCTCACAGAACTGAGAAGTGACAGACGGAGACATATATATTAATGGTCAGGGGATTCGAGTGATGTCACCCTAGCTACAGGGAGGTGTTCACTAATGTAGAATCCCCAGCCCATCCATATGGACAGAGGAATCCTTCCTTAAGAGGGAAAGATAGCTAGGGATCGAGAAGTCAGAGAAGGGAATTGATAGGTTGAGGTTCATCTCACAGTGTGCTAGGATGTCAGGGGACTTTTTGTGGAGGAAAGCATCTACACTGCAAAAGTTAGTACGAATGCTCCAGATGTTAGGAAAATAAATTTTAAGAGGTTTTGGTGATTTGAGTTTGACTGGTTTAGAAGTTTTTGTGATTTTGTTATTCATATTAAGATTTGTTGGTAGGAAGAATCCTTGAGTAGAGGATGCAGGTGGTCATTGTCCACAATATGCGCTGAGAGGATAACTGGCTCGGGCTGCATCAAAGTGTGGCCTCAGAGTTGCCCACTGAAAGCACTTGCAGGGACACCTATGTATGCGCGACAAGGCACTACAAGAACCTCAATATTATGTAACTGTTGATCAGAGCAGCCGCTGTTGACACTACGCAAGAGTTAGGGTTCCTAACTATGAGTCGAAAGCAGCAATCAGAAAACTGCCAACCCGGTACCCTCACAATGAAGAGATGTTGCCACCAACCACACACATCACAGGAAAATCACGGAAGCACCAATACTGACGTCTGAGGAGAGAAAAGAGAAAGCCAGAAACCACTTTCTAAACAGGAAATCAGGATGAGCCTCTACATCTGTTCAATAAAGGTGGGTTGAGTGTGAACTGAGTGATAGTTTGGTCTATCTACTCCAATATTATTAATGGAAGTTTTATTTTTGATCTTTTGATTAAACAAATATAGAAAGTTTACTTATAGCATTATTTTGAACAAGCTCATCATATGTAAGCTTGCCAATTAGAATCAAACCCTTCCAAAAAAATCAGTGTATATGCTAAGCTATGAGGGTTTTCTTAGTCAGCCTAGCATAGAAATAAATACAAAACATCAGCATGGGTGACCTTGATTGCCGGAGAGCAAAACACTGAGCCGTTTTGGCTCACATTTTCAACAGACTTAATTTATATAAGTAAAACAAATATTACTTTCCTAAATTTCATATTTTTAAAAGTATGGTACTCTTTGAAGCATTCTTTAGAGTTGTGCATTTGTTGAACCAATGTGTCAATATTTTTACCATTTTTCTTTTTGGGGTTTCCATGCATACACCCTTTTTGGCATTTCCTATCTTTATTTCCAGATAATTATACAGGGAAATGAATCTTAGACAATAGTACAAAGGATACAAAATTGTGGAGAGCCATGATCACCCACTTCCTGAAGAGACACAGCAAATAGATGAAGAATATCCTCTCAGAACATAGTGACCATGGTTCTCAAACAGCTCCCTGTCTTCTGTTGCTCTCACCGATACTTGTTCATTTATTACAGCTTTTGGTCTTTGTTGAACTTTTTTCTCCATTCGTTCGTTGAAACTTTCAGAACATAGGTGATTGTTTCTTCACAAGTTCTTGTTTTTTTAATGCTTTCTCAGTAATATTTGCTCTCTTGTGACACTTCTTCATCTTTATGGCATTTCTTCATCCATCCATTTACTCAAGCCGTTCAAGGAGGTTGCTTACTGCTTTTCTCTATTTTTCATGCCTTTAGTATATTTTGTGTTAGCCTCCCAGCATTTCTGCATCATGTGCCACACCAAATTTCAATTATTTCTTTCTGATTGCTAGCCTAAAAATTTTTTTGTTGTTTCTCTTCATAAAATTTAATTAATCAAATATACAATCATTTTCATTGGTTAAAAATGGCTTTGAAGGAGTGAAGCCAGAGTGTCTTGACAAAGACCATTCTTGTTTGAACATTATGAACTGGCATGATGGAATCACAAAAACTGTACCAAATAACAGAAACCATATCACTTGAGGACTATCAACAGCAGTAATAACTAAAATAGATAGCATGTATATAATCAAGATGCTGGTATTCCACACTGCTTCAAATAAAAAATCAAAGAGGAAAACCCCCAGCAAAACTGAAAAGAATGACAACAGCTAGTGGACTTGAGAAACCTATTTTCCTGAAAAATTATTTTAAGAGAAAGATTTTATAAATTTCAACTGAAAGCCGTACTGGCTACTTGGTCAATGAATGCCAAATGCTTTTTTGTATGGAAATTGCTAATATTATCGTTTATCTGTTGTTTGATTTACATTTGTGGGTAAAAAACAGTTTGCTCACGTCTTTTTTTTGTGAGGAAATTGTCTAGCATTCATTCACTCGGTTCTGTTTTTTTTTTTTTTAATGCTTTACTGAACTTCCAAAAAGCATCTTGTTCTTTTTTTTTCACTCCACGTTGCTTAACTTCTATGATTGAATGAGAACCGGTGTATTCAATGTGATATGGCTGTAAGCCAAATCCAAAGATAAATCAGCAATATTAATGGCGTCTTCAGTCACTTTTCCACTGCTGTAAAATTGCTTTCATGTGCCTTTTTTTATAAATATTTCTGTGTCAACTGTTTTGATGAACTCTTCCCCAAGGTACCTAAAATTTATGAATTTAAGTGCAGTACTAGACTAGCGATGAGGTCTCACTAATATACAGTTGTGTTGGCTAGATGTATCCATATGTTCCATGCTAACAGTTTTTTTTTTACCTAATTCTTGATTGTGGGATTCTCTTCTAGCTTCATGCTTTCTAGCTAACTTTAATCTTTAAAAATTTAAATGCAATATTAATAGATTTCTGCTACCCTCTTAATTATTTTTCTTTTGTTCTTGCTCTATAGTAAAGTTTCTGTTTTCTAATTCTTCAACATCCAGTAGCCCCTTGTATCCTACTGGCTTTACGACCTTGCTTGGGGCTAAATTGATTAAAGAAGTGTGACTTCTTGTGCTATCATGGACTAATGCTTTCAGCTGAAATGAAGTGGATCAATTATATTGGATCAATTGCTACGTCTGCTGCGAAAAAAATTGGATCACTGTCTTCTGCTAAACAATTTTTCTCACCAGAATCTATCATACACATTTGTAAGTCTGTCATTTGTCCAAGCATTGAATATTACTGTCATATCTAGTTCGCTGGATGTGCATTGTGGTGCAGTGAATATCGGCTGGGAACGACAAATCCGGGAGTTGTGTTTGAATTCAAGTTGAATTTCTTTGCATTCATCTATGCACAAATACCCTTGGGAAAGGTATTAATCCGTCTCTTTCCTCCAGTTATGAGTTAAATAATAGGACAGATTGGGTTCTAACACCTTGGCTGGCAACCAGTCTACCGCAGAAAGCAATGGCAATTTACTCTAGGATAATCTTCTGCCCAGTCAGTTATGTCTCTTTTGAGACATGATCACCCAAAGCATGTCTCACATATGACACTTAACTGAGTGACTAATCTAGTTTGCTACTTCTGCTACATATTTAGAAATTCTTGTTAAAATACAAAGAATCTACAACATTATTTGTCCTGACCTAGCATCTCAGCTTCGGTCACTTTCCCAACACTAGTAGCTACCATGTGCTTTTTGTATATATATTTTCATGGTAATTTCTCTAATGAGCTTTTCTCTTTAATATCCAGACAAATTTCTGTATTGAGCTCAACTTCAGTTTCTATCCTAAACACTTAATAAGCTATTTTAAATATTGATCTTGGCATTAACCTTATACTTTTCACAGCTTCCTCTTTAAACCCTTTATCAAAATGCATACTGGGTCAAGATATGTTGTAAAATATTTATTATCAATTCTAATAGTGTGTTTCATCATGTGACATTTTATTGTAAATGCAATGCTTAATCTGTCAGTATGAAAAATACTTTACACAATAATTTTAAACACTAGTCCTGATTTTGGAATGTGAAAATGTTGCTATGAATAGATGTGCTAATGATTTTTAAAAGCTGCAAGATTCTTCTGAAAAAACCTAATTGCAAAGCAATTTATGATAAGTACACGATTCACAATTTCCTGTTTTTAGATACCATTTTGCAACTTTGTAAGTTACACATAATTCTCAAATTTTCTCATTGGTTTTCTAGAATGATATATAATTTTCAGAGTTTAAACTTCATCTGTATTAGTGATAATTTCCTGTTTTGGTTGGCGACTTTCTTCCTCGGATATAATTTCCATATTTTAGATGAAACTCGCTATTATTACACTCATCATTGATGATAAAAACTTCAGATTTCTATGATATATGGATATTAAAGATTTTAGCCTTTTCTCTCTGTAATGTCAAGAAAATAAGTTTTCATTTGTTTGATATAATCCTAAGCTCTTGTGAAATTATTTTATATATTCATATAATCTCCTGATTTTAACTGTAAATTATCTTATATTATTAATGCAAGTATGTGTCTAAGAAGTTATTTTTATTATAGGGAAAAGTTTAATGTCTGTCAAATTTTATTGAGTCACAAGAGTTTCTAAAAACTGAGATTAAGAGTCTTAGCAGAAATCATGTTTCCTGTAATTAATTTGTTGTAAAAGTAGTTCTAAAATAAGATGAAGCAAAACATTGGTTTCTTATGTCTGAATATTTTAGCAAAGAGTGAGTTTGTGTAGCTATGTTTTATGCCAGATTTTGTCAAGAGCCTTCAGTATTTTCTTTTTTTTGTGCTGTTCTTTCAGAATGTAGGCAATCATGGCCTTCTAAATCCTCCTATTCCTTGTCCCTCTTAACATGCTTTCTCCTGCTACCTTCCAAAACCTTACTCTGCCATCCATTTGCTAAAGCCCATCAAGTACATTACACATTGCTTTCCCCTGTCTCTCATTTTCTCAATCTGACCTGTGAGTGTCAGATTCTTCAAGCCCTACTTTCTCATTACGTCTCAGGAACCTCATCCGTCTTTTTGTGATGTTAAGTATTAGTTTCCTTTTTGTTTCCAGTACCTCATTGCTCATATGTTCAGTCTGTAATACCATTAGCATCCATCTTTAGAACTACATTTTGGTTGCTTTGAGTCTCTCCTTCATCTTCGAGAAGATTGTCCAGCATTCACTGTCATATTGAAGAACAGACATCACATAACAATCCAGTACTTTTTTCTTCGTTTCCAGCAAAATTTTCCTGTTTTTCAATGTTTTACATTTTGAAATGCACCCTTGACCCTGCCAATCTTCCTTCAGATCTCAGTGTCTCACTTACCGTCCCTCTGTTAGAACACTTCCCAGGTATCTGTATTTCTGGAACTGCTTTATTTTAGTATATCTGGCCTGTAGTTGTCATTTTGGGCTCCTCTTTTTACTGATGACCATGCATTCAGTTTTCTTGTAGCCTATATATAGTCCTTTTTTTCGTTTTCTTCAACTACCTTCTATAGGAAGTCGTGTAGTTTCCTGTGTTGGCTATTAGCACTGTATTATTTGCATATCTTATATTGTTCAGATTGTGGCTACCAATGATGAATACTGACATGACTTCTAGGAGTCTCAGAATTGTCTCACTGTATAAGTTGAATAGATCTGGTGAAAGACATATCCTTGTCTGACACCTCTTTCTATCTTAGTATTTCTGCTGAACTCGTTCCCTGTCTGTATACAGGCAGCTTGCTGCCAGTAGAGGTTCTTGATTACTCTAATGACTTTTTTTAATATTCTTTATCAAGTCTTTGGGGTGTACTTTGCCAAATTCCTTTGTGTAGTCTATGAAACACATGGATACATTCTTCTGCATTTGTATTAGTCTTTCTGATAACATTCTAAACATAAATATTGTGTTCCTTGTTCCAGTGTCTTTGAAGAAACTCTACTCTAACTCTGGACTGATTCTGCTGCATCCCTATTCATCAGGATTTGAATTAGTTTTGTGCCTAGCTTTATAAGCAGTGCTATGAAAATCGATCTGCTTACGTCTTCCAGTATATCACAACTGTTGTAGATTTCATTTATTTCTGTAATTTTGTCTTTGCCAAAATCATCTAAGGCTCTCAGCATTAATGTTACAACGCCATTTGGTCCAGCTGATCTGTGTCTCTTTAGTTTGGCTATTACAGCCTCAACTTTGGATTTTGATATTTCTGGTCTGTCTCTATCTCTGTGTGTTGTCAGTTGCTCTCTCATCATGGAAGATATCTCATACATATTCTTCCCATTGCTGAATCATTTCCTCTTTCTCCAGTATGAGTGTTCCATCCTTTGATTTTATACATCCTGTTGAGGAGCATGTCTTTATCCTGTTAGCTCCCTTATTTTTTTATGCAAGTCTTCTTTATTATTCTTGCTCACTCTCTCTATTTTTGCACATTTGTTGTTGAACCATTCCTCTTCAGCCTGTCTGCATTTGCATATTTCCTTGTGTATTTTTCTGAATTCCATTCCATGTCTTGGCATTGTTTTGTCTCCTTTACATCATGTTGGGGGGTCTTATCAGTTGTATACTCATTTTTCTTCTATGTCTGTTTTTCTTTGGGTTAATGTTGTTTGCTTCATTTAGTGTGTCCTATTTCAAGTTTTCTTTTTCAATTTATTCCTCGTATTCATATTTCACACTGTCTGTGTATTTTTCCCGCAGGTTGAGGCCAATTACAAGTCTGTTGTATTGAAGTCTGGGTGTTGCACTATGCTACTTTAATCTCTGAAGTATCATCATTAGTTTACATATGATTGGGAGGAGGTCATTTCCACAGTTGACACTTGGATAAGTGTTGCAATGAACAAATTCTTGAATTGCTTGTTTTTAGTTATATATTTTATTTGGCTTTTCATGGTCACCTTTTGGATTTCTTCATGTCAATAATCATCTTAGGTGTTGGTTATTATCTAGTCATTTTCTGTGCACCACTGGATCCATTTTTTTTTTTTTGTTGTCATTGCAGTTTCCTAGTCCAAAATTGCCAGCTGTTACTCCTTCTTTCTACCTTGACATTCAATTCTCCCATGGTAATTCTAATTTCTTGAGTTTTACACTGAGCCTTGGAATTGTCCAGTACGGAGTAGAAAGATTCTATTTCCTCTTCAGTGTTTTGTGTTGTTGGTGAATACACTACTATAACAGCTATGACAGCAATTGATCTTATGATTTATTTATTGTGTAATCTCAAAGATTCTGTGTATAATGATATTTATAATATCATTAGTGCACCTAGCTGAAGAAAATCTATAGTTTGTCACTCAGGAGGTTGTCCCTGTTTAGGTTTCCTCTAGAGAATCTCCCCATTATTTGAATTATCAGTTCCAAGCACTTTTGACAATTGTTGACAACATTTTGACAGTTTAGTCATTTTAATTCACTCAAATTGATAATAATGAAATTCAACCCTGAGTCTCTTGGTTAAAAGACTAATTTTCTTACTACTTTGCCATAAAGTTTAAATTTACAATTAATATTAAGAATACCTGCACATCGCTGATTTTATAAAGTAGTAACCATCTACTTTATTTTTTGGTACTGTCAATTTAGCTTATAATTTAGGCGCTTTAAACAAGTGTCTCATTTTATTTTTTGTAACTGAGAGTAGCTATTCATATTCTCAGCTTTGTCTGCAGAATTAAACTCCTTTGGATCAGGTCTTGGGTATGATGGTAAACTGTATCCAGCAGCAAGGCCTCTGATTGGGAGGTTGTGTGGAGTATGGAAAAAATCTCTTAATTGCTGTTGTTCCCAAATCCACCCTGACCTGGAGTGGTAGCATCTGTCAGGTTCCCACTATGGGCAAATAGTTAACCCCCAAACTAGGGTCCAAACACAATAAAAGCATAAAAATAGACTTTTATAGAACTATATACATAAAAATAAACTTTTATAGCAAAATATACATTTTTGAAGGAAAAATATTGCCTTAACACATTTTTGAAGAAGAAAAAATTAATCCCAGTAATACGTTTTTGAAGACAAAACTAGAATACATCTTCAGTTTTCTAAAATAAGAAAAAATAAACGAAATTTTATCAAAATCTGACTAAATCAACATTCTCATTATAACTGAGCATTAAAACAAAATACCTTAAAACCCCGCCTTTTTGGCATTAAATAACTGACAGAGGTTAATATGCCATTAAACAAAGCTTTGAATCAGTCAAAATATTTTAGCAACCAGACCAACAATTTTCTTCCTTTGTGTACCATGTCCCTTCAAGACTTTGGTGATTATGACTCTCTACAATTTCCTGTTCTTTTTAGTTCTTAATAAATTTTGTCCTTTCATTATCTCTCCTAAACCTGTTTTTTTGAGCCATTTACAAAAACTTATAGTCATGGGTGTAACTGCTACAATACTTCTTTCTAAATTATGTGCCCTAGAAATATCCATTGTCTCTTTCTGAATGATGTTAAGTATAAGTGTCCTTTTTGCTTCCCTTTTCTCTAAAAATTTGTTATTCACATTTTTGGTCCATGGTATTTTCAAATTAACAGTACAAAAATGTTCAATCGTCGGAACAAAGCTTGGAATTAGTTCATTAAATTATCTTTTTTTTTATTGATAACATTCTGTATTAAGTTGTAATCATTTAATCTTTGCACACAGAAATGCACTAGATTTAGGAAAGGAAGTTTTGTACAGCCTGCACTCTCCCAAAAGATGAAGGATTTAATATTGCTAAGAAATAAAGCTACTTAAGTTTAATATAAATGCATGAAATGGTGTTACTCTGTGTCAGAAAGCAACATCAATGCCCACATAAAAGTAGATTTTCCTTTTTTTGAAAAGATAATATCGAAAAGATTATTTGCAGTGCAATAGAAGTGATATGATTCATCTGCATGACCCACAACCTGATTTCAGTTTTTATGCCATAACTAATTTTCAAAATGCTATTCATTCTCTTTTCATTTTGGGAATTTTTGCTTCCAACTACCATTTTGAAATTGCAGAATAAAGTATTTTCTTTCTGCCAGACATTTATTTCTCTCCTTTCACAGAATCATTCAATCTGTGTAAGTTTATAGCTTCTTTATTTTTTTCCTCAGAAAAGCAATCTATGTTTATACTTCAATGTTTCCCAGAAGTTTCATCTTATCTTTCACATGGGATAAAGATGCAACACAGAAAATACTTTTTCTCATCATTTTTGGGTGATGTGCCTGATGACATTAATTTATTTATGTCAAAAATATAGAAATATATATGAAAATCTACATTTTTACAGTGAAATTGATATTAAAAAAACTGATTTTGGTAAAACTTTCAAGATATATTAATGATGAATCAGATAGCTTTCAGCTTGTATTAACAATTCTTATTTAAAGAATACTGACATACTGGACAATCCATCTCCCTACAGATAAATGAGAAACTGGATATAACAGTAATACGGTTCAACAGAAGGACGTTGAGAATTCCCTAGACAGAGTGAGTAAACAATTGCAAAATCTTAAAGAAAATGCTAGCAAAAATAATACTTATAGTCAATCAGAGACAACTGACATTTTCTTTCATAATGGGGAAAGAAGGCTTAGAAATCTTAATCCTCACAGGAATATCAAGGAGAAGAGGAAGACAGCTTGTGTGAATGGATGGCAAATTGAGGTGGGAAGAGGTTTGGCAAAGGGAGGAATGGTGCTCAAAGCCACAAAAAATGTGAAGCTATGGAGAGCTATGATTGTCCATGTTTTGAAGGGATGCTGTACATTGAGGAAGAAAATGATTGTAAATGGTTCTAGCAAGTTGGTTAATATTATATAGTCAAAATGCAACATACATTTTTATAAGTAAAATACAATCACTATAGACCAAAACATGTTTCATGGACTCATTGTCAAATATATGTCCTACTCTTACAAGAGCCTAAAATCAGTGGCAGTTGTGGAACTCTGAAAGTGTGGGGGCCACTTAGGTGCTGAGATTTTTCTGAGGAGGAGGGATGAAAACTCAAGTAGCCTTTTCATTTTCACACTACACAACTGGCATATACACAACATATCTACATATCAAGTTGGAGACATTATTTCCAATTAATGTCTTCCTTCAGATATGAAAACATGACTATTAAATCTTTTATCCTTCCTAATAACATATCCGTTTCTATCTATCTGGTTGTTTTGAAAGAAAAACAAACAAAATAAAACAACCAGATAGATAGAAACGGATATGTTATTAGGAAGGATAAAAGACTTAATAGTCATGTTTTCATATCTGAAGGAAGACATTAATTAGAAATAATGTCTCCAACTTGATATGTTGTGTATATGCCAGTTGTGTAGTGTGAAAATGAAAAGGCTACTCTGTATGTGTCCTTAAAAAGCTAAATGAAAAAGAAAACGCAGAAAAAAATGTTAAAGATCAAATCATATCAAAATTAGAGACTGATAAGTTTAATAAATTTTTGAACTTTATAAAAGTGGAGAGAGCCAACGTTCTGGTATGGGAATTGGCCTCTTCTGCCCATTCTCATAGAATTTCCCCTGCTTAGAATATATCAGCTTTAAATCTTACACAGGTGTAAGACTTCCTGAAAGGTGTCATCTATTATGTAAAGGCTTATAGATTGAAATATTAATGATTAATGTTTACCTATCCCAGAACCAGTCAGTGAGTTGATTGCCATGCATGACACATGCCTGGGTGATCATGTCTTTTTTAAAACATGACAGACTAGGCAGAAAATTTTCCACAGTAGGTTGCCATTACTTTCTGCAGTAAACTGATTGACAACCAAGGATACCAAATCCTATCTGTCCGGCTATTTAACTCATAGATGGAGGGAGAAGAGATGGATTAATACCTTTCCCAAGGGTATTTAAGTGTAAATGAATGAAACAAATATGACTAGAACTCAAACTGAGCTCCCCAATTTCTCATTTGGAGCCAATATCTATTGCACCGCAACACCCATCCCAGAACCAATTAAATCATATAATCTAAAATATAATAAAACGGGACTGATTTCAACACTAAATGTCCCAACAAGAACTGATATTTTAAATTTAACCAACCAAACCAATATGCTTGAATAAAATATTATTTTGCATGTTAATATAAATTCTTTGACATTCTATAATCATCAACTTTTTATATATTAGTTTTCTTTTTTAACTTTTCACTGTGTTATGAAGCTTTTTAATTATATCTCTCCTAATATAAATATATATACAATTTACAATGGCTATAAAATTTTATGTCTGTAATCAAGATAGATATCTCAAGTAATTTTGTTAGATATAGACAGTAAACCATCACTTTAGTGGGCTCCATGTTGAGGTATTTTCACGGACCATTAATAAAATGAAATAAATTACCCTTGATGTTTTTTTTTATAATAATCAATATTTTAATTATACTTAAAATCTTAGTTATTAAAACATGATCGATTTTAAATAAGATTTTGAATAATTGCCCAAAAAGAACTTTGTGTCATGTTTATAAGATGTAAGTGACTATGGCTCTACAAAATTTTCTGTCTTTTGTTGCTCAGAGTAACATCTGACCATTTCTGATCACGCTTTATCCTTGTTTTTGAATTAATTCGTAGATTACTTGCTTTCCTTCTGTTTCTCTTGCTTTTGGCATGCTCTGTGAGTATTACATTCTTCAAGTCCTTTCCTCATTATATATCCCAGAAGTTTCAAGTCTCTTTCTGAATTTAATCCCAGTTTCCTTGTTGTTCTATTGAGCTACACTGCAATAAAAGTGAGTAAATATTACATAATAAAAGTGAGTAAATATTACATAATAAAATTGTTAAACTGTAATAAATGTTAAAGTACTAAATATAAGGGCTCTGACTTTTTGCAAAATAGTTGGTTTCTTATATAATCATTTAATGAACCTATGAAGGTTTTTATTCAGTTTATATCTTTAAATGTCAACCCCAACAGGAATTTTCTAAAATCATATATGTCGTACTACGACTTTTTGGAACCTTCTACAACATTTTATTATTATTTGTATGTGATGCAATAGATATAAGTTGTTGGATTCTTTAAAAATAGTATATAAGTACTATACAATTACATCATTAGCAAATTGAAAAAAAAATCTTCTAAAATATTTTGATTTTTTACCTTTATTAAATAAATGGTGAAATGAAATTTTCCATGTGTGGGGTCACTTTTTTCAATAACTAAAACAAATCAATTGACTTTTCATTACTTTTGAACAAAAGTTCACTGATTTATGACACAAGAAAATACGATTATGAAAAAGTCATGACCCTAATATATACATTGTGTTTTGGGGCAGCAATCTCTCTTTTATGCAGGTTTCATTAAAAATGACAGACAATGTATTCTGGTTCAGTTTTTTGTATAATTTTTTATGTGATCTTATGATTTTCTTCTTTTCAATACATAAAATATATAGAAATTGTCCAAAAACACATGAAAAATTGTATAAAAACTTAACTTTCATACTTTGTCTGTCATTTATTAATGAAACCTCTGTGTGCATATATATATATATATACACAAACAATACAAAAATCTAGAATTGAGCCACCACCTACAGCGGTTTCACACAAACGGTTCTTCAGTGAAGAGGCCTCTTACCCTGAAGAACTGTCCGTGTGAAACCGCGGTAGGTGGTGACTAAATTCTAGATTTTTGTATTGTATTCTCGCTCTACTTTTGTACTTTTGTACTTTCGTATCGAGTACTTTGCTGTTTAGTTTTGTTTTGGGTTTTTTCTTTTCTTGCAAACAAGCACTAGACATATTGTTCTTGTGTGCTGTTTGTTTCTTATTTTTTTCTCCCCCTTTATTTAACCCACAAGGTAGTCCTCGCCGGGTTAGAAGACGGTTTATATTACTGTTAGTTAGCATTATTTTTGGATATTTAGTCTGTTATTATTAGTGTTGACTTACTGTGATTAAATTCATTACCATATATATATATATATATATATATATATATATATAAATCCAGGTGAAGAGAATCAAGTTTTAGATTTCTGAGTTCTTCAGCATTTCCTTTTTTTTTTTTTAAAAGTGCTCAATATAACAAATATTGTAGAGCATAATATACATATAATTATAGTAGTGTAACAATTATTGGAGAATTTGGAAAGTTGTGTTTGAATTTCAGCCAAATTCATTATATCCACGTTTAGTTATTTAAATTACCTTGGGAAATTATCTATCCATTTCCATCTCTCCAGTTATGAATTAAATAACAGGGCTGACTGAACTCTCTAGTCTTTGTTGCTAACCGGCTTAGAATGTCGACTCTGAATTCAAACCTGGTGAGGTCTTTTTGGAGACATTGTGCCCTATTCCTCTGCTGTCAGTTCTTTTAAAAACTGTAGCTGATTCTTCACCACTATAATCAAATCCTATGTCTGAGTAGTCTGACAGTTAAATTTCAAAACTGAACTGCTAGTCCCACATACATCAAAAGACCAATGAGGGATTCCATTAGGATGTGGTTTCCAATCTTTTCACTTTCTTTTTTGTTTATTTTTTTTTTTCAATTGGAGTAGATAGACTGAACTATCACCCGGTTCACACTCCACCCACGTCTATTGAACAGGTGTAGAGGCTCATCCCTTGTTCCCTGTTTAGGAGGTGGTTTCCGGCTTTCTCTTTTCCAATCTATTAACTTTTACGTAGCCCCCTGCACACCAGTGGCCTTACCACCTTGCTCAGGGTGATATGATTAAAAAAAAAAATGTAATGCTGATGTTGTAAAATCAGTTAAGTGCCATATGTGATACACACTTGGGCAATTATGTCTCAAAAGAGACATGACTGACTGGGCAGAAGATTATCCTGCAGTAGGTTGCCATTGCTTTCTGCAGTAGACTGGTTGCTGATCAAGACTATAGAACCCAATCTGTCCTGTTATTTAACCCATAACTAGAAGGAATAGATGGATTAATACCTTTCCTAAGGGTATTAATATTGTAAAATATAGAGCTTAAAAACTGTATATATATATATATATATATCTAAAGAGTTATTATATATATTCAGATTTAACATACTTTGGGTATTACTGATAGCACTTCTTTCCTATTTGAATAAATGGAAGATGATTTATTTGAACTAATAATAATTTTGACTGTTATTTTCTGAGCTATCATTACATGGCATAAATAAAGATCATCTTTTTTTGAATTGTAAACGTTTTTCATTCCATTGAAAATTATATTTGCTTCAACCATTTTAGGAATAAGAAGTTAAAAGATATGATTGAAAGACAAAATTATAATGTCATTGAATGCCATCAAATTTATAAAGGAAAGGATGTGAAAAGTAGGCACAAAGATTTCACTTCAAAAATTGATATCAATGTTTGGAACTAAAGACAAATCTAATTACTCTTTGACTCCTCAAAAGCTGAAAAAAATAATTTATTGAAGCAAATTACTGTCTCGTAAAATGAACTGATTAGTGAAGAACTAAGCTCTTCATCCAGAAGCTTTAGATAAAAAAGGATTTGGTTAAATGAATAAAGCATATTATAATTATAACTTTAATGTCTTATTGTTTATAAACAGATAAAAAATGACACAATGCTTGGTATCAGATATCACCAAACAATAATTAGTAATATTAAAAGGCTATTTTGTTGTGTTTGTCATTGTATTCAACTTTTATTTACATTTCTGATATCTTTTCTTTATCTTTTTCTGAACACATGTAAAATAAGTAAAAGTAATAATATACACATAAGAAATGGAAACAAAAACAGAAAATTTAATTAAAATTCTCATAGTTCAGAAAATATTTTTAGGGTAATGAAAAATGGGTTAAAACAATCAAAGAAAAAGATAAAATAATAAAACTGGAAATGATTTAAAAAAAAAATCACATAACTGCAAATGTAGCAAGCATAACATTTATTTTTCCAAACAAATGCAGTTAGGTTTTGTTTTTTTTCCTTTTTCTCATTTCACTTCTTTCTGTCCATTCTTCGTCAATATTTTACAGCTATGCTTGTTTTCTTTTATGTATTTATTTACTTCATTAATTACAAAGTCACAAATCACAACATTGAGATTGGGGAATACACGAGCCGGTTCTTAAAACAAACCACTTGAAAAAGCTCTTCTCTTCTCTTCTCCTGTCCTGATTGTCTTTATTCTATTGATCAGAAACAAGAAAACAAAGAATTTCAGTGGGGTTATTTAGCAGATGGGGTTTCCAAACAGGACCCTCTTATGTTTCATGACATATAAGTTCAGAAACATAAAATTCAACCTGTTTATTCTTGCATTATCTCTGTTCCATTAGCAATAGATTTAGTGTACACAAAACATAGAAAATATTCAACAAAAAAGTATTTTGCATGCCAAGCAGCTTTTTTTGTCAGCAGAATTAACAGTAAATTACAGAGTGTTACATTTTTACAAATGAAAGGAATATATATATATATATATATATATATATATATATATATAGTGTGTGTGTGTGTGTAACACTATACATGTATATTATAATGCATATTGCATGCATCATATTTCATATACAGATATATGTTTGTGAGTACAAGGGTGAGGTGAGGTGAGGAAAGTGAAGGCATTGAATGATATAAAAGTGTGATTCTTGGTGACTAATGAATCAGTGTCAATGTTGAGGGTGAATGAAACGAAAAAAGGGACAGGCAGAATGACAATAAATAGAATTAAAACTGTGTTGAGTTTTAAAAATGATTTATTATTCCAAATGATTGACTTGTATTTGAAAAATTAGTTAATTCTGATGAGGTGAAATGAAATGAAATAAATAAGGAATTCTTCCAATTTTGAACAGTTCTATTTCAAAGCAGTCATTTCTGTAAGTGATTGGTCAGAGGTAGCTGATCATCTGACTTACAGCCAGCAGTCATATAATTCATCAGTAGAAAAAAATAAAGTAAAATGGTCAACCATTCAAGAAATTATCTTGAACTGAAAGCAATTTTAAAAAATGATTTGATAAAAACTGTGCATTTATTTTTAGGATTTGAAGACTAAAATTTCAATAAATATATACATTCACTTTAAATGCTTGCGGGTATCTTTTTGTTTTAGGGGACATTTTGTCAGTTTTTTTTTTGTATTTTTTTATTTTAAGATTTATTTGTAAGGGAATTTATATGAGAGAGTGAGGAATAGTCTATTGCATTTGTCAGCTGTAACACTGCAATGCAAATACTACAATACAGTGAAGCAATATTTGGTTTATAGAATTACTGTTTACAGAATTCAGTACTTGTTATGATTCTATTTAATTATCGAACATAAAATATTTGGGCTGGGTAATGTTTGTAAAATATTGTCTGAAAGCAAAACTGCTTTTGATGCTAAAGAAGGAACTGAAAGGACCAAACATTTGTCTGTGTATGCATAAGGATCTCTGCTCAGACTCATATTTTTATTTGATTGGGTCAGTCAGAGGCCTTTTGACACGAACTGACATTGGCACTTAGATGAGCAGGAAGAATTCAGGACATTATGGCAAAAGTAAGCTTCCATGTTGCAGATAAGTGGAACAAAATATTCAGAAAATAGCCTAGCAAGGTGTGTACTGCTGTATTTCAACAAAAGAATGCTCTTGTTGAAATCATCCGTCATTACTTAACAGATATCATGAAAAATTTATACTGCCTTTGCTGAGCTCTATAGCAAAAATTTCTGTGCATGGCAGGCACCAAAGAAATATGAACCAAAGGCAAACATTTTAGCAACTTGTCAAACCTCAAATTAACAAAAGAAAAGTCTTATTTTCCTACCATCTATGGATCAAAATAATGTGAATAAGTATGGCTGGAAGCTGCCTTCTGTCTGTTGCAGATGTACTCATTCAGTCCAAATCCTTACTTGCTTTAAGGAAAACAAAGTGCAATTCAAATCTTTCTTATTATTCATAAGTTGGTTCGCTTAGCTTTTCCTTTCACTCAAAACAACTTTGCCAACAAAGAAGGCATTTTACAGTTTCAGCTTTATAGTCTGGCTTGAATAAGAGGAAATTCTAACATGATTTTTTTTGTACAGATAATATGATGATGAATAAAATTCTAGTATAGATAATACATTGTATTTTCATCTGTCTGCATTTCAGAGAAATTGCTTAATTAATGACTTGGTCATACGTATTTGACAGGAGTAAAGATTTAATTGGGAATTAGAATCAGAAAGATAAATTTTATTTTAGCTTTTCAAAACTTTTCAATTCAGGCTTTAAAATATTAGTTATTTAGAAATCTTTACACTTAACCCCGTTTATCAGCCAGGCATATGTCTTAAAATATGTTTCCCTAGTGAGACAGTGGATATTAAAAATGTTAAAACAATGAACTCTCAAAAGTAATTTTTAATATTAGTTCCAAGTTTTGTACCAAACCCAACTGTTTAAAAACTTAGTGAACTTATGGCACTTGTTATCTTTATAATCACAAGAGATTCTTGTATTAAACAATGGATATTTTTGTGTAGTTTTAGAGCTTATGAATTCAAATAAGTATGAAGAAACAACCAGCCAAGTCTATATTGAATTGAAACACAATTTTACATTAATAAATTACGTTTAAAATATTTCTTGTGAAATAAAATCAATATTCTATAAATATAGGGTTTTTTTTTTTTTTGCTAAGTAAAATTGTGAGTGCATAACATCATCTTATTTATTTGCAGTAATTTCCTGAGTTAATATCCATTGTCTTTGTTTTCTTTTTGATAAAGTAATTGTTTTTACTTAAATGCCCATTTATTTTTTGTTTCTAAAACATATTTGTTTGAAACTCTTATTCTTCTTCTATGTGCCGTTACCCTTCGGGACGTAAGCGTCATGGCTTTCCACAACTTCCTGTCCTTTGTAGCTCCTATACTGAATTGAAAAATTACCTTGTTGATTAACAAGAATTTTGATTTGATTCAGTTTTAGGTAAAGTGATCAGTGGCTAGAAAAATGTAACCAAATAATGCCATATTGATTTTTAAGATGCTACCCAAATGTAATGTTAGTGGATAAAAAGATAAATTAACCAGTAGCTGGGTGATTAGGAAAGTAGGGAGCTGAATGTGGTGCTCTACAAAAAAAGTGAAATCATCTATGCTTGCTGTGAAAGCCAAAATATCACTTTTGAAAGTCAATTACAAAAAAAAAAGGAAAATGCTGTGTACACAGAAAAATTCATTGTAAATGGAACAGTTTTTCTTTTCATGGATGCATTCTGGATTGTTGTTCTGAACCAGGTAGCTGTCATCATGCGGTATGGACACTGAGCCTATCTGAGTGAGCTCAAACCCAAAGTTGACGCTGCCAAGGGGAGTAAGAGCTTTTTTAGGTGTGGCCAGTATATAGATTCCAGATATATTCTTCACATGATCAAATCTCAATATTAGAAGTTCAAGTTCTTGTGTGTGACTTCATTGTCTTCATGTTTGTTTGATATGGCAATAGTATCAAACATTAGATATCATCGTTGTGTGCAGAACACTGATAATTTACAAGTTCATTTTGTATTTTACAGGATTTTTATAACTGTCAATGTCTGTGTGTTGCTCTAGTTCTTTTTTTTCCCTCCATTTTGACTGACAGGGTTTTCAGAAAGCATTTTTATTTCTGATGACATCTGTTTAATCCATTTATATTCATTTCTGCACAATATATAAACAATTTTCTCAGATTAAGAAAGATTTTCAGTTCATTTTCATTCTTTCATTTCTTTTTAAATTCATTTATCTTCAATACTTTCCTAAAATGAGCATAAGTAAAACAACTTTGATTTTCTGAGTTTTTGTAGATTTTATCATTTTTTTTTGTTTTTTTTTGTTTTTAAATCTTCAAACTTTAACATCTGATGGGAGGGGTAGACAAAATTGATTCTGGTACCTCTGCAAGAAAATGAAAGACATAACAAAACATCAACGAAATAATCAGCTATGACCTACGTCGACAGGTATATTGTCTGTCAAGTAGAAGAAGGCCACCAGCTCCCAGCTTTTATATGTACCGGCCCTGGCTACCATTCATCCATTGGCTGAAAAACTGGCCAATTAGATTTCTACCTAGTTTTGTAGGGTTTTTCTCAGGCCCACAAATGTTTCTGGATGCATTAGGAGTGAATTAACAAATGTATCATGAATTAAGTATGGATTGTTTGTTAAAAAAAGTTCTCTTGATTGGAGATTTGTAATCTGTTGTACTGTATTTTAAAAAGTTTTATGCTGGATTAGTGAACCCTAACAGGCAGATGATTAAAAAAAATCCCAATTATTTGCAATTTTAATTGTATAACCCGTTTAGTCATCTCTTATTTTATCAAACATAACATTCATTTTGTTTTAAGTTTTTTGTTAACAGTCAGTTGCTTTTATGCCTGCTCTTGAATAGCTTTTCATTAAACTTTGCAAAGAATTGTTGCACAAAATCAAACTAATGAAACAATGTTTTATAACTTTTTAATATAAAGTTCTTTTAAGTTTTTTATTCCTATATTGTTCTGAAAGTAGATATGAGTTTGCATTATTTTTTATGTTGAACCAACTATTAATTTATTATTTCTAATAAATTACCATAAATAAGTAGTAAAGTACCATAAATATAAACAATTGAAAGAAACCAAACTCAAAGATTATCCTCTTCAGCTTTGTCTAAATACTTGAACATGATAGATATAATATACATTTGAATGTAATAATAAAGAAGAAATACCTGATATACTTATTTAAGTTTTCTCAGGAATCTACTGTCTGTTTGGAAAAGGTGATCAGATTTCAAAAACCTGTACACTTAGAATGAGCCAAACTTTTTTCAAAACTCTTTTACTGAGGAAGTTACTTATGGAAAGTAGACATTTTTTTTTTTTACATTTTGAAAACGTTTACTTTTTCACTTTTAAAAAGTTTAAATCTAGGGAGATTTCTTTGCAAGGAGTTGTTTTTTATTGTTTTAATAATTAAAAATATGATATTTAACAAATATAGGGAGAAGTTTATGGCATTGCTTTTTATAATGCAAAGTCTTTTCATCCAGATCTCTTTAAAACAAACTATGATAGTCTAACAATAGTAAGGGCTAAGTCAGCTTCAGTGGATTTTAACGGACATATGATTTTGTTTTTAAAAAAGCTTTATGTACATTTTTGTAAAATATTTTACTTGAGTAAAAAAACAAAAAGGAAAATGATGATATTTTAATTGAAAGTAAATTTTATCTTCTCTTAAATTGACACTGAGTTTAAAAATCAGAAATGGATCATTTTTATATCTGTTAAAATAAGTACCAAAAATTTGAGAGTATTCTCTTTGCTTTCTACATTCTCAAGTTGGAAAGCTAAGCTCGCTGGAGTTCAGATTTGGCAAATTTGGTAGACCCTTCCAAAATAGATCAATAATGTTTCTATTTTTTTTTTTAAATACATTCATCAATAAAGAGAAATAATCTACTACCATTATATCTCCCCACATTTTAATTAATGAGATTTTTTGTGTATATGAACTTAAATTATTTTGGTTTGTTTTCAAACAGAATAAAATGCAAACCGATAATTATTTTGGATAACAAATGTATACATTGGTTTAATTAAGATGTGCAAAATTCATCACATAGTCTAATAGTGTTTTCACCTTGCAACTTATTTACAAAGGCTTTGATTATTAAGTTTAAAAACAACTGGCCTTTCATATTTCTCTAAGTTTAGTGTGTTTTTATATATGTATATATATATATATATATATATAAAAAAAATTTTCTTTTTGTAATTTGTAGTAATAAAAATGGTGTTTGCTTGCAAGTAGTGGTAGTGGTAGTTGTGAGTGTCAAAAGAGGAGATTAACTGATGTGGGCATCTAATGAGCAATCCACTACTTTCTGGTTGCTGCTGCAGTTGCTGCTGTTGCCGCTGCTCCTCCATTTACATGCTTTGCCTCAGTTATTCTTATACAACTGTTCCGCCTTCTCTCTTTCCTACTGGTACATAGTCTCTATCCTCTTGGGGGACTCTCAGGAGAATGCTAGGTTCCACCAAACTGTGTAGAGGATCAGAGCTGGCGTTGTCAGAGAAGAAAATAGTCTTGAAGCTGATGAGTGTTTTTTATCCATATTGTTACTGTTCTTGTTGCTGCTAGAACTACTGCTGTTTTGATGTCGTCCCGATGGTTCTGCAAGAGATAAAAGAAATGTTAATGCTTATAGCGGAAAATCAACTCGTGGAAGATAAATTTCAAATTGAGACTAAGATTTTATTTTTTGCTTTGGTTTAAACTTTGAAATTCTGCATAATTCACAAATATTGCTTCCACTTTGGCTACTTTCTTTTTAAGAACATTCAACGGCTGTAAACCTATTATTAATTCCTGACAATGTCATTTCTATTGCCATAGCAGGATATGAAAGCACAACTATTGTTTGCTGATCATAGTCTACAGTAAATGTTAATAATATTCAATGGGAAAGATTTGATTACTGGAATAATTATCTTAGTATTATGAGGCAGCTAGTATAAAATTTTTGTACTAATTAAGTATTGTAGTAATTAACACATTGAAATGATTTAATGTGAAATTTACTTTATTCTTCATAAGTTAATTAAAATTGAAAATTTGTCAATAGTAATAGTGAATTTAGTCCAAGAACTGTAACTCATACTTTTTAATTATATGAAATATTTTCAGGCTTTAAACCAAATCTAAACTGGTTTTTATTATGGGATTCAGAATTGAAAAAAATATTTTTCTATTTTTTTAAATTCAAATTTTTTATTGTGTCATTTGCAGAAAAATAATTTTTTTTTGTACATGTGTGTGTGTGTGTGTGTGTGTGTGTGTGTGTATTTTCTCATTTTCTTTCACCCCCAGTAATTCTTTGCTTGGGATAAAATGATTAAAAAAGAAGTTAATGATTATGATTAGATTATGTCTTGAGAAATTATATTTTCCCAAAAGGTACAATAATGAGAAGTTGTAGAGAAATCAGTTTTTTATGAAATAACTAAAGGGTTTAAAATCATTTGTTAGTTAAGTATAGTTACCCATTGCTATTTTATAATTATTTATACGAAGCATTTTTTAAGACAAAATTAAACATTTAATATGATTAACTTCATGGATTCTGACTAAGACCAATGTGGAGGCCCACTGATCTAAAAAAATATTAAGTGTTCTTTTCCACCTGTGCATTTTCTCATAGTTCCAAAGTTCTTTTTGTTAGTTAAAAAAGAGACAGTTCTTGTCAGGCCTTTTAATCGATGTCAGTAATGTTCAAAATAAGGAGAATTGTTAGAGCTCATTTTATAGGTTTTTGTTTGTATGGTTTAATGTAATTTATTAAAAAAAAAATCTTTCTCAAACATTTATATTATAACTTGTAGAAACTGAAATTGCCTGTGTTGGATGTTACTAGACAATTTACAAAATTATTTTATTCAAGTTATGCTGAATAAAAATTATATTAATTATTTGAATATTATTAAATATTTTATTGTTATACTAAATATTTCCAACTGTTCAATTCTCTCTTATTTATATACACTCTTGTACAAATTAATAGAAACAAAACAAATAATGTCTTCCTAGGATCTTTCAAACTTTCCCTGATTGTATATATGCTGTCTCTTGGCATTGTCTTTCTCTTCCGACCGCATTTTCCTTTACATTTTCGTCTGATGGAACCAGTTTGTTTCTTCATCTTGTCACAACTGACAGTTAAAAGGCTGATACCAAGAATATTCACAGTTTCTTTGTAAGGCTTGCCAGTGTATTTGTGCAGTGTTATAATTTTTGCACACTTTCTTGGAGTAATGGCCATTGAAGACAATGACCATAGGACTACTCATCGAGAATCAAAACAGTAGTGTCTGGGTATGATAAAAATGTGATACAATCATGGACGAGGCAATATTTTTTAAGACTAAACAAATTTCATCATAAACCCCCCAAAATAGTTTTATAATACTGCACACCATTGCAAATGACCTACATCCGGTCACTCCAGTGGGTGTAATTCTAAACATATGGTGAAAGAAAGGAAACTGAAGCAGTTGTCTCAATTTGCGCAAGAGTGTATTTAACATGGAATAATTTCTAAACAACTAACATTAGTTTTTGGTAAAAGGAAAATTATATTCGATTAAAAATTTGTTAATAATGGCTCAAAACATAAATTGAAACAACAGCATAGATTTAGATTATGTAATCATGTGATAAAACATTTAAAAATTTGGTCTTTTGATGAAACATGAAATGAATGTGTTTATATTTTTATTAAAGTTTATTTAAAAATTAAAAAACAGACCTTCATTTAATGTTATTAAAAACATATATGTGATAAGTTTATTATAAAAAAGAATGGAAGCAACAGCTTGACTTTAACAAATCACCACAAGCACACAAATATGGAAAACATCAGAAGATTCTTGTTATATTTACTGACATCGTGCAAAATTTGTAGCATCGTAATTGTTGCTTAATTCATTACAGGATTTTTGCACAAGACTTATTCAATGCATTGCTCTTTGGTTAAGCACATTGGTCTAAAACTAATAAAGATATTACTTGAAGTATCTATATTGATTTTGAATTCAGAGTTGTCCTCATAGTCTGGTTGTCAGTTATGGATAGAGAGTTCAGTTTCTCTAATATTTAATCTATAGAATCGGGAGAGGAAAGGGATTCATGCCTTTCCCAAAGTTATTTGTGGTTAAATGAATGTAATGAACTCAGTTCTTGAATTTGTCAAGCTGAATTGTTATCTATTACACCACCCACACACCCTTTGTAGTGAAATATCAATAAAATGAAAAAATGTCTTTTAAGCAAGGTTGATCCAAAAAATTAAATGTTATATAGAAATTTTGAATTTTAGTCAGGTTAAGTTTATTTTTAATTTGTCTTTTATTTGCAAAATTTTTATTGCTATTGCTAGATCTTATTATCTCCGAGGATATTTATGTAATTGATTGATTGACATTTTTACAGTTCATAAACCATTTGTGGTTTCTTTTAAAGCTGAAGCATATTTTGGATTGTAAGAATAATTATTTTTTGCAAGTGATTATTACTTTTAAAATTTTGTGAGAATAATAATGATTATTCCAGATACAAGTATTACTATTTAACCCACAGTTAGAGGGAGGAAATCCATACTTTTCCCAAGAGTATTTGTGCGTAAGTGAATTTAATGAACCTGATTGGAATTTGAGCCAATTTCTCATTACAAGCTGCTATCCATAACAATGCTCATACATTCCATTTAAGCAGTAATTTCCCAAAACAATGAACTGTCTTCATCTCATCCATGACCTTTGGCCATTTTCTCAAATATTCTAAAAAATAGTCATCAGTATGGATGGGCAGGATTTCATCTTATTACCTCTAAGAAACTATAGTTTTTATGGATAAGTGATGATTCATATTTATTTTACTGTTTGAATAGATTTTTTAGAGAAAATCAAGTTCATCCTGGTTATTGGTCTTGATTGATTTGAGTGGACTGAATAAGATATTAAACTAAAATTATGTCAGGAATGCAAAATTAAATAATTTTAATTCAAATTTATTTTTTGATTCTGAGAATAAAAAATAACATGATTATGAACAGATTTACTTGGACAAGTGTCTTTATTGCGGTTGTTTTAGTCATAATACATTAGATGTTGTACCCTCACATCTTTTTCAGTTATCACATAGTTGATAACCTGGAAAATTCTAGCTGATCACATTGCTTGATTGTTCAAATCTGTTCTCATTTGTCTGTTATATTGGAGAATACCATGTATCAGTTAATTTTCATTTTAATATTCATTTGTCATTGTGATGATGATGCTTATCTCTTCCACTGAATCATTTTACACTACCCAACTGAAGGATTGAAATCACAGCTGGAAGGTAACTTGGTCTACTTAAGCAACATTCTTCTTTGAATATTGTGATTGGGCACTCCAGAATCACAAAAAACTGTACCAAATAACAGAAACCATATCACTTGAGGAATTTCAACAGCCAGTCAGTTAAAGTGCCATACGTGATACACGCTTGGGCGATCATGTCTCGAAAGAGACATGACTGACTGGGCAGGAGATTATCCCGCAGTAGGTTGCCATTGCTTTCTGCGGTAGACTGGTTGCCGACCAAGGCTATAGAACCCAATCTGTCCTGCTATTTAACCCATAACTGGAAGGAAGAGATGGATTAATACCTTTCCCAAGGGTATTTGCGCATAAGTGAATACAATGGATTCAACTGGAATTCGAACTCGGCTCCCCGGTTTCTAGTTCCTAGCCGATATCCACTGTACCACAAGGCACATTTCAACAGTAGCAACAGCTAAAATAGCAAAAGTAACTTGAAGAGAAAATAATGATATTATTCAAGATGTTTTGATTTTACACTACTTAAAAAAAAACAGTTAGGAAGGAAACCCTCATCACTACAGGAAAGAACAATAAGAGCTACTGAAATTGTGAAACCTGTTTTGTTGAAAAATTACTTCAAGAAAAAGATTTTTATAAATTTAAAATGACAGTATCACTCGCTGCTTGGTCAATGAAGGCCAAATCTAAGGAAACAGCTAATATTATTATGATTATATGTTCACTCAGTTATGTAACAGCCAAGACAAGGACACTAGTTTAACTAAATCAGTGTATCAGACTTATCATTTGGTGATATATTTATTAGGGTTTTCTAAAGAGAATATAAAATGTCTTTTAATATCTGCTATCTTTTAGCACCTAATTAATGTAGACTCCTGTAATGATGGTTCCATAGTTACTACTTCTTCTATGTGACATGTCCCTTCAGGATATAGGCAATCATGGCCTCCCATGTCTCCCTATCTCTGGTAGATCTTAGCACCTTTTCTCCTGTTAACCCAATCAAAACACCGCTCTACCATCCACCTGCTCAGGCCCTTAAAATATGTTATCCACTGCTTTCCCTTGTCTCTCTTTTCCTCTATCTGACCTGTGAGTATTAAGTTCTCCGAGCTTTCCTTCTTCATCACATCTTCAGAACTTCAGCTGTTTTTTCCTGATACTCAGTATTAATTTCCTTTTTGTTTCCATCCTTTTCAAAACCTCATCATTGCTCACATACTTAATCCATGATATCTGCAGCATCCTTCTGTAGAACCACATTTCAGTTGCTTCAAGTTTTTCCTTCATCTTTGATGATATTGTCCAGCATTCACTGCCATATTGAAGAACAGACATTGTATAGCAATCCAGTACTCTCTTTGTTTCTAGCAAAATTTTCCTGTTTTTTAATGCTCTGCTCAGCTTCTGGAATGTGTCTTTGGCCATGCTTTTTGTACTTGCTTGATTTTAGTATCCCTGACCTGTAATTGGCATTTCGGGCTCTTCTGTTTGCTGATGACCATAGATTTGGTTTTCTTGAAATTTATTTGTAGTCCTTTCTTTTGACTTTCTTCATCTACCTTTTTTTTTAGGTGGTCTTGTAGTTTGACAATCTCTAATTTCTTCAAGTCAAAGGTTTCCAACATGCACTTATGATCTGCTCTTTTTACTTCCACTTTGATTCATAAAAAAAACCCCTCATTCAGTAAACCTTGAGTGGTTCAGTCATAGAAAAAAAAGTTGTTCTTTTTCAGTATAATCTCCTGGTTTTTTTTTTTTAAAATACTAACATTTTTGGGAGTTCAGTCAGTTAAGTGCCATACGTGATACATGCTTGGGCGATCATGTCTCGAAAGAGACATGACTGACTGGGCAGAAGATTATCCTGCAGTAGGTTGCCATTGCTTTCTGCGGTAGACTGGTTGCCAACTAAGGCTATAGAACCCAATCCGTCCTGTTATTTGACCCATAGCTGGAGGGAATAGATGGATTAATACCTTTCCCAAGGGTATTTGCGCATATATGATTGCAATGAATTCAACTGGAACTTGAACTTGGCTCTCCGATTTCTCGTTCCGAGTCGATATCCACTGGACCACAACACACATCCTTTTTGGGAGTTACTGATGTGACAAACTTTCTCATTGCTTTTTTATAGATTTTGAAGAAATTCTCATCTGAATTTCTGTAAATTTTCAATTCGCCCTGCTTCATCAAGGAACACAAATGAAGAAAAAAATTCTTCATAAAAAAAAAAATTGTTTGTAAAGTTACACATACAAATGGCAAGAAGTTTCATTAACAAAAAGATTAGACTTTTTTTTATTTAATGATTGTAATCTTCTGGTTGTCTTGTGTGATGTCACAGATAAAAATTAATGTATTGGTTAATAAGTATTTTCATGCCATTTGGCAAAAATATGATTTTATAGAGTTACAAACTCTTGAAAACACTGTATAGTTGAGAGCAGACAGAAGCATTTTATTCAAAGTAAAAGCAAAGCAAATGAAGCCTTTATCTAAAAGTGACTAATAAATCTGCAAAATGAAGAAAACATTTTTTTCTTGGATAATTAAAAGATAAGAGAACAAAGTTAAATATCACTTCCATGAAACCTGATTTCATACTATCAACAATTATTCTGTCTGAATTTTATAAGTGTGCATATATGATAGTGGCTGTTTACTTGTTAATTAATATATTTGAAATAGTCATAATCAACAAGGCAATTATTAAACTGTTAAACTAATTTTACATTAAGTGATACGTGCACATCATAAAATACATTACTATGTACAAATTGAAATTTGAAATATACTACAAAATTTGTGCATTGTGGTGCAATGTATTTTGGCTCAAAATGAGAGATCAGAGAGCCGAGTTCAAATTCCAGCCAAAATTGTTTCATTCACTTGCACACAAATACCCTTGAGGAAGGTATTAATTCATCTCTTCTTCCTGCAGCTACGGGTTGAATAGCAGGACAGGCTGAGTTTTATAGCCTTGGTTGACTACCAGTCTACCAAAGAAAGTAATGCCAACCTGCTGCAGGAAAATCTTCTGCCTAGTCAGTCATGTCTTGAAAGAGAAATGATCACCCAAGCATGTAAGGCAATTAACTGACTGACTACAAAATTAAAAATAAATATCATTTTTAAGTTACAGGTTTAAAAGTAAAAAATAAAATAAAATCAGTAAAATATGGGCAATCTTGAACATTTTATGACTAAAAAAAGAAAAAGGGACAATTTTACCCTTGATACCACTATTATTTCAGCTACCTTCATTTCCCTGACAATGTTTGTTTTAAAAAGCAAAGATTAGAATTGGAATGAAACCTAAACATATGGAAATGAATTTATGTGTGTTCATTGTTCTTGAAAACAGACAACAAAATAAGTGGCATTATTTATTTCTTAGATTCTTTATTTGCAGTATTTATTGGAATGCTTGGTGAAACATTGGCTAATTCCAAATTGGGTCGAACTTAATAACATAGCAAATAAGGATTTTCTTATAGTTGATTCACAATTTTAATAATATAGTAAATGTTTATAAATTTATGAATAAAAAATTGTTTTCATATTTACTTCTTTATAAATTGGCAAATGGTAAATATTGCATCGGATTAGATTTAATACCATTGTATTACTTTTTAGAATGTTGTAAATGTAAAATTACTGGTGGAAATAACCCAATAAATAAATTATATTCAATATTCTTAAGAAACAAAATCAAAATATAAATTCATTTTCATCATCTGTTTAGGCTTTTTAAAGCAATGAACATTGTCGAGGAGTGAAAGTCATTAAAATGATAGTGGCATCAAGAAAAAAACAGGTCTTTTTGACACACTGTTTTTTTTTTGTAGGCACGAAAGTTCAAGTTTGCCAAAATATGCCTAAGTAACTTATATACACTAATCAAGTTTGCCAAGATATGCATAAGTAACTTATATACACTAAAGTCCTAAAAAGGATTTACATGTTTTTCTACAAAGAAAAATTATTGTTTTGATTGTTTATTGGATTGTATAATTTCACATGTCTAGCTAATTCAGACCTATTTCTACACACATTATTACAAACTGGGAAGGATTCCAACTGAGACAAATGTGACAAATATCACACACAAAAATGGTATTGTCATCATAACTTGGCAGTTCCTTTCTTGTGGCCCTTTTTAACTTTGTGTTGAGTGTATAGTACATAGTGCATTCTTTAAAAGATTTTTTTCATCCTTCGTAAGTATCTTATATTAACATAATATCAGTACAGACACACATTTGGATGTTTCAACGTTATTGTTAATAAAGTAAACATTTCCATCTCTTAAAAGTCATAATTTCACTGGGTATATATGTCTACTCTTCTATCTTTGATAAATTGTTATATCCCCAGAATGGTTAAAATCCAATTACTACAATATGATCTGCGGTAAATACAAATTAATTTTGTTAATTACTGTGAATTATTGCTAAAAAAATTAACATATTTTGTGACAGATTTTGATTATACCAATCTCTAATTCCTTGATTTTTGTATTGACATATAAATTCAGCTACTATTAAAAATGTGTTCTTATTTGATTGAATAAGCAATATACTAAATATATATTAGTTTATACTTATAAAAGAATTCATGGATATATTTAGAAATTCATAGAACTCAAGATGTTTTTTATCTGTTGAAGCATTTGTATATCAATAGCTTATCTAATTAAAGTTACTTAACAGTGTTAAAATTTGAATATTTATTGGCAACTCATTAAAATTCTGTTATGCCTCTAGTTCAGGGGTTGGCAGCCTCTGGGTGACATCCAGCCCACAAAGGATTTTTGTCCAGCCTGCCAACTTAACACCTGGACACTAATTATCTAATTAATTCACAGAGCAAGTATCAGAAGAATATCTTGAGTTAATCAACTTACAGTGTGACAATTTTTTAAAATAAAATTTTATTCTGAATCCACTGCTGTCTTCTACAAAAAATATGTTTTGCCAAGCAGAAAAAATCTTTTGAAAAAGATACAGACTAAAAGTTGTTTAATAGCAAGTTTAAGTGATTACCACCTGGATAAAGTTTTGCTCCTGTCATTGATAAATATTTAACCTGATATGGAGAAATTATAAGCAGAAACAAGTGTCTTATTAAATAATTCACCATTTCTTACAGTATTTTGTTTGGAGTAAGAAATTTGCATTTTGTTGAGTGTGTTAGTTGTTATCCTGTTATTCCTGCTGAAAAATAAGGGACCTCATTTAAATAATATAACATTAACTTTGTTTTTTTTTTTGTTTTTTTTCCAAACCTCCAGACCAAAGAAGTGGTCTGAGATCAAGATAGCTTATTATACTATATTTGATATAAAGGCCATTATCTGAGACATTGCATAACTTCCTGGCCTTCTTTTTCTATGTGCCCTGTACTTTCAGGATGTAGGCGATCATGGCTTTTCGCGTCTTCCTATCCCTGGTCACTCTTAGCATGCCTTCTCCTGTTACACCATGCAACCCTTGTTCCATCATCCACCTGATTAGGTCCTTCAAATATGTTATCCACTGTCTTCCGCTGTCTCTTTTTCCCCCTCTATCTGGCCTGTTAGTATCAGGTTCTCCAAGCCCTCCTTCCTCATTGCATATCCCAGGAACTTCAGCTGTCTCTTCCTGATGCTCAGTATTAATTTCCTTTTCATTTTCATCATTTCCAAAACTTCATTATGGCTCACATGCTCAATTTATGATATTTGCAGCATCCTTCTGTAGAACCACATTTCAGTTGCTTCGAGTTTTTTCTTCATCTTTGATGATATTGTCCAGCATTCACTGCCATATTAAAAAACTGACATCACATAGCAATGCAGTACCCTCTTCTTTGTTTCTAACAAAATTGTCCTGTTTCTTAATACTTTACTCAACTTCTGCAATGCTTCCTTCACCATGCCAATTCGCCTTCGGATCTCTGTGTTGCACTTTCTGTCTTCTGTTATAACTCTTCTCAGGTATTTAAATTTTCATACCAGCTTGATTTTAGTATCCCCGTCCTGTATTTAGCATATTGGGTTGACCATGCATTCAGTTTTTTTGCAGTTTATTTGTAGTCTTTTCTTGTCACTCTCTTCAGTTACCTTCTGTAGAAGGTCTTGTAGTTTCCTTTCAGCTATCTCTAAAAGGTTGCCAACCTCTGCTCTACTCGATGCGTAGATAAATCTAATGTTTTTTGAAGACATTTTAGCACCAGCCTTTAAAAAGTTTCTTAATTAAAAGTGACATTTTGAAACTATGACTATTAGATTTATTTACAACCATATTTTTTAGTTACTTTCAGTTACTAACATCATAGAAATTGTACATGAAATGTGCATGTAAATGTAATAACTATAATAGTACAGAAATAGTTTTTTCCTTTCTTTTCGTGGATTTGTACCTAATTTTAATAAAGTAATCTCATAGTTATTATTACAATGGAATTCAAGTTTGGTAGAAATATATTTTTCTTTGCATTTACTTAACATGTTCATAAAAAATCATTGTCATTTTTACAACATTATCAGTTAAAGGCCAAAAAATGTTTTCAATAAAAATCATTGTCATTTTTACAACATTATCAGTTAAAGGCCAAAAAATGTTTTCAATAAAATCATTGTCATTTTTACATTATCAGTTAAAGGCCAAAAAATGTTTTCAATAAAAATCGTTGTCATTTTTACAACATTATCACTTAAAGGTCAAAAATGTTTCTCTTGAAATTTGCTCCTTCTCTTCATTTTGTCCTCCTCTCACTGCTGTGACTCATACCTCCTTTCTTCCTATTTAGTCTTTAGAGAATTGCTATTGTGCTATATTTGGTTTGATTTCTGTACAATAATACTGAAGATGTTATGAAAACTCTTCAGTTGATTATACACTATCAATATTTCAATCATGCTTGTGAAATATGAAAATGTACAAGGAGAAACTTAGCATTACAAAATTCGGTTAGTTTGTTTATAGATGATAATGTTGCTATATACAAAAAAGTCTGCAAGAGCACCAGCGAATATAACCTAAGCTTTCTTTCAAGAAACATAAAAAAAAAGAAAGAAGGCAAAAATCACGGCAAAGACAAAATCATGAAAGCACAGATGCTGTATCAATATCATAGACAAGCTTGCAAAAATATAGGGGATTTGTTTTGAAGAGTATTATTTTGGACAAGAATTGATCACTGATTTATTTTTTTTTTGTATTTAACTATCTTTGAAAAATTGTAAAGACATTTCCTAAGATTCTTATTAGCTGGAGAAACATTATAAGCAATATCAGACAAGACTAGCCTTTCTGAAGAATTTAATCGCTTGGCATAGTTAAAGAATGCTGAATCTTCAAAAACAGGATTCCCCAGGATAAAAGAGAAGCACCTCTGGTATTTTTTAACAACAAGAGGATTGGATTTCTAGTGACCAAACTGAGAAAAAATTATGATTGAATAGAGAATTTATTGTTCTTTTAAAGCATACAACTTAAATGATTAATTTTCTTTTTTATGTCTACAAATATTTGGTTGTGTTCTTTAACCCACTATTTTTACTATTCTAGACAAAGAATATTTTTATGATGTTTGCATTTTCTTTTACATTATCAAATGTCTGTATTGAGGAATAAATTGTTAGGGTCTTTTGTAATATACTGAAACAATCATAAAAAATTTCACAAAAGGACACATGTTCATATCAGCTCAATATATTTTCAGACCTAACATAAATATCTAGAAAATTTGAGCCTTGTTTTGCTGTTGAGACCTCTGTGGTTGAATCCTAAATAACACTTGGGGCCAAAAAGTGGTTTCTCAGGATAAAAGAATACATGTTTGTTCATTGAGAAGAGATACTTTTACCTTATTAAGTCTTTCTATATTAAGGTGGGTGAAAATTAATTTCACTGTTTGAAAAAAAAAATTTAGGTATAACTGCTGAAGCACATTAATTCGACAAAATGATATTTATAGTAACTAGAAAAAGCTGTCAAAAACCACAAATCTTTGCCAAGGTAATATCAACATCATCTCCTGGATTAACAAGAGATGATTATCAAAATAAGAAAAAAGAACTGCAATGAACTTGACTATTCTCAATAGTGAAAATACAAAAATGAACTTGACCGCTCTTAAAATTAAATGTACAGTTAAAATGAAATGGGAGAGGGAATTCAGTATTTAAAATGATCTAGGGGAAGTAATTCAGTATTTGGTGTTTGAAAGGTAAAAATTAATTTTTTATTAATAAAACCAGAAAAATAACCCAGAATCTTTATCTCATACCAAATCTAACCCAAAATCTAATCTGTTTGTGCAAGCTGTGAAGCCAATACTCCCTGAAATTTTCATCTGAATCCATTCACCAAGTTTTGAGATATTTTCACCATGGACAGACAGACAGACTAATGTGACCAAATGCAATACCTTTGCCTTAAGGTGGAGATAATAAAAGTAATGTGAGACTAAAATTCATTAATTGCTTGTGTGCACGTATAGTAGGCGAATAAAAGAAATATTTTTATTTATTATATATTATTAGGCTAAGAGACAAAAGCCCAAGAAGAAGAATGTTAAAAAATCAATATTTTAAAACCTTCCAATGTCCTTTCTCAATGAAAAGTAAACTGAAGTTGATTTTTTTTCTTTTCCAGTTATTTTTCTATATACCCTGTTCATACAAGAGGATCAATATCATATAGCAATCCAACACTATCTTGTTAGCTTCTATCAATATTTTTTCATTTCTCAGTACCTTACTTAGCTTTTAGAATGCTTCTTCCATTTGTCCAGTGCAGGTTCAGATCTTGGTAATGTATTTTAATCCTATCTTAAAATGCTTCCCTTTTTATCTAAACTTTTGCACCTGCTTTATAGTGACATGTTCAATTTGTCATTTGCATTTTTGCTGACAACCATACTTGATGGCTTTTTGCAATTGAGGGTGAGTGCCTTCCTTCTTGTTTTCTATTACCATTGTCTTGGAGCTCTGTAGTTTCCTTTCAATCAACACAGTGTCATTTGCAGATTTTATGTTCAGATTACATCCACCAATAATAAATCCTTCTAGGGTCTTCATTTCTCTTAGGATTGCCTCTCTGCAGAGTTTCATTAAATCTGGCAAGAAAACACATCCCTGTACCATGCCCCTTTCTATTTTTGCACAGCTACTCAATTCGTCTTCTACCTATATGCAGGTAGTTTTCTCTGTATAAGTTCTAGATTATTCTAACATCTTACCTAAATAACAGTTCAAATGAATTCTTGTGCCATACCTTGTTAGATGCTTTAGTGTAATCCATAAAAGAAATGCACACACTTATGCTTTTGTATTGCAGTCTACTTATTAAAATTGCATTTCTTATTCCAGTGTCTTTGAGAAAGCTGCACTGTTCTTCTTCTTATTTTGGTCTGGTTCTGCTTCATGCTCTATTTTTCAGTATTAGCATCATTAGCTTGGTTATATGGCTCATTAAACTGATGGAGCTCACCTTTTTTTTTTTTGTACCTAGACCCTTAGATAATTTTCCCTGTTGTATATTCTGTTTTTTTAACCATTATCACAAAGATTTTGTATAGTGATCAAGTTAAGAAGATAAATTCAAGAAAGGTATTAAAGTAATTTCTAAGGATTATATACAACATACATTCCATAAAAAAATAATTTTTTGACTGGGTTTAACAGATAACTTGATAGGTTAAAAATATAATGGCAGGAATTTTATATCAAAATAAAAATAATCAATACAAATGTGTGAAAGATGTATGCAAAAAATGTGTTAGTGGGTTCATTATTTATAGACCATCAATTATTTTAGTAATAAACTTTTAATAAAAATAAAAACAAGATTGGCAAAACATGCACTAATCATTAGAGCTAAGGTTGAAAAGGAAACCTGACTTTCTTTAATTTTTGTTATTTTTATCATTTAATCCAAAGTAAGGTGATAAAACCACTAAGATGCAAGGGGGTTACTGAGAGTGAAATAATCTCTGGAAACATTACTGAGGATTTGATTTGTGTTTTTTATTTTTTGTTTATTTAACAGCATATCAACTCCCTATGGGTCATATTACTAAGGAGAAAGATCAGTATAAAAACCAGATATAATGAGACTGATGATGATGACTTATATTGTATTTTATTTTTTGACAATTGTAGTTGATAAAATAGCAAGAAGCTGGAAATTCACAAATAAGAACTGCAAGAGAAACTAAAAGAATAGAATAGTACAACAATGAGACCTAACTGCCAATCTAATATTACATTTAAATCATGAAGTCTAGCATCAAAACAATTGCAATCAAAATATATAGAGAAAAGTCATCATGCTATAGCACAAGGAGAATGAATGAAGCCAGGATGCCAGGTCAGGACTGATAATACTACACATTTTTTTTTTTGATTTTTGCCAAGAATCTTTAGATACATAACAGAAGTACCAGACCAGATGTAGTAGTGATATTCAATGTACAGACTAAGGATAATTTTTTTTTTTTAATAGTCGGACTAATGTCTTCATCTTTATTGCTACATCACAATGTTTCAGCTGTTGTGTCTCTTGATCTGGGTAACTTTTAGCTAATTTCAAACTGAACCCTTTATTCAATGTACAGGTGTAGTTGTTCATTCAAACAAAAGAAATCATATAATTATACAGAGTTATTAGTTTGCAAAACTCACAAAAGCAGAGAATATACATGAGAGAAATTAATGAGAAAAGTTGGAATGTAGATGGGTAAAAAAAATGCTATAAAAGATAAAATGGGTGTTCTTCTTCTCATCTCCATTTGGAACTGAGAATGTTATTTTGTGCTAGAGAGAGAACAAATTTTATATATTGGCAAACCGACGATCTAATTATCAATATTATTTGATGCATTTCTCTTTAAATATTTTCACTTTTCTTTGCATAGAGAGGCATAAAATATCATGCAAACTTTAAATAAGAGGAAAACTTCCAGGAAACGGGAAATATTTGCTAAATTTCACTATTCATTATATTTATCAAATTATTCAAATAATATGTCCTCTGTGGAAAACATCTTATCTTATTTAGAATAAAACTTAATAAACAAATGCATGTAAAATATATATTTTAATAATTCCTGGCTATATAAAAAAGTTTGTTAGTTCAGGTGTGTCTCTTTAAGGATAAATTTCAGAAGAACATAATAAGCCAGAAGCAATTTTTTTTTAATCAATCTGGCTTGTTTAAAAAAAAGGAAGATCTTCAAAATATCTATTTCAACATAAGCACAAGAACACAATCTGAAATCAGACAACATTAGACTGACTGTTAAAAACAATAAAAATAAAAAAGTCTTTTGATTTATAATGGCACTAACATGTATATCCACTCATGATTCTATTTTGCAAACAAAATTCATCATTTAAGTAAAAAAAAAAGTTAAACTCTGCTGTGTTAATAAATGCAGGTAAATGGTTGAAAATACCAGTCTGTTCAAATAAGAATTAGAATCTGTAGAGGTTTAATTACATTACATATTTGTTGTCATGGTTATTCTTTGTTTGCTTAGGAAAGGTTGGCAGGAAATTCCACACAGCAGTTTTTTTTCATCCTCTTCAGAGGAAGTGACTAACATTAATACTTTTCCAACAGACACAACAAAGATATTTTATTACACATGGTTTCCATGGAAATAACAAGAACCAAATATTCATGAGTAAAAATACCTCTCACATATTAACCAAACATAATCTGTTTTTTTTTGTTTTTTTAAATCATTTCACCCTAAGTATAGTAATAAAACCACTATGATGCAAGGGGTTACTGTATGTGAAAGAAGCAAAAATTGAAACATTATTAAGGAGACAAAAAAAAAAAAGAATGCGAATTCAGAAGACAAAAAATAACAATTGAGAACCATATTTGAAGACCAATGTTGCCTGGAATGTAAGAAGCTTAAAGAGAGTTTCACAAACAAGAAGTGTGAGATAAGAAACTGTTATAGAACTAATGGTTACATCCAGCCATTTGAATTGTAAATTATGAGACCTGACTGCTAATCTAGTACTGAACTTAAATTCATAAAATCAAGGTACTCAATGTATTAAACACACCATACAGTGTTAATTTTTCCATTCATACAATCTAATTAACTATATATATATATATACAAAAAAATTTAGAAAGAAAATGAAACACTTTCGTGTGACATGTTTTGTCCTTGGGTTCATGTTTTCCACTGACATGTTGTGGAATATATTCAATCAGTTGCTAGGTTTACTGCTAGAAAAAACTTTCAACAGTGCCATTCCTGATAGTTTTCTCATCAGAATTCCTCTTGGAAATTTATAAATCAACCATTCATCCATGTATGCTGTCATGTCTAGTCTGGTGCTTCTCTTAGTAGAATTAATGGTTCCATGAGAGAAGAATAGGGAAGAGGGGCATGAGCAAAAAAAAAAAAAAAAAGAAAAAGTCCTGTGGAAAAAGGGTGGTGTAGATTGCTTAGATAGTCATTTGTTTCCTTTCTTTTCACACTGTCTCCAGACCATAGCTCAACAAGTATTGGGTTGGATCTGGTCAAAATCCCAAATAAAAAAAGTTGATTGAAGCCATGCTTGCAACACACTGCTCCTTTTGACATGAAACCCATCTGTTTACCTTTCATTCTATGTCATTAATAACGGTCACTCCAAGCATGTTGTGTGTTGGTTGATGATCAAAAGCAAACACTTTTAATCAACATTAAAAAACCTGACTTGTAGTTGTAAAAAGATTGGAAGATACAGACACTTCTACACAAAAACAATACCCTGTCTGGTGGCAAAAATCTGTTAGTGGTGCCATGGGTGGCAGTACTGTCTTAGCCACTGAAACTGTATTACCTTGTCTGGTTAATTACTGGCTGATGAAGACAGGGCATTGATTTCACACATTGTATGTAGAAAATATGTAATTCAGATTATTGACAAAATTCAAAAAAAGAGTCTGTAATGCAATCAATCCTGATCTGATGTGTGTTGTGGTGCATTGGATATCGGCTCGGAATGAGAAATCAAGGAGCCAAGTTCAAATTCCAGCTGAATTCATTGCATTCATTTACGTGCAAATACCCTTGGGAAAGGTATTAATCTGTTTATTCCTTCCAGTTATGGGTTAAATAACAGGACAGATCGGGTTCTATAGCCTTGGTCGGCAACCAGTCTACCACAGAAAGCAATGGCAACCTTCTGCTGGATATTCTTCTGCCCAGTCAGTCATGTCTCTTTCGAGACATGATTGCCCAAGTGTGTATCACGTATGGCACTTAACTGACTGATATCTAGATTTCAGTCACTTTCTTACTGCTGTGACTTGGTTTCCCTCTTTTTTTTTTTTTTTACTAATATTTTGACGACAGTTGTTCTGATGAGCTTACCTCCTTGGTGTTTTGACTACACAAATCTAAGCCTGTTATTAAACAGAGAACTAGGTCTTATTGTTTTATTCTTGAAATTTTTATAATGTACATTCTATTCTAATAATTTCTTTTTTGACACTTCTCCCCTGTAGCACTCTGATTTATTGCTTTACTGCCATCAACAATCTGCAAAAATATAAATAAAATGCCAATCTCTCTCCCCAAAACCTGTTCTTTCATTGTCCTATATCCTCACTTGTTCTCTAATTCTCTTTCAATGACAGTAATTCCTTGAATCCTAATGGCATTAACACCTTGTTACACTCATTTATGTGCAAATATCTTTGGAAATGTATTAATTCATCTCTTTTTTCCCTAGTTATGTGTCAAATAGCTAGAAAGACTAGGTCCTATAGCCTTGGTTGGCAATAAGTTTACTGCAGAAATAGCAGCCTGCCATAGGAATTCTTCTGCCAAGTCAGTCATGAATCAGAAAGAGACAGGATCACCCAAGCATGGCACTTGAACAAGGAAGGAACATAAATGACTTTACAATCTATTTTATCCTTATACATTTTCATTAATTCAAGAACATTTTACCATTATCAGGTACAGGATGAAGTTTATCATCCTCTTCAAAAAAGTACTGAACTCTTAAAATGCTACAGTATCGACAGCATAATGTGAAGTCACTCGTAGACTACAATGCATAGCAAATATACTGTGTTATCATTATTCTGTATTTAACATTAATTTGTAGAATGCGTACTAAACCAAGAAAGTTAAATTCTAATATATTACAAGTGCATTCTACTTCTATGTGCTGCATCTCTTCAGTACATGGCTGATCATGGCTCTCCACAACTTCTTATCCCTTGTAGTCTTTAATAGCATTACTTCATTTTTCCAATCTCACTTGCCTTCAATATGGCCTATGAAGGTTAAGTATTTCAAGCCCTTCTTCTTTATATCCAAAAAATTTCACTTATCTCTTTCTGATTATGAGTATTAGTGTTCCTTTGGTTACCATTTTCTTTTTGATTTTCTTGTTGCTTTCTTTCTCTATCTATGGAATTCCCAATATCCTTCAGTAGAATTTCATTTCTGTTGCCTCAAGTCTCCTCTTCATCTGTGAGGTGATTGTTCAACATTCACTGCCATATAAAAGGATTGACCTCTAATTCTCTTTCACTCACAGTAATCCCTTGCATCTTAATGGCATTAACACCTTGTTACATTCATTTATGTGCAAATATCTTTGGAAATGTATTAATTCATCTCTTTTCTCACTACCTCGAATATCCATTGGTACTCTTCAACTTAGACTACAAAGTGAACTAATATAAATGAACCATTATTGAAGATGCTTGTAAAATGGTCATACCAGAAAGTGCGTGGCTCTTACTAACATGTTCTATCTTCACAAGAGTCAACACTGTTTTTGTTTCTAAAGAAATATGCCTCTTTATGAGTACATTTATTAGTTTTTTGAATGCATCTTTTGCTATTCCAATGCACATTTGTATTTCAATTTTGTATATTCCATCCTCTGTTAAAACATGTCCCAGATATTTAAACCTGTCTACTTGTTTGATGTTGTAATCTCCAATTCATAGTTTGTATTTTGGGATTTTCCTCTTGCTGATGGCCATACTTTATATGATTAGATTAGACATGTTTTAGCACTTTTATTAGGCATATGTGTTCACTCTACCTTGAATCCAAGTGTAACTTTTTGGCTTTCTACAAGGGATCAACATAAAATATCTGTGCACATTATTTACAATCAGACTACTATCCTCATCTTTGTTCTTATCCCAATTATTTAGCTGTTGTACCTTCTTTGCATTCTTCAGGTGTCTGTAAATCCAGGTAACCTTGAAGAAATTTTAAACTGAACACTTTATTTAATGTAGTAGATTGTTCATGTTCTACTGTTTATGTCTAGGGTTATCTTGTCTTGCTCTATTTACAGCTCAAGTATTTCTGTTTCTGCTTTCACTGAGTTTGAGTCTGTACTAGTCACCTGAAGGATTAAACTTAATTATGCCACCAGATTAAAGATCTGAAGCTTAAATCTTCTTGGCTATTGTCTGTGGAAAAATCCTGAACACAATTCTTGAGGTTTAGAGCATTGGTTCATGAATTTCAGAAGTAGAACAATCAAGCTCCATAGATCAAATAAGAAGTTCATGTTACTCAAAGCTTAACTAAATTGGCAGACATCTGAAAAGGGCTGGAGTGCACAATGACTGAAATGTTGTAATAATAACAGTAAAGATGAGGATATTAGTCCAAATCTAAATAATGATAACTCCTCAACTCAGAAATGCATACTGCTTTGGATCAGAATGTAGTATGTATTCCCTGTGAAAAGTGTTATGCAAACAAATATATACATATATATGGTTTTGAAATGTAATTGCAAGTTTATTAATAAGAACACAATTACATTTTAAGTCATTTTGCAAGTAATTATTGGTACAGATTGTTGTTCTTTATTTAATCATTGATTACAAAACTGCATTTTCTAAAGATGTTGATCAACTTATATTTAAGAAAAGATGCATGGATATTAACAGCAGGTAAAAATTTAAAAGATATTCACTCTGTTCTATCCACACAATAAGTGCAGAGTTTTCTATTGCTTTTCACAGAACAAAGTCATTGAGAAAAATCTCTAATAAGATAAACTTATCAAATTATTCAATTAGTAATATTTTTCATTTTTTTTATTAAGAAGCAATTACTATACTGTTCCGGAATCAGAGCAACAGATAAAATCTATTTGAATGCCATAGAAAGAGTTTGAGATGATTTAATAGAATATTTTAAATTCTCATGATTGGCTCAGATTATATTGGAATTGGTAAAACTTAAATAATCTTCTAATTTAGAACTGCATGTATCACCACCTTTAAATGTGGGTGTCACTTTTATTATAAAATATCTTTGTTTAAAAATAAACAGTTGCACACTCAGAACACTCTTTAGTTGGAATATCCATTGGTACTCTTCAACTTAGACTACAAGTGGAACTAATATAAATGACTCATTATTGAAGGTTCTTGTAAAATGGTCAATTTGTGTACCATACCAGAAAGTACCTGACTCCTGCTACCATGTTCTAACTGTACAAGAGTCGGATAGAACAAAAGAAGATTTTAAAGGCAAGGTAAAGTAAAATGGTAATTTCAATAGAATGTTGAAAAAGCACTTTTTTTATTCTAAAACTTTTGTGATTAAAAGGAATTCTTGATATCAGCTTTCAAAAACTAAATCATAATAAGAATATGGATAGAGGTCACTTTTAGGCTATTTTTTGATAAGTAGAAAGGGGATAAGTGAATCATCATCAGTCCCATGACCGGATGTGATGGTAAAGTCACTGATCAGCTGAGCACTGGCTCCATCCTTGTCTTGGTTGTGTGCCAATGTCTGAGTCTCTCTGTGAAGAATCTTCCAATCAACTCAGTAGTCCTAATTTCATTTTTTCCTGTCTATAAATTCTTCTTTTGTCTAAGGTTGATTGTTGTGGAAAGATTATTGGCTTTTATGATGTGTTTATACCAATTCTACCTTTCTCTTGTTGATGTTGGATATAAGGTATTTCTACAGGCCTGTTTCTTGTTTGATGGTATCTTGCACTGTACCATTTGTGTCGAAAAAGCTTTGGATAGTTCTGTAGCATCTCATTTCTTATGCTTGGATTTTTTGTTGTAATTCTGCTGACAATGTTCAAGGCTTGCAGATTTTAATAGAAGTAGATAGTGTCTGCTACTGTGTGGTTCATACTCCTCTTACTCTTCTGAACAGGAGGAATAATGGTTTATCCTTTGTTTCATGTTAGTCTTTTTGGTTCCTTATGAAATTTACTTCAACTCTATATTTCTAATGTCTGACATCTTAATTCTACTCTCTTACATCATTCTAATGTCTAATATCTTTGAAATTTTATTTATTAATTTTTCCTCAATAGGAGTAGATTGGTTCACTTTTTACCTAGTTCATACTTCTCCCTTTTCTTATGAACAGGATTAGAGGGTTTTTCCTGTTTAGGATTTGGTTTCTAGTTCCTTCTAAAGTATACTTCAACTCCATACTTCTAATGTCTCTGCCTAAACTCTGAAATTGTATTTATTACTAATTTTTTTTAAAGTAAAAATAGATTCACCTATCATCCGATTCCCACTCCTTCTTGGTCTTTTAAGTAGTAGTAGTAGTCTGTTTCTTCTTTAAGATTGGGTTTCTGATTTCTTTTTATATCTCTGTCTAAACTCTGAAATTGTATTTAGTATTTATTTATTTGTTTTTCTTCAGTAGAAGTAAATTGGTTAATTTACTGCATAGTTCACACTCCTCCCTGTTCTTAAAGATTAAAGAGTTTTTTTCCTGTTTAGGTTTTCAGTTCTGTCTAAAACTTTTTCATTCTCTTTCACTCTCAGTAGTCCCTTAAATTTTAGTGGCATTATTTTCTTGCTTGGTGTGAATTAATTTAAAACGTAAAAGATGTGCAGAAGGATTGAGAAAATCAATATATACAACAATACAAGATAATATTTGATAATACAGTAAGGATTTTTAAATATCAGCCTCTATCAGTTCTTATCCAATTAATAAAAAGACAGCATTTCAAAGTTTAGGGGCTACATGAAACTAGCATTTATATTTGCCTTTCAACAAGGGTCTTTATTCTTTCAAAATTGTCTGGTACTGGGCATGACAGTAAACTGCAATTGGCAGCAAGGCCTCTGATTGGAAGGTTGTGAGGAGCATGGAACCACCTCTTAATTGCTGTTGTTCCCAGGTTCACCCTGGCTCGGAATGGTAGCACCTGTTAGGGTCCCATCTATGGGCAAATAAGTTAACTCCCAAACTGGGGTCAAAACATGACGAAAGTATAAAAATAGACTTTTATAGAAGAATATACATTTTTGAAGAAAAAATTATTATGATAACACATTTTTGAAGGAAAAAATGATTCTCAGCAAAACAGTTTTGAATACAAAACTAGAAGACATTTTCAGTTTTTAAAATAAAAAAGAATAAAAAACAAAAGATTTTCATTAAAATCTGACTAAATCAACCTTCTCACTATAACCAGAACATTAAAAAATATCTTAAAACCCCACCTTTTTGGCATTAAATAACCTACAGAGGTTGATATGTCATTAAACAAAATTCAAACTCAAAATTGTCTTTCAGTAAAAAAGAACAGTGTCAGATTAATCAAGTGCATGTCAATTTCAATACATTGCAGCAAGAGCTAAAAAACTAAGACAGCATATTTTCACTATAAAGACTAAGTAAATGCAGAAATAAAACAAACTCATCATTCACAGTCCTCAATAATGTAGTGATCAATGTCAAAACATAGATTTAAAATTTGACGACTAAATTTCTAAGAAAATACCAACAAAATGTTTGTTTTCTACAAGAATTATCCAGTTTCCATTCATGAGAATAAAATACATTAAGGACAGTGAAAGATGCCTTCCAAAAGCTAAACAGAATATTAAGAGAAAAATTTCATGAGAAACAAAGAAAAGTATACTAAATTGCTATGCAATATCAGTGCTCCTATATGGCAGTGAATGCTGGCCAATCACCTCACAGATGAAGAAGAGACATGCACTAACAAAAATATAGTTCTACAGAAAGAATACCATGAATCAAATGACAAATTTTGGGAGAAAATGGAAACAAAACAGACATTTACAATTAACATCAAAAAGAGTTAGTTGAAATTTCTAGGACACATGAAGAGGACTCTGGAAATTTTATATACATAGGACAGGCTGAAAAGTAGAAAACAAAGGAAAGCAACTTATAACCTACCTAATAAGCTTGAGCTAAGATAGCAAGGTTTAAAGTGCTATAAAAGACATGAAAATAGTGGAGAGCTATGGTTGTCAACATCCTGAAGGGAAATGCACATAGAAGAAAACCATTTTTCTTTTATGAAAATCTTTGCCTGAAATTCAATGAGCATTAATTTTATTCATTGTAAAATGTATATATGAGTAAACAAACATTTATAGTTACATGCTAACCAGAAAATGCATCTCTTCACTTCTATGCCATATGTTTTTTTTTTGTTTTTTTTTTTAATCATTTTACCCCAAGCTGAATGGATGTGCATTGTGGTACAGTGGATATCGGCTCGGAATGAGAAACCAGGGAGCCGAGTTCGAATTCCAGTTGAATCCATTGTATTCACTTACGTGCAAATACCCTTGGGAAAGGTATTAATCCGTCTCTTCCTTCCAGTTATGGGTTAAATAGCAGGACAGATTAGGGTTCTATAGCCTTGGTCGGCAACCAGTCTACCGCAGAATGCAATGGCAACCTACTGCGGGATAATCTTCTGCCCAGTCAGTCATGTCTCTTTCGAGACATGATTGCCCAAGTGTGTATCACGTATGGCATTTTAACTGACTGATCCCAAGCTGGGAAACAAAACCACTAAGGTTACAGAATGTGCAAGAATATGAGAAAAATACACTATTAAGAAGAGAGAAAATTAAAAGAAATGGAATTAAGAAGACAGAAGATAATAATTGACATTGTTAAATTTTTGAAGATAAAACTTTACTAGAAAGTTAAGATGCTGGAAGAAAGTTCGACAAGCAAGAAGTGTAAGAGAAGCAACTGTATTCAGAATAACAGAACTAAGATTAAAGTGTAAATTGTATTTTATACTCACTTTTATATCAAGAAGTAATTTCACAAATAAAACCATAATTTCTATCCACATTTCTGACATGTTAAACTAATTGGTGTACTTCAACTAGTAAACACTTTTCTCCTTTTCTTTTACAACTGAGTTGCTGGTTCCTTTCAGTTTTCTTTAACTATTGTTTCTAAAGATAATGTTATACAAAATTTGTGTCTTGTCTGCTTTCTCAGATCAGCAGTTAAAAATGGCTTCAAGCAAATGAAGACCATAGGTCTTTGCAAGGATAATCTTTCTTTAAATCTTGTAGACTGGTTCTACAGAATCACAAAGTACTGTACAAAATAACAGAAAGCACATCAACAGCAGCAGTAACTAAGATGGATAGCAGATGTAACTTGAAGAGGATATAATAATATAGTCATGATGTTGATGTTCTACCCTACTTCAAACAAAAGATTAGGCAGGAAATGCTCACCAATATTGAAAAGTACATTCATAATAAGTGATACCTATTTTGCTGAGAAATTGATTTTAGAGGAAGTTTTAGAGATTTCAATCAAGAGTAGAACTGGATGCTCAGTCAATGAATGTTGAATGTTTCTTTATGAGAAAATAGTTAATATTACCCTTACAGATAAGAACAGATACTGCAATTTAAGCCCAAACTGATTCACATGTTTCAATTGATTGGTTTTTGATAAAAGATCAATTTTGAACCTACATAATTTCTGAATTTTTGTAGTTGATAAAAACAATGGTAATGATAATATTAGCTGTTTTGTTAAAACAAAACATTCTGCATTCATTGACTGAACAGCCACTGCTATGCAAGACAGACTTTTCTTGACCCCACAGCCATCAAGTTAACCTTAAAGTGTAGTATCTGTTCTTCTCTCTAGTGATTATGATATATACGAGACTTGAGGTAACAGAAATCTAGTTCTGCATATGAACAACTGGATTCTTCTTTCTTCTTTCATGTGCTGTGTCCCTTCAAGATGTAGGTGATCATGGCATTCCACATCTTTCTGTCCCTTGTTGCTCTTAATATATTTTGTCCTGTAATTTCTCCCAAACCCTGCAAACCATCCGTTTTAACCTATCAAGTATGTCAAGCACTGTTTTCCTTGTCTCTCTTTCCTGCTATCCACCCTATGAGTATCAGATTCTCCAAGCTGTCCTTTCATGACCCAGAAACTTTAGCTGTCTCTTCCTGATGTTAAATATAAGTTTTCTTTTTATTTTCATTCTCTGCAAAGCCTTGGTGCTGCTCACATGTTTGGTCCATGGTATGCTCAGCACCCTTCAGTAGAATTACATTTTTGTTGCTTTGAGTCTTTCCGTCAACTTTGAAAGCATAGAGGATTCATTAGACATTTGTGACAGAAATTTTGCTTTCAAAGTGTGAAAATGTATTCAAAATTCTGTTAGGATGTGTTTATAAATTAGTATTTGATAAAAATTAAAAATCATTCAGCAAAACATTTCAGATTTATCTTGAAAATTAATCTCTATTGATATCCTCTGATAATTAGTTAAAATTTAATTCTACTTGAAGTATTAGAAATTTTTACAATCCCGCATGGAAATTATAATACATAAAGTTCATGTTTTAGAATATAGCTTCATTTAACAAAGAAAAATAGTAAAGAATGAAACCATGAATTAAAGTTATAGAAACAAGAATAAAATTTGTGAAGATTTTTAAAATACCATTTTATATATTTATTTGAATTAAAAATTTCATAAATGGGAAGACAGTTTCAAGCAATGAGGATTTGGTGTGCAGGAAATTTTGCCTAAATATTCTTTCACTTTTCTATATTTTTTAATTTGTGAACTTATCAGTGAGAATCCATTGTTTTACAAGCCCTACAATGTTGAAATAAATGAGATAAGTCATAGTGGCCTCAGCAAAATGAGAAGACATTAGAAACATTCTCACAGAGAAGAATAAGCAATGTGAGAGAAATAATAAGAATAGGTAGGAAGGAAAATTTTCAAGTATACAAACATACAATTGAAAAGTTATTATAAAGGGAGATAAGGTTGTGTTTTTATGGTCTAGCTTAGATATGGCACAATGCCAGAAGTAGTGGGCACCCAGTGAAGATCAAACTTATTGTTAATTGTAATTGATCTAGTGGGACAACCCTGTTAACCATTATACCAAGTCAAAGTACCTAAATATTTCACTATTATGAAGGACTGTTGAGTTAGTTTTTATAAAGATAATGTTAATTGTGTGATTTAATGTAAAGGAACAAATAATATTGTCTACGACTATATCGTGTTGAATGCACTGGTTCTTGTCCGATCATCAAAGTTAAGCAACATCAAGCCTGGTCAGTACTTAGATAGGGTGACCATTTGGGAATACCAAGTGATGTAAATGTAAGGACCAAAAATAGTCCACTGGTCCTCCAGGTTTGGGGGTTGAGTGCAGGGTTAACAACCCTGCCCCACCAAAAAAACAGTTTGTTATGGAAACAGTAACAAAAAGTTGCTGCCCTACACACCATTGGGTGTAACGGAGATGATGATGATGAACAAATAATGTTGAGTTAGAAAAGGACAAAAATGTTGAGCTAACAATATATGTTTCTTCATAACTTATTTATCAACTAGAGTTATGTGCTGTTAGTAAAAGTGTTCATATTCCATATGCCTTCAGAAGATGTGCAATCATAACCTTTAACAAGTTCCTATCTTTTTTTTAGCTCTTGGCTATCTTTGCCTTTTTACTGTCCTTTCCACTCTGTTTTGACATCATTTATGTGATCTTGTTAAAGAGGTTACTCACTATTTCTCTGGCACGCTTTCCTTCAGTATGCCCTGTGAGTGTCAAATCCTCTGAGCCTTCTTTGTCTCATATGCCAAAGAAATTTCGACTGAATTCTTCTGATTCCCATTTTCCTAAAAACTTCATTGTTACTTACATGTTTAGTCTATGGCATTCTCAGCATTCCTATACAGAATCACATTTCTGCTTTGTCAAGCCTCCTTCTCTTATTTGAGGAAAGCATCCAGCATTCCCTTCTATATATGAAGATTGTTATTACATATCAGTTCAGTACTCTTTTCTTTGTTTCTAAAAACTTAAAGCAACTGAAATGTGGTTCTACAGAAGGATGCTGTGGATATCATGGATTGAGCATGTGAGCAATGATGAGGTCTTAGAAATGATGGAAACGAAAAGTAAATTAATACTGAGCATCAGGAAGAGACAGCTGAAGTTCCTGGGACATTCAATGAGGAAGGAGGGCCTGGAGAACCTGATACTAACAGGCCAGATAGAAGGAAAAAGAGACAGGGGAAAGCAAAGGATAACATACTTTAAGGACCTAATCAGGTGGATGACAGAACGATGATTGCACGGTGTAACAGGAGAAGGCGTGCTCAGAGCCACCAGGGATAGGGAAACGTGGAAATCCATGATCGCCTACGTCCTGAAGGGACAGGGCACATAGAAGAAGAAGAATTAAATTTTCCGGTTTCTTAATATATTGTTTAGCTTTCAGAAGTTTTTGCTATTTCAATGAGCCTTTGTATTTTGCTGCCATGTTTTCTGTTATATACAAAAAAGACTACTGCTACTCTTTCTGATAAACCATACATTGTTTTCTTACAATAGCTGGTTTTTCCTTTCTTCTTGCTTTTCTTCTTTACCTTCTATTTTTTATTTTGCATACAAGAGGATTTTACCTACACCTTTGTGCAAAATAATTGAAACAACTGCTTTAGTTCCCTTTATTTCACCATATGGCCATTTTTTAAGACCCACTGGAGTTACAGAGTGTAATCAATTTCTATTTTTTCCTCAGATTAGATCATTTGCAATGGTGTGCAGTAATATGAATCTATTTTTGGGGTGTATGATGAAATTTGTTTGTCCTTGAAAAATATTCTGTCATGTGTGATTGTATCAGATTTTTATCACACCCGGACATTACTGTCTTGTCTGTTGATTAGTTGTCCCATGTCAGTGATAGATGTTAATTCAAAAAAGCATACAAAAATTGTAACATTGCACAAATACACTAGCAGGCCTTAGAGAGAGATCATGGATATTGCTGGTGTCAGCCTTTTAACTGTCAGTTGTGTTATTATAGCAAAGTGTGAAAGATCCTAGAAAGACATTATTCATTTTCTTTCAATTAATTTGCACAAGGATGTAGTATAAAGTTTATTAAATGGAGAGAAGAACAGAGTTTAGGAGAGATAACAAAAGAATAAAATGTATTAAATGTTACAAAGAACAAGAAATTATGGAGAGCCATAATTGCCAACATATTGAATGAATGTGTCACATAAAAAAGAATGAGCCTTTCTGCCTGAATTTCACAGTATTCTAGTTATGATCCATCTATTTATTAATGAGAAGTTTCTATGTTCTATAAGAGCAAACAATGGAATAAATTCTGATAAGAAATAATAACTTTATAATCAATACTTTAATGTCATCAATTTTTCAAGATTATAAAAATATATTTTTCTGTTGGAATTTAAAGTATTAATTCTTTTACACTTATTTGAGGTCATGACATATATCAAATTGTTTTTTAGTTTCAGTTCTTCAAAAATTATCTCTTAAAAAGAAAAGATTTCAGCTGTTATCTATGATATATCTAGAATATGTATAAATTTTCCAGTTATTTACACATTATAGAGAGAAATAGATGAAGAAATATTTTATTTCTATGAATCTGAAAACCATCATAACTCACTGGATCGTGAATGTAAAGATTTTTTTTTCCACACTAAAAGAAATTAACTTTTTCTATTCCGTTTAAATCTGTGAATTTCTTGGTCATATCTAGTCAACTTGTACAGGCATAAATATTTTCTCATAATAATTAAAATAATAAATTAAATTTGTGGTAAAGTTTTGCACTTAATTTACAATTTTATAACAGATTTTTTTAAATGTAACCCTGTGTGTAAGTTAACTGTTGATATAATAAGCAGTCTTGTTATTTAAGATAAGTCTGTGTTTGGTATACAGAAAGCCGACATGTTTAGTAAATTTCATTAGTCATAGTTTACAGATGAAAAAGAAGTAGGAGTGTATGACATTTCAGTTGCCAGAGAATCTTTTGATTGCTAGCGGCTTCCTTTGTCACTTTGAGACTGAAAGATTTTTTAATTTACTTAAACCAGCAGTAATTAGCTTTAAAACTTGATTTGTTTTCTACTATTTATAGAAATTTTAAAGCTTATTTTAAATTTTCATTTTTGGTAGCTTTTTCTTCCTGGATCCTCTAATTTATACTGTTGTTTGCTAATCAAATGATCAAACTCCTTTTAATGATCTAAAAGCCAAGATTATTTGACCATTTTCCAACAATAACATAACCAGTCTGTCATTTATATTGATTTTCTATATTGTTGGTTTTTAAAATCTTTACATACTAACGATTTCAATTATTAAATTTTGAATATCATATTTTCTTGAATAAATGGCCCACATCAAAAATTAATTTTCAAATAAGTACTCTCCCTCATGTGTGATGTGTATTGTGGTACAGCGGAATATCAGCTTGGAATGGGAAATTGAAGAGCCAAGTTTAAATTTGTTGCATTCCTGTATGGTACTTGACTGACCTTTTCTCATAGAGAAAATTTGTTTTTAACTTCAGTGATCCTCTTCCAAATGTATTTAAGATTTCCTTACAGAAGATAGACCAAAATACATGGTTTTATTTTGGGCTGAAAATTTAAAAAACAATAAAGGCTCCTATAACATGCATCTCAAATATTTGCTGATGACTAAGCTCTAAGCTAGAGAAGGGTCAAATGTGCACCACTGGCACATCATAACCAGCTGCTTTAGGTATAGGGACCTTTTTTAGGAAGGGGAGATGCTGATTTCAAAAACTCTACTATTGTGCAGTCATATCAAAACACAAAAAAAGACTATGGAAGTAAAATCTGATAGAAAAACTAGAGTAGAACCATTCAGGTGCTTGGCTGCCAACATTGACAACCTTCCCGCAACTTTCACAGTCAAGCTGGTCCCTAAATATAATGCCCTGTATTTATTTGGATCTCTACTGTGCAGTTGAGTGGGTATTAAGCATGTAGTCTGGGCAGCACACAGCCTCTATATACAATTGCCCAGTCCTGAACTCTACATAGAGCATTCCAGTTTTACCACTGAGTTTTCATCAAACAGGGTACTCCTTTTATCATGTATACTAAATGTATACTGTTGAGGTGCTCTCCACCTTCTCCACAGAAATGGACTATTCTAATCACTATATAAAATAGTAGTGATTATACCTCGAGAAAAGAAGTTGAGTGAGCGAGTCAGTCAGGTATTTCCAGTATTGCATCGGAAGTGTTCTAATTGTCAGTCTCTCACGTCTCTCCGATGAGACTGTATACTAATTACCTTGTTCTGCATTGTACGAATCCTGACCTCTTGTAAATACTTCTCTTTTCTGTCAATACACCTACTTTTATACTATTACGTTGTTTTGTATTATTTCACATAATTCTGTTACCTAATGTAACATATACCTACTCATTATTTACATTGTTTAAACTGTTGCCATAATTTTTGACATATTCAAGATGTTTTGACTGGTGTACACCGGGGAAACCGGGAAACTGAGTTCGAATTCCAGTTGAATCCATTGTATTCACGTACGCGCAAATACCCTTGGGAAAGGTATTAATCCGTCTCTTCCTTCTAGTTATGGGTTAAATAGCAGGACAGATTGGGTTCTATAGCCTTGGTCGGCAACCAGTCTACCAGAGAAAGCAATGGCAACCTACTGCGGGATAATCTTCTGCCCAGTCAGTCATGTCTCATTCGAGACATGATCGCCCAAGTGTGTATCACGTATGGCACTTAACTGACTGACACTCTGGCCTTCTTTCGGTAATTAGAATTTTGAACTGAACACTTTCAATTACTAGGGTCTTTAATGGCATATAGCCAAGTGAATAAAAACATTGGTTAGATCCAGTGACTTGACCCAAAGAGTTGTGAGTTCAATACCTGGCCAGAGCAGTGGTGAATAAATAAATTAGAGAGTTGAATTAAAAGAAGATAACCAAGACATCTGAAAGTGACATGTTCATGGAGCAAGTACAATATACCCCAGTGATTAAAATAAAATTCTTCTTGTAAAAAATATAAATACTACCTCATCTCAGAAGTATAGACAAGTATATCTACTCCTTCTCCAACTGCAGAGTGATTTCTATCTAATTTGTAATAGTAAAAGAATAACTATTATTTTTTCCATGATTTCTTTGGATTATTAAAAATTTTGTTGATATTTAAATTAAAACACTTTTACTTGTACTTTCCACCTGTTGAACTCCCTTCTATTTACTTGTTTACATGATAGCTACAATCCCTAAAAATTTAAATGCATCATCAGTTGCTATCTTCTATCTTCTTATTCTCTTGCTTGGGGTAAAATGATTAAAAAAAATATGAGATTCATTGAAATTATATGGTTTGAGCATTAGAATTCAAACCATGAAGTCTGGGTTCAAATCTTACTATAGTGAGATGATCCCAGGGTGTGGCACTTATTAGATACCTGAGAACCATATGGCCCATCAAGCTTTGTGAGTGAACTTACTGTTCGTAAGTCATCAATGGTTGTGCAAACACAAAGTCACAAATTTTCATGACTGAGTGTTCAAACATACTGGATTTGTTCAAATACTGATCGGGCTAGATTATGTACTCCCTCCCAGAAACTGTAATTAATGTTAATTCAGTATAGTGGTAGTGTAAACCACAGTTTGGCTCTGTGGTTGTTGACAAGACACAAATATGCTTTAGCAGGTATCTGAAATATGGACTAGCTAGGCACTCTAGCAGTCAGGTATACTTGGAAATGAAAACCTAGTCATTATTATTATTATTACTATCATATCAAAACTGATTGCAATTGTAAGAAAGTTATAGTAGTGAGATGCAATGAAACAAATCTTTTGAAACTATGTATTGAGACTCAATAAAGAATTCATAACTAAAATAGAGGCCAATAAACCATGGTGATGAAAAAAGCCTATTTCAAGACCAAGGTGAAGAAAGATGATCATTTAATACACAATGGTGTCTGCGTACCTCACATGAAAGGCTTGAACAAATAAAACTGCAATCTAAGAAACATAGGACTAAAAGAACTGATTAATTAAATGGTTAATTTTACTTGAGAACTAATTTTGTCTAAATGCAGAAATTTTATTTGTATAGATTATTAAACAAGAAGATATCACTCATAGAGGTACTAACAAGTGGATTTACTTCCTTTTCTCACTAAAGATGGAACAAGAAATATATAGATTAATTATTATTATATGGTTTGATTATTATATTTGAACTAGTAAAACCCAAATTATCTTCTAATTAAGAATTGCAAGTATTATCACTTTTAAATATTGGTGTCACTTTTGTCTGTGCGTAAACTATCCGTGTTTTAATATGAACAGTTGTACTCTATTAGGACTGAAGTTCACCCCAGACCTAAAGTGGAGCTTTAGCAGTGGATATATGAACTATTCACTGCTAAAGATTCTGGAGAAATGGGCAGTTCTTTGTACGATTCCAGAAAGTACCTAACTTCTTCTACCATAGTCTATCTTTATAAGAGTCAGATCAAAACAAAAAAAATTAATATTGCTGCCATATCTGGGTTGGAACTGCCCAATCCTCACTTTCCAGCCTTGACAGAGTTCAAGAGTATTTGTGCAGTCTCATGGACGATGAACTATTTTCTACTTTATAAATCTTTTCCCCACAGAAACATGTCACACATCTATCACTATGGCTATTTCTATGGCAAATATTCTGACAAGCTAAACTCTTTAGTTATACCAGTTCAGGCCTTCATGGTGAGAGACCACCATGCCACAGACATTGAAGAACTGTTATTTTATGGAACAAACTCTCAAGAAGATGATTCCATGATTGTAATCATAATCTCTTCAAGTCTAAAGTCAACCATTATCTTTCCTACATATCCTCATAATGTGTCTTTCTTAACCTCATTCAGTCACACTTTACCTTAAATGGGTCTTTGGTCTTGTATTGAGGGAATAATAGTGAAAAATATCTAAAATTTCAATACTTACTCATTCTATTTCAAATAAACAATTAATGCTTGTTCTATCATCAGTAATATGATTATATATGGATAGATGTAGCATATTTCTCTGTTCTTTTAATGATAACTGTGCACTTTATATGTAATCAATCTTTATGAAACTATTTTTCCAGCCCTGTTATGTTATATTTTGCTAATATTAAATGATTTTTCTAACATATGCAAGAAGTAGAAAACGTACTGAAGTGTATAATCTTTTGTAGAAGACAGTTATCCATACTGTATAATGCATTCAACAAATCATTCACTGGTTGACACATAATCAAAGCTTTTAGTTTAATGATATTTATTTGTACATATTAGGTGCGTGCAAAAATGTAATGAACTGTGTATTTCATCTCTCATTGTTAAAATCTTTTGCACACAATACATTCTCATTATTTACTAATAAATGAAATTGGGATTTCCTAAAACCCAAAAAGTTTTAGATTTTCTGAATTTGTTCATGAACTCCAGAGATAATGCACTTCAATCAAATGCAGAGAAATCTTGGTTTAATAATCCAAGCAATGCATGTTCTTTCATTCATATGCATATCCAAAAATTAAATTGCTTATGATTTGAGAATGATCCAACTGAAAATGCCCTGCATGATATAAATCAATATCTAAGAGGCTGTAATCTGTGAAAGAATCTTGCAAAGGTGATAAATGTTGTTGTGTTCAAATATTTTACAAGTTACAACAATAGAACAATAGAGATTACAAAATAGATATTTACTTAGCTTTGGCATAATACCAGAACTATAAAGATGCTTTGTTAACTTTCTTCATCTTTCCTAATTTGTATTCACTATCATTGAAAAGTTCTGGGGAAGATGATGTTACATTTGAGTGAAAACAGACTATTGTTTTTAACATTCACTAGTTTTCCTTTTCAGGGTGTGAGAGAAGGTGTGCAGTGCAGTTCTATACTTTGTTAGCATGTTCTCTACCTTCTAAATAAGACTTTTTACATTCTTGTAACTTCAATTCAGCTGTCTTTTATTTGGAATTGTTATAAATATTTGTGTAATTATTTGTATCTATGGTAGTAGATACTATTAAGTCCAAGTTTGTTTTTTTGTGAATATTCCATATGAGAAGGATATCCTTATTTTCAAAATGTGCATTTGAAATCCTGGCTTTTATCTGGTATTGAACATTTACTTGACACCAGAGTAAAATACACACAACTATTACAGATATAATACAAGGGCTAGATATACAGATATTTTGCTATTCAAAACTATTTTCTCAAGATTATATGAAAAACTATCTTTCTTGAAGCAGGGCTAATCAAATTTAGGGAAATTATTTTAATTTTAGTACTAAAGCACATTCAATTAGCAATAGATTGATTTCCAGGAAAGTGCAAGATATCTTCGAAATGGGAGATAAATCATGTTTGTAGACACAAGTAGTTCTCATAGACTTGTGCAAGTGAATGATAAGAGAGTTAAATTAATCAATTTAAAAGAACTCTATCATTGTGTGCAACATTATATCTTGTCCTTGAAGGCTCAATTATCTTTGTGTTATTTATGTTTGATTTAATCCTTTAATTACATTGTTCAGTTCATTATTTCAATATCTGTGAAATATATTTTAAATATATATATATATATATATATATATATATATATATATATAAGGTTGATGATAAAATTAGAAAACAGTAATTAAAACGGCATAGCATGGATGTTTGGAATGCATTTATAAAAAAGAATATGCTTAAAAAAGCTAAGTAGAGTATTGAGAGACAGGAAGATTTTATTGGAAACAAACAAAAGAGGACTTGACTGTTATGTGAATATTTGTCCTCCTATATGGCAGATGAAGGAGACACTTGAAGCAACTGATATGTGGTTCTACAAAAAAATACTGAGGATGCCATAGACTAAACATGTGAGCAATGATGAAGTTTTGAAGAGGATGCAAATGAAAAGGAAACTTATACTTAGCATCAGGAAGAGACAACTGAGATTTCTGAGAAATGTAATGAGGGAGGAGGCTTGGCAAATCTAATACTCTCAGCATGGATAGAGGGAAAGCAAGACAGGTAAAAGTAGTGTGAGGAATAGTTGATGGCTTGGGTAAATGGATAGTGGAGTGGAGTTGAGGAGAGATACCAAGAGTAAAAATGTTAAGCGCAACGAGTGATAGGGGCAAGTGGAAGTCTTTGATCACCTATGTCTTGAAGGGACATGGTACATAAGGAAGAAGATTCTTAAAATGTGATCCCTTTTTATGACAATAAACTCCATCCAGAAACATGACCTCTGATCAAGAGACTAGAGCTTTCAAGGAGTGTGTGAAAACCTCTTGTTATTGTTCTCAGGTTCAGCCCAACCCAGGGTGGTAGCATCTGTTAGGTTTTCCAACTAAGTGCAAATACTGAATCCTCAAAAAATACCAAAACACTATGAAAATGTAAAAATACATTATTATATCAAAATTACCAACAATATATTTTTATGAAAAAAATGACAAACAATACATTTTTAGAGCAAAATAGTCAGCAATAAATTTTATAGCAAAATGATCAATAAGACATTTTATCTTTAATTTAAGGGATATAATTACATTCAAAATATATCTATAAAATTGTGATCAAAATATTTGGATTTCAGCATTAAATAACTCATAGAGGTTTATATGCTGCTAAACAAAATCAATCAACTTAAAATGTTAATTGCATAATGAATGAATAATACTGGCTTTGATGTACTGGTGTCTCTTATTCTGCAACATCTTGGGTTTCAACATTTCCATCTTGGAAATTGGCACATCACAGCTGATTATGAAAGGTGTGTGTCACCAAATATTTTTAACATGCACTTGTAGGTTTCTTTGGAGATTTCTTCTGCAAAAACATTGTACTTCAAGATGACCATTTATTTATTTCAAACTTTCTATTGATATGGTTTGCTCAGTAATTTTAAACAAATTAAAAAATACAAGGACCCTGCAAATTGGCTCTGACAAGGATAAAAAATACTCTTTTTCAGCAACAGTAATAAAAATAACTCAAATTTGTGAAAAAAATGTTTCCCCTGCTTTCTGCAGCTGTTTATTGTATTCATACATATGTGCATGCACACACACACACACACACACAGAAAATGAGTGATATATAGATAAAAGGCAATCTGTGAGTCTGTGTGTGACTGTTCCCTATGCATGCCTACATTTTTTAAGCTATGTTATCCAAACTTTCTAGGGACACATATCTACAGGGAAGCCAGGTCGACACTTACTTTTTGAATTTAAGTTCAGCAATTTTCCCTTTCTCACTTTTTGGCTAGTGGAGCTGTTTGTTTACATTTGCTCCGTAAAACTTCTAAGATCTAAGATGGTTGCTAAATTACGTCACAGAAATCAAATCACACGTGTCAAACGCAACTAAAAATTGATCCTTTATATTTAATTTTATTCCATTTCAAAAATTCATTTGGTCAACAAAAAAAAAAACGTGTATATTTTTCCCAGTAATTTTGAAACAAAAGAAATCTTTAAAAAAAAGTGTTTTTTCAAACAAAAACAAAATATGTTAAAAAAAAAAAGTGCCATCTTCTCCTACTACTAAAATGTTCTGAGTTGCACTGGCAACACCGGGCTATGATGCTAGTATATATATAATTCAAGACCAAAGTGAGAACTTTACCATGACTATTAGTTTCACATACACAGAAATCATCAGACAATTATGTCTGGTCAAGACTACTGAGCACTATTTTCCCTGAGATGAGGTAGATTACCTAACTTTTCTGTTTAGGATTTTCTGGTCTCTTTTTTTGTTTATTTTTCTTGTGCTAAGTTTATTTTTTCCAATGGTAATACTAGCCATTTTCTTATAAGAAAATATTTAACATTCATTGACAAAGTAGTTATTGCTACTTTTCATTGACATTTATAAAAATCTTTCCATTAAAACAATTTTAAAAAAAAAAATGTTTCTCAAGTCCAGTACCCTTATAACGTATTGTAGTATTGAATGGTGACATCTGGATCATGTTATTATTTACTCTTTGAGTTACAAATGCTAACAATTTTACTTATTGCTACTGTTTGTAGTCTCCAAATAATGTTTTCTGGTAATTGGTCAAGTTCTTTGTGATTCTGTAGTGTCAGTCTTGAAGAAGAATGGTTCTCGCTAATAGCTATAGGCTTCATTCACTCAACTGTTTTAACCATTGATCTTAGAAAGCAGTTGTTTAGATATTTCTGAATGGGTTTGGCACCTTATATAATATCCATGTGGAAGTCAGACAACTTAACTTTTAATTGTTATTAAAAATTTTGTTCATTTGCAAACTAAAATGCCAATCTGATTACTTATGCCAAACTTTCTAAAAGTCACTTTTCAGTACATTAGTTTAAGTATGTTCCTTGGCAAGAAAACCTCTTTGACTCCTTATAATTTTGCCACACTTTTATTGTCTTATTAGTGTTTGTAATTCACCATTGTTTCTGGACAATTATATATATATATATATATATATATATATTTTTGAAGCATTTATTAACCAACAAGGTGTCCACAAATGTGGGATAGCCATTGATTGTATAACATTCCACTTAGGTAAATTGGAAAATTTTTATCTATTTTAAGGGAATGTAAAACCAGTGCCAAATGCCCTGTGGCTTTGCTCCAATAAAATGACTACTTTCTTGTGTTTTCAGCCATCAGTAATTGTCAGGTGGCAGGAGGCCAGAGGAAATGAGTACCATTCTTCCAATAAGAATATTCATTGTCAAACTCCACCCAGGACAAGAGCAGCAAGCCTTCTAGCCACACGTAATAAAGAAAGAGAGCTCACCTATATCCTTGTTCAATTTTATTACATCATTAAGAACAGCTTTAGGCCAAGTCGTCAGGAATGTCAAAAAAGTATTTTCTCTTTTTTACATGAATAAAAAAAAACGTATAAACTAAATAAATTAGGTATCTAAAAAATTGTCTAGCAGAAAATGTTACAAAAAAAAAAACTATGTATAAAATGTTGGGGGCATGTGTATCTTCTTATCAGCCTTTCTTCTTCTCTCACTTGAATCTTTATAACTGTTGTTATTTAAAATTATCTAGTCTGTTCAAAAATAACTGTGGCAGGTTTAGCCTAAGGGCATTTTAATCAAACTTTGATATTTGCTGTTTGGGACTGGGTGCAATCCTTAGAAGCTAAAGTTCAAAGATAAGAAATTTCAGCCTGAGATTTTGCCATATTAAAGAAATCGGCAGCTGCAAGTGATTCACCAACTTGATAAAATATATATCAAAGAAGCAAACAAATGGAAGTATTATTAAATTTACAGAATCTTTCCATGAGACTTCTAATTGACTTGTGAAGCTATCAATAATTATTATACCCTTATTTACTCAGACGTCTATCACCATTTTGGTTGTTATTAAGCATGACAATACCAGTAAAAATATCATTTTAATACATACAAATAAAACACAATATAACATATTTCAATTGGTCATTCAGCCTGATCTTACTGTTCAGTAGTGGAATATTACATTATGATTAAAAATCAGTCAGTTAATTGCTATACATGATACACACTTGGGTGATCATGTCTCAAAAGAGACATGACTGACTAGACAGAAGATTGCCATTTTCCTTTTGTGATAGACTCGTTACCAACTAAAGCTTTAGAACCCAATCTGTCCTGCTATTCAACTTGTAGCTGAAAGGAAGAATAGATAGATTAATACTTTTCCCAGGGGTATGTGTGCTTAAGTGAATATAAGGAATTCGACTGGAATTCGAACCCAGCACTCTGATTTCTCATTCTGAGGTGATATCCGTTACACTGTTATGTACATCCTATGAGACACGCATGACTAAATGACACACTCAAAATCTGCTTTGTGTTACCATAAAAACAGAATATCTAATTAGACTATTTTTGTAGTGAGATCAGATGCACATATTTTTTCTTTTTTGAGTTTGCTTTATTTGGATATCTTTACTTTATTTCAAAAGCATAATTCTTTCTTTATGATAATCACTTCTCAAAAGGTGAGTAGTGTCAAGAGAGGCAAATCTGAATTGCTTATTGAAAAGTGGAGCCTTAAATGGAACCTAACTCTTAAAATGACATAAACAAGTGAGTTAAAAGTTATGTTCCACGTATATAAAAAGCAATGTCTCTGCATATCTATTATTACTTCATGTGTAAATTTGTTTAACTAGAAATATGTTTTTAAACAATATAATTTTTGTCTATCAGTCTTTCTTTTTTCAGGGTTTTTAAGAAAGAGAATGTGCCCTTCAACAGGTTTTGAATTTACATTCCTTTTAGATACTGGGTAGTAGATATATGTTGTGTATTTGAGCAGCAATCTATCTTTTATGCAGGTTTCATTAAAAATGACAAACAAGGTGTTATGTTTAAGTTTTTTATATATTTTTTCATGTGATTCTCTAATTTTCACTTTTCAGAACATAAATTATGTAAAAAATTTGTCCGAATGTTATGTTTTTTTCCAAGTACTTTTGACTATACTTGTAGCCATAATTAAGGATGAATGTTATTTTACATGTAAGTAAATATGTGTAGGGTTTTTGTTTGTGTGTGTATATATTATTTTTTTCTGAAAAATGGGTATCATGATGTATTTTCTTGAATTTAAGCTTAACATCACTTATAGTTAGCAAAACAATGTAGCAAACTTTATGAAAGATAAATGATAAACTTTTACAAATTGATGTGATTTATATTGTACAAAATTCATGTTTATTTAAGCCTACATTTAGTGATTAATTGCAAAAAAACAATTATTATTGTATATAATGCATTTGGTCATTATCTTATTTACAACTTAGTTAATCATTAGATAGAAGTAGAAAAAAATAGAACATTTTAAAGTCAAATGACCATAGAAAATATACAGCTAAATTATATATATATATATATATATATATATATATATATAAAGATAAAAAATAATGTTCAAACAAATCATTTCATATATATATATATATATATACACACAAATACATTACAGGCCATAATTATTAGGCCACCCCAGTTTTTTAAATTTATACTATTTTTAGTATTTATTGCCAAATGAAAACAGAATGGTTCTTTTGTTATTGTTACTTTGCAAAATTTTACAAGGCAAGGAAGCAAAGATGAACTCGTCCGAATCACCCTAAATTTTCTTCATTCTTTCACTGATGAAACTGCAATATAGGTAATTATAAAATATTTATAAATTCATTTGATCCACATGTTATTGTACAATATTAACAAAATGAGCCATTCTATTTCTATTTACAATTATTCACTTGGCAATAAATACTAAAAAATAGTATGAAATACATCATATTTTTAAAACACTGGGGTGGCCTAATAATTATGGCCAGTAGTGTGTGTGTGTGTGTGTATATATATATATATATATATATATGTGTGTGTGTGGGTTAAATTAAAATGATATTTAGTGCCAAAATTGGTGTTTTTTTAGTAGTTTACCAGTGGAAAGGCATTTTTAGTTCTCAATATCAAGAAAAAGAATAGAGCATTAATAGAATTGTTTTTTCAGTTGAAAAAGCAAATAACCTTGAAAACTGAAGGCATTACAACAATGCCATCACTAAACTTCAAAGTCAGCATGACTGAAATAAAATTGCTCAGCTAAGGGACGAGCTTCTCCACATTAATTCTGTACATATATAATCAATAAGGAAAGAGAAAATTTAGGCGTCTTTTGTAAGATGCCTAAATTAGCACTTTTCATTGCTATATGTTTCGTTGATTTATCTTTTGGCTTTAAAATTAAGGTGTAAATCTAAAACAAAGTGTAGTAGATAGATCAATCTATCGCCTGGTTCACACTCCACCCATGTCTATTGAACAGGTTAAGAGGCTCATCCCTTGTTCTGTGTTTAGAATGTGGTTTCCAGCTTTCTCTTTTCCAATCTTCTCACTTTGTTTTTTTTTTTTTTTTCAATTGGAGTAGATAGATCTATCTATCGCCTGGTTCACACTCCACCCACGTCTATTGAACAGGTTAAGAGGCTCATCCCTTGTTCAGTGTTTAGGATGTGGTTTCCGGCTTTCTCTTTTCCAATCTTTTCACTATTACCTAGCCCCCTGCACATCAGTGACATTAAAAACAAAGTGTAGTGGAAGTTTTCATTATATAACAGAATTTTTTATTCACCATAGATTAAGCATTTCGGATCATGAATATAACTTTTTTCACTTCTATTAAATTTCAGAAATTTTTATTAAATTTTCTAAGTTAATCGGATAGGGGTCTTGTTTGCTATGTAAAGTGATCCTCCTATAGATGCTAAAATAAAATATGCTCATACAATGTGACTTCTTAAATTGTAATTTTGAAATCTGGAGTTCTTTTTTTTTATATCTATGGATTAAGCACTCCAAGTTATAAAAAAAACAAAAACTTTTGGCTTTTTAAATTTTAAGAAATAACATATGAGCATATCTGTTTTGGCTTTCATATAGGGATCCGTTTACAATGAATTTACATAGCAAACAAAACCTCACTCCCATTAACTTTTATAAAATTTCATGAAAACAATTTTTTTAATAATATTTATGATCTGGTGTGCTTAATTTATAGTAATGTGAAAAAATAATTTTAAAAAAATCTGATTATTTCTGGTCGCAAGGCCTATTGTATAACTCCACTCTATATTTTTGTAGAAGAAAATATAGAAATATTTGAAGCAAGTTGGTAATTAAAATTATTAATAACATTTTTTTTATTAAATCCTCTGACAAAATATTGATGTAAAGATAAGAACTGATACTTTAATATTTTAGGTTTCACTATAACATAGAATAGATTATTCACCTTAAAGAACTGAACATAATTTTGATGTTTAAAACATGAACAACTGATTTACTTTTGTGTCTCAATTTCGTATCACAATTTCTATAATCATCTTACAATGTTTCTGTATTGCAGTGATTGCAACCTTTCTTTTGTCCTAATTCACTTTTTAAAGTTCAGTGCAAAATTTAACCTTTCAAACTATTTAGAAAGCTAAATCAAACTTTTATGATAATGAAAACTTTGTGCAGAATCTAGTAATTGTATCCACTTTTTATTCATCTCATAGGTTTCTGACTGTTTTTGTAGGACTTAAAAAATAGATCCATTAAGTTGGAATAAAGTACAAAAATATACCAAATAGCCATTAGGTCCACAATTGAAACATTAAAATAATTTTTTTTCTACAAACTGCATATACAAATTTCAGATATCAAACATTAAACAATGGCTGTATTCACTTTAGTCTTGTAACCCTTAAGCTATCACTAGTAATGAGAAAAATAAAAATGTTTGATCTCCCAAATATTTTGTGCTTATTTTATTGGAGGTTTCTTTTTCTTGAAATCTGTTTGTTCACTGATTGGTTCTATGAAAACAAAACCAAAAAAAGAGTGTTTTTTTTTTCCATCTTTTGCAAAAGTTAACAAGCCTTTATTGTTTTCTCTTGAGATTTTTAATCTTCTCTTTTCTTAAAGATTCTTTTTAACTGTTTGTTCTGTATCTTTGACAGTAAGAGTTTACTCATGTACAAAACTCCATTTACTTAGTTCATTTAGAATGCTTCCTTATCCATCTCTTTTTAAATTAGTCAACTCTCATACTGTCATTAATATGGATATCTAGCTCGAAGAATAAGATTTATTATACACTAATTTATTGAAATTGCTATCTTAATCTTGGTTATATGGTCAAAATAATTCAGCTATTCTAACTCTAGGCTCTGTATGTACGAAATTAAGTATGGCTATGCGTTATGGAAAAAGTACTTTCGAATTGAATTAGAATAGTAGATAGATAAGAAGATTGGCAAATAAGGAAACTGAAAGAATAAGCACATATGATAGGCTCTGATAATGTCTTCAGTAAGTTAAGCATAGACTTAAACAATAGATAGAAGTTTTTATTTATTAATATACAGATATAGTATTCTAGGTTTCAAATTTCTCAAATCTGTCTGGTAGACTATCAACAAGCAGATATAAATGTTATTTAATTGAATGCAGTCAATATCCTTTTATTTAGTAGAGAACGAAAAAATCTACAAAAAAATTAACTAATAAAGCATGGAAAATTTACAAAATGTAAAAGATTCCCAAATTAGATTAATTGGATTAAGTATTTGGCACACAAAAAAAATATCAAAAGACAAAATATCTGGTCTTACCTATTATCACCGAGTTAGAATTCAAAGCATCATTTTCAGTTTGAGATTTAGTTTTCCAATGGGAAATTTAAATTATCAATATTTTTTGCTTTAAGATATTTAAACTTAAATCATGACAGAAATAGACTGCAACTGTTACACCCATAAAGATCATATTCTTCAGATTATCCATGATAAATATTTGATCTATCTAAATCAAATCTAAACTTATTTATAAATGGAACTTTGTTTGTGTGTATGTGTCTGTTACATATAGACTCTGAAACAGCTGAACCGACTTTCTTGAAAATTTACACAGTTGCAAGTGTTCTTAGCTAGGTTTTGTGTCAAGGTACCCACAATAAATATTGATAATAAAAAAATCGGGTTATAGAAGGAGTGGTCTGATTTTAATCAAATTTGATACACTCAAAAACAGACATAAGAAATGATATTCAGAAGTTTCAAGGTTGCAGTTCTTACAAGAGTGCAGAAAATTGATTTTATATATATATATATATATATATATAAAAGGCAAGATGTTTGTGTGTGTGTGTCTGTCTATCTGTCTGTATGTCGTTTATACAAATCCACAATTTTTATCCGATTCTCACCAAACTTCACACAAATATTCTTTAGGCTGAGTCTGAGCTCCAGGACCATGGATTAGTTTTAAAGCTTTCATTACACCTGAACAATGCCGGGCTATACTGCTAGTTTGATATAAAAGAAGAACTCTCAGAAGATAAAACATTTAGTTTTACTTGTCATTTTTTATCTAAGATATCATCTTCCAGTTGGAAATTTAAATAATATATTTTTTGATTTGAAGTAATTATAACTTCATCTTGTTTGTCACTCTGCAATGTTGTAAAGCATAAGTAATTTCCATGGTAACTAAAATAAAATGATAAAATATTAATTAAGCTTACTATAATTGATAAACTGATAACTCAATATTTTAATTTCCATTTGATGATTAAAATTTCTTGAGAATTTTGAATTAAAAATAATAATATGCGATCTTCACTATTGGATGATAAGTAATTGACGGTTTCAAATTTTATTAATTTGGATTTTCTGGGCAGAAAATACCAACTTACCTAATAAAATGCTGAAGGTGTGTGCTTGCTGACACCATTTGCCATGAATCAAGTAAACTAGGTAAAGTTTAAGAAAATTTATCATTCAAAAGATTTGTATATATGCATTCAAGCTAGCATATAATGAGTATCATGGAAGTGATGAAAGGAGAAAATAGTGACAGTGCAACTTTGTAAATTGTTCATTTTTGCTCTGGGGGAACCTTTCTGTGCAAAGGTGTAGACAAAACTGTTTTGTTTAAGTGTACTTCCTGTAATACTATACCTACAGTAGAAGCTGATGTAGTTGTGTATTTTTTACTAATGTTTAGTGTTAAAGCCCCTCTAGAAGTCATGATTTCAAATATTCCCTTTTCAAGAACACAAGTCTATCTAATGAAGAATATGGATAAAATATAACTGCATATTTTTTATTTTCCTATATTTTACTGTGTGTCTGACTCAGTTAAATATCTGTATATGTTTCAGTGAAAAGTTTTTTCCTGAAGAGATGGAGAACTCGTGTGATATTTCTAATTTGCAAAATGTTTACCCAATACGAGGTCAAAGCCACTCAAGGTACAGAATTAGCAAACTTGTTGTATGAGTGAAAGAGGAGAAAGTAGGTACAGATAATGAAGATAGGTAGGATAAATAATGATGGAAAATTGTACTAATTAGAAAGGCATCCTCTCAGGAGATTGTTCTACAAAGTAGCTGTTCTCAAGAAGCAGCTGAATGGAACTTCCATTGAAAATTAAAATTATTTGACGATAGCAGATCCTAGTTGTAAAGGTCTGAACTGGTGGAAATAATGTGGATATTTGATATGGAAATAACATAAGAGCAGCAAGAGGCTTTTGATCTTTGGTTTTTGGGAAAAAGGATTGTTAGATAGAAAATAATTGCCAACAAGGCTGTATAAACACTTTCAAATTCAGTCAGGAACATGAAGTGAGGATAGGATAGTTTCAGCCAAGATATGAAAACAAATCTTGATTTTCTTCTGATTTAACTCTTGTAAAGATAAAGTAAAAAAGGAGAGGTAAATGATGAAACAAAGAACTCCATAATGAACAAGATCCAAATTTTATCACTTCTTGTTGCGCACACAAAGCAGAAACAAAAGAGTTGACAGTTGAGATCAGACAAGAACGCATGTAAAATAGTAGGAACACTGTTCATGAAATCTGGAAGTTGCAGAAACAGAATTGTATAAATGTCATTATCTGATGCATTGATATTTTTCAAAAGTAAAACAGTTCCAAAAGCATCATAAAAAATATCAACATGCAAACAAACATGGGATTAATTAGGTTAATATAAATAAGAGAAAAGAGTAAATCCTATGGCCATTAAAAATGTTTTTGGTGAGGGAAAGTAAAAATGTAAAGTGCTTTTTGCAAGTTTGAGTGATAATATAGAAGGCCTGCAGATGAAAACAGAAATAGCAAGCTCAGAAGAGCATCAGGATTGCCTTTATAACAAGAAAGGAAAATAAAGTGCTTGGGGTTTCATGCAAAAGGAAGCTGAAAACAAATTGGTACTTGGAGAAAGCAATATGTTGGTAGGATTCTTTTTTTTAAAGTTGACGGTAAGAAAATCTCACTATTCAATTAATTTTCAGATTATAAAAAAAAAATAAATTCAGAAACATGAATTAAAAGTGTTTCGTACAAAAAATATATTCTCTTGAATGTTTGAAGACGATCAAAATAAATATGATCAGAAGAAATGATTAAATGAATTGGTCTCATCTTATTTATAAAATATTTCTGAAGTAAACTGAAATTTTTCACATTTATACAATTTAATTACAAGTGTGAAGAATTTGTATGCTATAGATGCCCAATTTTATTCGGCATCTATAGCGCACCTTTAAATTTTGTATTCTTATTTACTAGATCAAGGGAAAGTTTTTATTATGAGGGAATGGGTTGCACACTACCATATTCTTGTTACATTTTGTGAAAATATCTTTTTTTTTTAGAAAAATGACTGTTTTTAACCAATCAGTAACAAAAAATAATTTCTCTTTTATCATTATTACTATTATTATGTTATTGCTTAGATAAGATAAATCTTTCTGTGCTAATGAAATGCAATGTCATTGTATAATTTCTCCATAAACCTATTTTCTACTTTTCATAATATTTTTACTTGAAAACTGAGCAAAAACAAATGACATTTACTTTTTTTTTTTTACTCTACTAATTGTTGTTACTGTATATGACCAGTCAGTTAAGTGCCATACATGATACACACTTAGGCAATCATGTCTTGAAAGAGACATGATGGACTGGGCAGAAGATTAGTAGGTTACCATTAATTTCTGTGTTAGACCAGTTGCCAACCAAGGCTATAGAACCCAATCTGTCCTGAGGAGCTAATACCTTTCCCCAAGAGTATTTATGCATAAGTATTTGACCATTGATACTAAAACCAAATCTTGATAAAAATAAACAGTAAGATTGTAAGATAAGCATATTTTAGTCTTAGCTTGTTTCTTTCACCTTCATATGAGAAATTACATGGTAATACTATATATTCAATAGTTTTGAATAACTCGTTTCTGATAAAGACTTATCAGCTGATTATTACAGTTTGAAGGAATTACCCTGCTGTTAATTTAACTAGCTGTGATACAAGTTTTAACTTTTACCCAAAACTGACAGGTACTTCAACAATTACCTCCTCTTTTCATTATTTAAAAATGCTTTTTGTATTATTTTGTGACTTTGAATTCTTAAGTTGTTTTTTGTAACACATCACTCAATAAGTCTTGAGCTTAACTAATAAAACAACTACTTTTAGGCAAATTTGACATTATTCATCGACATAGTCTCCTTTTAGGGTGATGCACTGATTCCAATGTTTAACAATTTAACAATTTGATGCCTTTTTTTGTAGAATGATTTATCTTTAGCCTCAAAGTAAGCCCCAGTTGGAGCCAAATCTCTTTCCCTGGTGTATTCTTTTAAGGTCAGTAAACAGCCAGTAGTTGCTGGGGGTCAGATCTAGAGAATAGGGTGGATGCAGAAGTAATTCAATGTGCAATTCCTGTAGTTTTGCCATCATTGTGGTGTGTTATCTTGGTGAAAGATCAATGTTTCTTCATTTGTGGCTGTTTTTTAACAATTTCTTCCTTCAAATGCACAATAAAGCAATATAAGATTCACTGTTGATGGTTCTTCTTTACTCAAGGTAATTGATGAAGAAAATATCTTGTGAATCTTAAAATACAGAGGCCAAAGCCTTGTCTGCTGAAGTTTGTGTCTTTGGTCACTTTGGATGACTTTCACCTGCTGCTGTCCACTCAGATGATTGCTGATTTGACTCTGGAGCAAAGTGGTAAATCCATGTTTTATTCATTGTCACATATTTACACAAAAACCTATTCTTGTTGGATTGAAACAGTTGCAAACAAAGCTTTGAGTTGTAGATGCATTGTTTTTGATCAAACAAGGCACCCACTTTGAACACAGCTTTCAGATTGACAAATGTTCATGCAAAATGGTGAATACACTGCCTTCTGATATGTTCAACTCCTCTGCTATCTTGCACAACTTCAATTTATGACCAGCCAAAACGAGTTTGTGGATTTTGTTTTGGTTTTCCAAGAGAACTGCTCATTTTGGGCAACCTGAGTGTTCAACATCATTTGTGTTTGTATGACCACATTCAAAGTCAGCATACTACTTCTTAACCATTGTTTCCAATGGAGCAGAGTCTGAATAACAATTTTGAAGCCATTGCTTTGTTTGAATAGCATTTTTCTCATGAGAAAGTAATGCTTTATCAACACAGAATATTCAGATTTTTCGATTGTTTTGCAAAAATTTGCAACAGTAGCTTCACTTAAATAACTGTAATTTGTAAACTAATAATTCAATTGGGCCTAAATTTTGTGATGTGCTATTTGAAGGTTAGTTTTTCATAAAAATAATATGAATTTTTTATTAGTCATACATCTATATATCAGGCCTGGGACTTATTAAGTGATGTGTGGAAAAAATAATCATGATGCACAAATCTATCACAAAAACAAAACCAGTTCCAAAGATGTATTTAAGTGTCATTTTTCATAGTTAAATATATTTAATTTAATTTACAAAAGATGGAATTTGAGTTCTATAGTAATTTCTACAGATAATAATAAGAGAAATCACATTGTTTTAGATATTTGTTAGTCTTGGGAGACTATACAGTTGTGCTTTGGATGTTGTTTCTTGTATACAAGGGCAGGGTAGGTAAATATAGAAGACATCCTGCTCAGTAAAAGGAACATTCCTGCATTGCTGTTATGATTTAATAAAAAGATAGGTGACAATGCACATGATACCAACATCGTTGCAGCTGTTGCCAGGATATTGTTGAATATAGTTATGGACTACCCTAGGGATTCCAACTTTAGATTTTACAATCAGTTATGAATTCAGAGTTGCACTTCCATTAAACTGGTGGTTAAACAAGGCTAGAGAACCCACTTAATATTTAACCCATAGCCAGGGATTTCTAACTTTTCCAAGAGTATTTGTACAAATGTGAATGCAATGGTCTTAACCAGACTTTGAACTGTGCTTGCTAGTTCCACTTTCTATGCCAATAACTGCTACATCATATGCACATCCTTGCATTATATAAAGATTCAAATGTTATAAGTAGCAGTAAGTGTATTAATTGTTCAAAATTTGCAAAGAAGAGGAAAGTGGCTTGATGGCTATTACCAAAGAAAAAAGATCAGTAACAAAAATTAGAATTTCAACTGAAGCCACTTATTTTTAATTTAACTTGTGGAAGTCATGAATCATCTCTCCCTGTCTCCTATTACATTGCTATATGTGATGTAATGGATATTGGCTCAAAATGAGAAATTAAATAGCCAAGTTCAAATTCCAGTCAAATTTGTTTCATTCACTGATGTAAAAATAACCTTGGGAAAGGTATTAATCCATCTTATCTACCTCCAACTATGGATTGAATAGCAAGACACATTGGATTATATCGTCTTTGTTGGCAACCAGTCCACCACAGAAATTAATGGCAACCTACTGTGTAGAAATTTTCTGCCTCGCCAGTCAAGTCTCAAAATAAACATGATGATGTATGGCAATTAAATGACTGATATGACAAAAAGATATGAGCATATCACTCACCTCTAATTACTTGCTAAAAAAAGAGAATAAGAAAATCTTTCTTCATTATCACACATGATAAGGATGATTTGTAACCTGTTATAAAATTATTTTTCATCTCAACACTACTTATGGAAGGCAAGAATCAACAAGCCATTTAATATTTATCAACGTTCATTTATTTTTATATTTCTTGTCCCATCTGTAGTAAGAAGGGAGGTAAATGAACTTAGTACATTTATTAGTGATTATTTCTCTCAATTATTTTTATAATTGATACAAATAAAATATTTATTTGCTTTTAGACAAAATTATTACCTCAGAAAAATTAGCCATTTACTCCTATGTTTTTTAGATTGCAGTCTTATTTGTTCAAGTCTTTCATGTGAGGCACTCAGATACCATTGTCTAGCACTAAGGCACTTGCACTTTTTTGTCTGTTAATTGATCATCTTTCTTCAACTTGGTCTTGAAATAGTCTTTGCTGTTTCTGTCTTTGTCTTTCTGTGTTAATTTTTTTCTTTTAAAAGATATTTTCATTTCACTATATTAAACATATAACATTTTTACATGAAAAGATATTGAGCCAAAAGTTATTGATATAAAGCATTCCAATAAGTTAGATCGATTTTAAACTTAAAACCATTTAAAATTGGTCCAAGTTATTGGGACACCTTATATAATATCCGGAGCAAACAATTCGACTTAGATACCATTGAATGTCAAAAAAATATAAAGGGAATGGATTGATTAAAAAGCACTGGTACACTCAGATTATTTATTTTTATAGGAAACATCTGTTTTAATGAAAAACTTTGACATTTTAATCTATAGATCTATTTTTCATCACAAAATCAGCTTTTCTAACAGCCTTTTTAAGTTGCCAAAGGTTTTCCCATAGATTAATTTACTTTGTTTTTTGTAACTTCATGACAAACAACCCTATTTAGTGAGCTCATTATAACAATGTTCTCATGAAAGTTTGAAATCAGCATCAATCTTCACTAATAAAGAGATAAATGCTTTGTACCTATCAAGGCTCTATCTACACCTTGATATTGAGCACTTTATGATAAAAATCCTATATTTTATCAGTAATAACCATTGAAAAAATAACACTCAGTCTTTTTTCTCACTGCAACCCCCTGCACATAAATGGAAGTCCTGTCTTGCTTGGGTGAAATGATTAAGAAAAAAAAATAACACTTTATCTATGGCATAGTTATTCGTTCAATGTAGCCTTGTCTTCTCTAATGCCAAATTAAAAACCATATTAATCAAAGTAGTTTTAATTTGTGGCACTAACTTTAATTATTTTTAGAATGTATGAATTAAAAATATTAAATTAGGAATTTTGTATATTTTATAATTTTTTTCAGAATTTCCTGGCTAATTCTAAGTTTTTCAACACATTTTAAATAAATGTTAAAATACCTTTTTTTCTTGCTCTTTATATTTTCAATAAAAAAATACATTTCAGAATTAAATATTTTAGCCTCAAATCTTGGCTTCATAAAAATTTTTAGAATTAAAAGATAAGGTTAGATATATTTTACTAATCTCATATCTCCAATATGAATATTAACTTAGCTTGCAATTTCTTATCACTGATAGATACATTTTTTTTTTTTTCAGTATAAAAAAAATATTGGGAAATAAAATGTTGATTTCAAAACCTGTTTGAGGCTATCATATTTCAAGTTTGATATTTTTACTGGCTTATTTGTTATGCTCTTTTTCCCCCTTTTGATATAATGTATTCTAACTTCATATTTTGTTGGAGGATAATAGAAGCAAAAGAAATTTAAAACATTATTGCTCTAAAGTGTTTATGCTTCTGGAATTCATTTTTTTTTATTATTCGTAGACATTAAAATTTTTGAATTTTTGAGTTATTGATTAATTTTGAAATATCCTCTTCTAAATACAGTAAAATCCGAATTTTATATGAATTCAAATATAAAGCAATGAGCCAACAAAAACATTATGACAGGATCATAGCATAGATTTGATGAATATGAACACTGATTTGATGTGACTTTATGCACTGAGGTTTTATGGATCTCAATGCTTAAGATGGAGCTATACTGCATGTATATCGTGGCTGTTGACCCATTAAATGAGTTTTACCATTTTTGAAAATTTAAATCTATGGTTATGGTTTTTAAATCAAAGCCGTCCTTCTTTTAGACAGAACTCATTGGAATACTTAATATCAACCACTTTTTACTCAATATCTTTTCATGTTAAAATGTTATATGTTTAATATAGTGAAATGAAAATATCTTTTAGAAGAAAAAATTAAACACAGAATGACAAAGACAGAAACAGCAAAGACTATTTCAAGACCAAGTTGAAGAAAGATGATCACTTAACAGACAAAAAAGTGCAAGTGCCTCAGTGCTAGACAATGGTATCTGAGTGCCTCACATGAAAGACTTGAACAAATAAGACTGCAATCTAAGAAACATAAGAATAAAGGAAATGATTAATTAAATGGCTAATTTTTCTGAGGTAATAATTTTGTCTGAATGCAGATAAATATTTTATTTGTATCAATTATAAAAATGACTCTGAGTCTGAGAATTTAAGTATTTTTCTCTATGACAGCATGTGGTCATTAAATAACTTTTTAAGCAAACTTGGATTATTGATATAGTTTCAGATAACAAATGTTTTTCTAAAAGGCGTAGATTATATTTATCTCTTTTTTACATCACTATATATTAAAGATTACTGACAAGGTGCTGTGAAAGAAAAATGAAATAATGTCAGTTATCTTAAATAAAACATGTATAAAAGAGGGATTGCTGCTCAAATGCACAATATATAGTGTAGTTTACAGTTGATAATATAGACTATTTAATAGTATATCTACAGAAGAAATGTCTCTGAAAATCAAAGTTTACTATCTATTAGAATGGGTAATATCAATACTATCTTTAAATTTTTTTGATTAATCATTGGCTTTAAAAGCATGGTATCTATAAAAACTGTGGATGTTTTTGAACAAGGAAACAATTATTCTGAAATTTTTATAGCTGTTATTTTCAGGAAAAAAAAACTTAGTTCAGAAATAGTACTCTAAAGTAAATTGAATTTCAACTGAAGATTTTTTGATAATGATATGAAAATTACTTCTGGTTCCATGCAGTTAGAAGTTTTGAAGAATAGTTTTGAGCATTTAGAAAATTATTTTCTTTACTTCGCACATGTAACTAGAAAGGAAAACAAGCTGGTGACTTTCCACACAACCAAAAAAAAGTTTTGAAAAGAATCAATACTAAAAATAGTGAAAATAGTGAACTTGAAAAACCTATTTTACAGAGAAAGATTTTATAAATTTCAAACAACAGTAATTCTGAGATATAGGAAATTAAGAATTAAAATCAACCTTCTTCTTCACTTTTACAAAAATTCACAATGACGTGTGAAATCCTGGTTTTTCCCAAATAGAAAAAGGATTGACCATGTGCTTAAAGAAAATTCAAAACCGGATTTTGCAAGTAAGTGTTTAGCTGTTTTCCTGTCTAATGGAAGAGACTTGCAAGACCAAAAAGGACTTTGCAAGTCAGTGCAAAAAAATCTAGATTATAATAAAAGGACTTAGATCAGCAGTGTCAGTCAGTCACTCAGATGGAGGCTGTGAGAGACACTGCTAAAATGTAACGCAAGAAGCTTCAAGTCAACTTGGACATTCGTCCTCTTTCTCTTTCCTTCTCGCATGCTGATTTGTTTTACTTCTTCTTCTCCATCCAAAGACATTCCTAAGAAGAAACGCTCATACATTATAAAACTCTTTCAATAATTACTGCTACAAACATTTTCTACAAATCTTGATACCTTTAACTTTCTCATGGAACATTAATTTCCACAAATTTTTGTTATTCTTTCCTTTTAATATTTCTATTTTAACATGATAAAAAGATATTTTTATTCTTACACTATTCCACACCAACCTAACAAAAATAACCCTCTGATAATGATAATTCTGGAATAACTTGTAAGCTGTAGGGAGTTTGGTTAAGAATGACACAAGGTCAAATCAAATAAACATTAACCATCTCCCTACGGCTTCAATCCTAACTTACTTTTAGGTCAATAAATACTGTTTCTGGCATGGAAATGGATCATCTCACCATTACCATGTCTATAAATACATATTACAAATATAAGTTTCTGTATAATTATTTATAAAGAATTTTATTTCATATATTTTTAGAGTATTTAATTAAAAATGGAGAGAGCAGTCTAAAAAATATATGACATCAACTTAACTATAGTTTTTTTTATATTATTTAGTGGCTATTTTGACAAATGAACTTCTGAACTTGCTAATAATTATTACTCAAAGTATCCACATTATTCTTTTGTTCATTTAGCAAGATATCTGGAGTAAAATTTAATTATTGATTTACAACTAGCGGCTTTAAAATGGCTTTCATTCAAAAATATCTAAAATGTTGGCTATCAAATACAGGCTTTCTCAGATCAATGGTTAAAAATTGCTTTGAATGAGTGAATCATGTTAGTATCAGTGAGAACAAAACTTCTTTGAATCTTGTGGACTGGCGCTACAGAATCAGCAATAACTATCCTAGAAAGTTTGAGGCAACTATCTCAAACAAAGATCAAAGAAGGAAGCTCCCATCAATACTGGAAAGAGCAATAACAGCTACTTGAGAAACCGATTTTCCTGGAAAATTATTTCAAGGGAAAGATTTTATAAATTTCAACTGAGATAAGCACTGGTTGCTTGGTCAATAAATACCTAATGCTTCCTTAGCACATCACTCATTCCAGGCCTGACATATAGATGGCACCACTCATAAAAACCCATATGATATTTTGAAGTACTAACCTTCAAATGGCATGTGACAAAATTTGAGCCCAACCACATTATTACTTTGCAAATTACAGTTATTTAAATGAAGCTACTGTTACAAATTTTCAAAACAATAGAAGAATCTGAATTTCATGTGATGATAAAGCATTACTTTCTGATGGTGAAAAATACTTTTCAAGCAAAGCAATTGCTTGATAAGAGTTATTTGAACTCTGATTTGTTGAAAACAATGGTTAAGAGGTGATATGCTGACTTTAAACATTGTCGTGCAGGTATAAATGTTGCTGAACACTCAGGTCGCTCAAAATAGGCAGTTGTCCCAGAAATCATCAAAAGAAATCTACAAACTCATTTTGGCCAATTGTAAATTGAAGTTGTATAAGATAGCAGAGGAGTTGAACATATCAGAAGGCAGTGTGTACACTATTTTGCATGAACATTTGTCAATTAGAAAACTCTGTTCAAAGTGGGTGCCACATTTGCTCACAGTTGATCAAAAACAACATATTGATGATTCAGAGCATTGTTTGCAACTGTTTCAACACAACAGGAAGGTGTTTTTGCATAAATATGTGACAGTGGATGAAACATGGATCTACCACTTTGCTCCAGAGTCAAATCAGCAGTCAGCTGAGTAGACAGCAGCAGGTGAAAGCCATCCAAAGTGATCAAAGACACAAACATCAGCAGGAAAGGTTTTGGTCTCTGTATTTTGGGATGTTCAAAATATTTCCTTCATCAGTTACCTTGAAAAAGGAGGAACCATCAATAACGAATATTATATAGCATTACTGGTGCATTTGAAGGAAGAAATTACCAAAAAACAGCCAAAAATGAAGAAGAAAATTGGTCTTTCACAAAGTCAACACACTGTGTCGCAAGTCGATCATGACGATAGCAAAACTACATGAATTGCACTTCAAATTGGTTCTGCATCCATTTTGTTTTCTAGATCTGACCCCCAGCAACTACTGGCTGTTTCCTGATTTCAAATGAATGCTGCAGGAAAAAAGATTTGGCTCCAATGAAGAAGTGATATTGGAAACTGAGGCGTATTTTGAGGCCAAAGACAATTCGTTCTACAAGAAAAGGCATCGAATTGTCAGAGAAGCATTGGAATTAATGCATCACCCTAGAAAAAGACTGTTGACAAATAAAGCAGAATTTTGCATAAAGTTGTTGCGATATGAGTTAGGCCCTGGATTTATTGAGTGATGTGTTGTAAGGAAACAGTTAATATTACAATTTTTGTTTTGGTAAATGGAAATTAAACATGAAACTTTTCTTGTTTTGTAGCAATATTATAACTTGTGAGGTGACTATTTCAATATATCAAAAGACAGTCACACTTTCATTCACTATTGAGATACTATTTAAAATAGCCTGTCACAGGTTCAGTGTAAGAATGGGGTTGTTCCAGAGATTTGACTGCACTTAAGTAAAGAATAACCATATTGTTAAAATTATGTTTGTCTATGTAGTTTTTATTTAATGTAAACTTTGTATTATTGTTTGGTGTGAAAGACATTAACTAAAGTTTTGTGCATAAAACAAGACATACTACTGATGTTTCCATAAAAAAATGGATGCTGAAATAAAAATAAAAAGCAGAAAAAAAAATTAATAACCTTAATATTTCAAAATTTTATTTTTACGAAAACGTTGAAACGTTTGTATAAATATATTTGATAGAGAAAGTAAAGTATTTAGGAATATATTTTTGTTTCATTATGACCTAATAGCACCATTAGCAAGAAAATGTGTATTAAGTTGCAGTGTTATATAATGTAATAGTGAGCCAACAGATGAGGTGCAATTTACCAGTGGTAGCTTAACAACCAACACACAACACAGCTGGACCCATGCACTTACCTGAGTTGAGTGGAGGTGTCTTATCATCTGAGAGCAATTTAAAAGTAAATATAAAATCATCAGCTTTAAAAATCAATCCTACAATGGTGTTGTTTTTTTTAATAGCTGATAAAAAAAAACTTATTTATATGATAATTGGACTATAATTTGCATTTTTCTAAACAATTTATGGCTATTAATGTTTTATCTTTTTAGTTTTATTTCAGATATGTTTTTATATAAATATATTTGCTTTCTATTTTCTATGGAAAATTACTGTTTCTGATGGAGTAATGTTAAATCTTCATGCTTATTTATGGCTATATAAGTGAAGACAAAAAATAAGAAGAGGAAAACAATTACACAGTATTATTTATTCCTCAAGAATTTGCTGAAGATACTTATATAAAATTCTTGTGTATATTAGTTACATAACAGCTTTCTTCATGGGATTGGTGATTTGAGTTCAAATTCTGGCCTAGTATGTCACATTCACTTTCTTACTAAAGCAGTACAGACTGGTCTTCCTAGCCTTGTCTGGCAGCCAGTCTAAAAGAAAGACATCACTGAATTCAAAACAGTGGAGAACACAACAGGAAATCATTCCACTATCCTTACAAAGAAGTCATGATAATTCTCAGATAATAAAGCAAAGGAAACTGGATGGCCACGATTTCCTGTGTGCTCAAGGAACATAGCTTTTAACAAAAATAAATAGCACATTTTTACTTTGTCTTCAGAACTGTAGGTGTTTTTGTTTTAAATTTTAAAAAAGTCTCAGAATACATTTTAAAACAAGCAGATTTATCAGCTTTCATTAATATCCTGCTACTTAAGGTTTTATCTTTTAAACTTGAAGAATGATTTCAGGTTTAACATTATTTCATAAAAATGTATAGAAATTTTCTGAGACTTTTCTTCATAGATGGCAGCACAGTGATACTGTCATTTTCTTGATGAACACCGAAAAATGTGCAAATGTTATTTGAAACCAACATAGAAAAATTCTTTCAGGAGTGTTTTGTACTAATGTATAAATACCATGCAATAGTCATCATTCATATTACCAGCATTTATCATAAAGGACTTCACAATAAAGCAAATCTTCTTTTGCTTTTAAATTTTGCTATTTTTTCTTAACAAATTACATTTTTGAAATGATATATTCCCATGATATGAAGTAACATTCTAGATAATTCAACAGCTTCAAAATTCTTCAGTACCTGCCACAGTATTCCTAACAAATAAGGTAGAATTTGACAATTTTGAATTCATGAGTTTTATATTCAGCACTTCATTTGTTGCTGTGTAATTTAGAGCCATGTCCAGAAACCAGTATTTAAACTATATTTAGACCAATATCTGATAATATTAAAATACTTGAAAAATACAGAAGTCATATCTATGTATTTTCTCCTAGTTATTGATCACTGGGATTTATAAAAGTCTATCTCAACTCAATAACACCTTAAGAAAAATGCTTAGCATTTTAAAATTAAACTTAGAACATGCAAGTGCAAAACAAGTGTGTGTATATATAAAAAAAAATGTATTAAATTTACTTATTCACATAAACAACCATATTTGATGGCATATAATATCCCACTTTTTTATCCATAAAAATATTCTGTAGGTTTTAGCAGAGCCCTCTTGCATGGGCCTGATGTGCACTTGCCTGGGTGCTTCACAAGCATAATGGCCCCATGGTAATTTGTGTATGTTAAGTGATTTGTGCTACAGAGAGCCTTTATTAGAAAATACTAAAAATAGAAATTAGTACAAGCTATGCATATTGTGATAAGGAAAATATATGTCATAATAGAACTTCACATGTGCTGGTTCTTGAATAAAAAATTAAGTGCGAGAATGTCCACTTTTGACCTAAAAGATACCAGAAATAATGAGAACTTTCTTCACTGAGGTCACTCACATATATAAATGTGAGGGCTGTCTTTTTTTCAGCAGTTCAGTTCACTTGCAGACAATTTTGCTATCACAGAAAAGATCAAAGAACTGAACCCAACTCCAAAGATCAATTATCGCACAGTCCTGGCACAGACTTACCAGAAAAACTCTTATTTCTATCTTTTAATATTTTTGACCAAGATTATTGTTGACTTTCTGGTGGAGACAATGTCTTTTATTTTTTTCTCTGGTTTGATTTAAGTCTTAAATTTCCCTTAGATGGAATCAATATTGTTTTGAACGTTGTAATATATTGAAATTTTTATTTTTGTAAATAAATTATTTTCATTGTCAAAAATCTCAGTCGTTGATATTATTTCTTTCTTTCATTTTTTTCTTTATAACAGTTAGAAAATGGGGGCTTGCTTGTCCTAACCTTTCAGCAGTTTTAAGTAAAGCAATTTTCTCATTTGATGTTCATTTCACAACAATAAAGAATATTTTTCTTCAGATATTTTTGAAATAAATCTGACTTTGCGTTTGTTTCAAAATGTTGTTGAATTTCTTTCTTCATTGAAACTGAACAAAGAATTTTACTAATTAAAATAATCAGTTATTTCTACTAGCTATATATTCTTATTTAAACCTCAATGCAAATATGGAAAAAAAAAGCAAAAGTAACAGTAAACCTACTGTATGATATGATTATTGGATATATTTATAGATTGAATATGAACCCAAGTATAGGGCTATGCATAGATTAGTAGTGATTGAAACTGAGATTCAATCAAAGCATTGAACACTTATACAGTAAGGATGTAATGGTTATTTATGATGCAGTACTAATTACCAAGTATTGGTAGTTTGTGAATATATGAATGGATAAACATTTCATTTGTGCAATTTGAGAAAAGTGTATAATGCAGTCTTGTAAACCTATACATAGATGAGGCTAAATCAGTGCCAGGCACTTTGTCTATTCCACTAAGCTTAAGGGGCAGTTTTCTGAATCAGCACTCAGCAGAGAGTTTATATTAAGGATAAATACTGTTTGTGCAATTAAAGGAAGACATTTCCTTTATGGAAGCAAAATGTTTAAATATTTAAGTCTTGTGGCTAATGTAATTATATTATATTCCCCTAAATCCTGGTGTTTGACTAAATAATAATTATTTAAGATAAATATTTCCAAGTGAATAACCCTTTCAGCAGATATGAAATGTGATGTTTTGAGTGGAGCATGAAAAAAGAAAAGAGCTACAGAGAAGAAGAAAATGAGAAAAATTCCAAAATTAACGTCATGGCACAACACAGGTGAAATGATAGTCACTCATATCATTCCTTCAGATATAGCATCCACATATACATCCATTTCTGCTACTAATACTCCAGTTTCAGCAGACATACCATAATTGTCTGTTGCTGGAGAAATTTTATGAAAGAAAATACACAAATCTGTAACAATAAAGAAGTTTGCGATCCAGGGGACAGATCAAGAGCTAAGAACCATAAATGATACTAACACAATAGATTACTAGTTTTGTAGTGGGCTCTACTCATGTCAGAATCATGATAGCAACCTTTCAAACTCATGCAGCATATATAAAGCAGATTGAGTAGAGAAAATGTAAGCAAGGTATTTATCAAACAATATGTTCAAGTGTAAACTGTGAATGGCAAGTGTGTAAAGCATGAATGGTTACTGTATTAATCATCCCCATGTCATTTTGTACTGCTTTATATGTCGCATATTGTCCAAAAATGAATCTCCCTTTGCTACATCGAAATTCACTGACTAGAAGCACAACAATATTATTGTAAAACATGAAAATAGAGAAAAACATTGAAAGTACATGACTACATATTTGATAAGGCATAAAGAACTCAAAGTGTAGATTCTTTATTACTTGAGCAATATCATTCAGAGCAGGAATATTGGCATAACGTGTTGACAAATGGTTTCTGTCATTCATTTTCTGCCTTCAGATGTTTGTCATTTTGTGTAGAAATTCAGATTATTGGATCACTAAAAATGGCAACTATTTAGGTATACTAAAGCTGCTGAGTAAATTTAACCCTTTCTTGGAAGAACATCTCAGAATGTAAGGAAATCCTGAAAAATGGAATCTTTCATATTTATCTGCAAATATTTGTGAGTAATTTGTTGAATTAATGGGACAACAGGTTCTTTGTATTATTCTTGAAGAAGTAAATGAGTTCAATAAGTGCAGATCCCAGTTCAAACATCTCACACACAGATCAACTGACATTTACTGTCTAATACATTAAAGGCTGTGAACCTGTGGAAAGCTTTTTGATGTTAATCTCCATCTTTTCTCATGCAGTAAAGGATCTAACAGATTCTATGGTAGATTTTCTTAATGAGAACAAAATTCCACTATCAAACTGCTGTGATCAGACATACAATAATGCCTCAAATATGTCTGGACAGTATATTGGATTGCATGCATGGATTCATCAAATAAATAAGTTTGCCATCTATGTCCCCTGTGCTGGACACAACCAAACCTTAATGGGAGTGAAAGCAGAAGATTGTTGTCTACAGACTGTCAAATTCTTTGACCTTGTTCAGCATCTGCATACATTTTTTGTTGTTTCTACTCATCACTGGAATCTATTGACATTATCTCTAGAAAAAGATTTGTAGTCAAGTGTCTGTCTAACATATGATGGTTAGCACATTTTGATGCTGTTCATGCTCTGTTTGGAGGTTTTGAGAAGATGAAACATGCTCTCGATTCTCTATCAGCTGACAATGAACAGCAAGTGAATACAAGGTGAGAGACAGAAGGATTAAGCCAAAAATGGAAAACCCGGAAACAATTTTTTTTACAATTTTTGGAATGACATATTCGAAAAAAATTGAACAAAACAAGCAATGTCTTGCAATCAAAGAATGAGAACATCCTTGTTGCCACAATTCTTCTTGAGTCTATGAAAACATATTCAGGAAACTAGAGGCAAATTTAGTGAATAGGAATTTGAAGCCAGCAGTATGTGTCTAGATACAGATTACAAAGATTAAAAAAAATCAGGAACAAAAACAAAGTGTGCATCTTAATAAATATGATGGATCAGCAGAAAAGGTACTTTTCTGCTGATCCATCATATTGTTCGAGGTGAAAACTTTTCTTCCTATTGTGAACACTCTAATCTTTGAACTGACAAAATGAGCAGAAGCTTATTCACAGATTGGAAATTTATTTTCTTTCTCCAGTGAATAAAAAAACTATTCTGATACACTAAAGTGAAAGTGTGAATATCTTACTAATATGTATCACATAGAACTGAATTAAGATGACCTTTCAAATGAATGTGAGCATCTCAAGCACTACATGGCTCTTGATGAAAATTATGAGACTCTTCCTGCACTGTACAGAAAAATAACTTTGGACAATTTAAAATCCGTATTTCTGAATGTTGAAATACAGATGGTGACCATCTGTATCAAAGAACATTATTATTCATAACTGAAACTTATAAGAAAAATTTACTTTGTAGCACAATAAGGCATCATTGTTTAAACTGGCTTTCACTCATGTGCATCAAAAATGGCATCCTATTCTAAAAATCATTGCCTTCAAGCCAACAATAAAGCATTTAAGAAATGCTGCAAATGCTTGTTATAATAAGTAGTTTTAAGCAATTTCATACTGTGCCATCTAACCTGTGTTGCATACTGAGTATTATTGCATTTTTCAAGCCTTGTGTATTGTTCAAATGTGTCATGATGTTTAATTGTTGCTGTATAGAATGTTATTAATGCTTTAACACAAGTTTTGTTGAAGTGTCAATGAAATGAATAAAGGTTTAATATTATCAATCATTTGTTTATTATTTCTGTGATTGGTTGTTGTTGGAGGCTCAGCACATTCAGTCAGTTAAGTGCCATACGTGATACACACTTTAGGCAATCATGTCTTGAAAGAGACATGACTGACTGGGCAGAAAATTATCTCGCAGTAGGTTGCCATTGCTTTCTGCTGTAGACTGGTTGCCAGCCAAGACTATAGAACCAAGTCTAACTTATTATATAACCCATAACTGGAGGAAAGAGATTGATTAATACCTTTCTTAAATGTATTTGTGCATAAGTGAATGCAAGGAATTCAACTGGAATTTGAACTCGGCTCCCCGATTTCTCATTCTGTATATTGGTTTGCCAAAATTGGGCCCAAAATGCTGTTAAGACAGCACCGTGTCTAACTTGAGAAGTTGAAATATATGGTTGACTCATATTTTCTAAAACAGTGGGAATAATTAATACTTGTAACAATCCTGATTCTATAATATTGTAATATTAAATGTAAAAATGGGGATTTTAGATGCCTTGTAATATAGTAGTTTTTAATTCATGTTAATCTGAAATACAGAAGAAAGATTTTACGTATATATGTGTGTGTGTGTGTGTGTGTGTGTATATATATATATATATATATATATATATATATATATATATAACAAAGATTAATGAAAATGGTTATAAACACCCAACAATTTGAAATGATTTGTTTGAACATTATTCTTGATCGATACTCATATTTAAGTAGATATTCTGTTTATAATCAAACAGTATTATATATTTAGTTTTATCACCCTGATTATATTTGATAAATTTTTGAGATGTCTAAGATGCACCAGATCACTTGGTGGTTTCCCCTATGTGGATAGGGATTGCATGTTCAAATCCTGCTAAATGACACACATTTTCGTAACAAGAATGTATTGTATATAATCAGTCTGTTAGAAATAAATATATAATACTGTTTGATTAAATACAAGTATTGATAAAAAATAATGTTCAAACAAATCATTTCATATATATATATATATATATATATATATATTGTATATGCGCAATGAGTAAATTGTCGCCATGTTATATTTTTATTTTGTTTTATTTTAGTTTGTTTTTGATTTTGTTGATTGTTGGGTAGTTAGGCACTGTCTGTGAGAAAGTGAGTACTATGATGTAACTTACTCTGTCAGAAATTTAGAAATGGCATACTTTACTGCTTCATGCCAGAACCTCCAATACAAACATTTGTGAGTGTTTGGGTGTCAATCTGAAAACTGTGCAGAGGATTTGGAAAGAGTTTGATGAACCTAATGGTGATTATGAAGGTGTTTAGAGTGATCACAGGTGATGGTGATTTTATGCCTATATTCATCTTCCCACAAGTTGTCAGGCTCAACATGGAGGACTACACCAAGAAGGTAGTACTGCTCTGGGATAAGAAGATGGCTGCTGGAAAACCATATATCTGGTAACAGGTCTCTGCACCTTGCTACACAAGCAGGAGGACCCAGTCATGGCTGTCAGACAATTTCTGGGACCACATTACTTCTTACATCTAGCCACATAACTCCCCACATTGTAACCCCCTTGATTATTATATATAGGGGCACAGGTCAGCAAAAGATCAACAAAATTTCTTGTATCACCAAAGATGACTTGAGACCATTCAGAAGAGTTGCTAAAGATTCTAAAGCTGTCTAGAGGCTGTAGTTGAAGCCAATGGCGATTTTATTGAATAAATTTCTTCTTTAGTATTTTAAAATATTTTTGTGTAATTTTAGTGAATATATCTGTTAAAATGTCACATTACTTTCATTTTTGTGTAATTTAGAAAATAATTGATCCATCTCATGCTCTCTGTGTGCAGTGTAGGTTGCAATCTTTCTTTTCTACAGGTTTAAAGATGACTGACAAGGTACTGTGTTTAAGCTTTTTAGTTAATTTTTCTTATGTTCTTTTATTTTTCCCCTCTTCTAGACATAATCTGCACAGAAATTGTCTATTTTACATGTCAGAGTGCTTTTAGCTATTATCAAATATGTTTTTTATTTTTATTTCTAATTAAATTTGTAGATTTTTATGTATGTATCTAGAATTACACAAACACAAGAAAAATTGAATAAAGAACTTAAATGCAGTACATTGTAATTCATCTTTAATAAAAGTTTAATGTATATATATTTTCAGAAGTTAAAAAATTATAACAGTCGAATTAAGTATTGTGTTTGGAAGAATTTTTTTTAGTTCAAATGCAAACTATTATGGCTTTCATTCTTGTTTAAAATGTTATTTTCTGACTGTTACATCTTTTCAGATAATTGTTTTAAGTCTTATCTTTTCAAAGACTTTTAATAGTATAATTTTTCAACATTATTTTTTACTAAAAGACACTGAATAAACATAATGAAGAATTAACCAGATAACCATAAATTGAAAAGTGCTATTTATTTGATGAATATATCTGTTGAATGTTTAAGTATATATTAGTTTCCACATTGTGTGTACAGAGAATGATGTTGGACACAAGAGATGTAAGCAAATATTTACTTATATTGAGAAAAGAAAAAAGCAAAAAAACAATTCAATTGCAAAGATAATTTATACTTAAATTTAAATTCTGTTTCAAAAAGAAATTATTGAAATAAACAGAAAAAGACACACCAAAATTTAAAAAAATATAAATAAATAAAAATAGCAGCAATAATTATAACAAAAATTAAAATTTATGAAATGATAGAAAGTGGTTCAAATGTTGATGGTTCTTCTGAACAGCAAGCTTAATTTTCAACCCTTAAAGTCAAACTTATCGATTTAACTCTGGATAGGTTTCCAGTTGAACCAGTATAATGTTACCAACTTTACTGTATTCACAAAGACAATACATTCTCTCTTTCTTTCACAGGTCAAGTAAGTAGAACAAGTTGGGGAGAACATTTACAGAGAAATGAAATGTGACCACTTCTCTAGCTGGTAATTGAGCACTTGTTTGATGACATGAGTCTTGGGCCATGGATACAGGCAAAAAGAGTTCAGTAACTATGACAACAAAGTTTAAGATCAATACAACAAGGATACCATTGTAAATTTTTATCCACTTTAGTGAGATTATCTTTTTCAGGAAAATTATATTCTTTGCCATCTTGTTTTTTGGTAAGCTTATATTAGATAAACTCAAACCAGAATAAGTAATATTCAATAAAACTATATAAGATTTTATTAAAAATAATAAAGCCAATTATTGGGAGAAATTTGTATACGGTCATTATTTCTGATGAGAATGTTTAGATACATATTGGGAAATAAGATACTAATATTAATAACCACCTGACAAATAAAGACATTCAAATATTTTGTGGCAAAAATGAATGTCTATGGTTTATTTCTAAAACCTTAGTAGCTTATTTTGTTTAACTTACCTCTTTTCACGTTTCCTGCTGATGTTACTGTACCACCTGGTAAAAGAGAAAAAAATTGTGTGAAGTAAAACATTAATTTATATTCTCTATTATTTATATAGTAAAGGGTAGGCTTTGTTATGATTACATATTGAGAACTTTAATACTGATGATTACAAAGGAGTTTTAAAGTGATATAAAAAGGTTCCTATTTTTAAGTAAGTTTAAGTAAGCAGTTTCAGAAACAGAAATATTTTTATGCATATTTTTAAAGCTTTTGTCATTATTGTTTTCATCTTTACATTAAATTAGATAATCTATTTTCTGAGAGAATTGATTTTTAGAAAGGTCACTCAGCAATTCTCAAACAAAATAAACACTTTTTGGAGGATGTTAGTTTTGATTCAGGAATTAAAATTCATAGATCTCTAACATATTATAATAACTGTTTATATAATTCTTATTATCTACAAATATTATCATGAAACTTGGTTTTATTCTTTTATTTACAAATGATATCAGTTATCCAGGTATGGTTTTCTTCATGTATAGTCTACTTATTTGCACCTTACATTGATAAGCATACATGTCTGCTTATAAATTCTAATTAATGTAATCAGTTCTTTTTCCATTTAAGTTTCTTAACTGACATTCTTCCTTCAAGAAAGTCATAGATGAGCAGAATCCTTATTGCAGACATAAACATGCTTTAACAAGATTTTTTTCTGTTAATGAAAAAGAGATGATATTTCTTTTTGAGATATGAAGTAATTTTAGACTCTTACCACAAATTTTACATGTGTATATAAAATAAATGCAAAAAAAGCCAAAATCTACTGAATATTAAAACCATTGAAGTCATTGTAGCATTTGAAACATTTCTTTCAAGACATATGAGAGTATAGCTTGCATTTGTTTTATTTTTCAAATATCTCTTCCTGTTCAGAAAACTTTATATAATTTTCATTTTTCCTTATAAAAAATGTTATTTTATAACAATTATCACTAATTAATCTATTTTTATACATAGATTGTAATAGAGACTATATTTGAAATGCATTGGAGAGATCTGAGTTACAGAGATACTCTAAAAATGAATTTTTCACAAATGATACATTTTGAAATGCAAACAAGATTGATAAATATTTTTCACTTCTTTGTAGATGGGGTTTATTAAAGCTCCTTAAAATATAAATAATGTTAGTGTTAATTATTTTTTCTTTTTCAAGTTTGATTTAATTTTTCTCAGAATCTCAGTAAACAAATTTTTTGAAAATTTACAAATTCTTTATTCCCTTGTGTAATAAGCTTTTCAGCTATGATTTCTAAGTTTATTCCCATCACTGTGAATTAGCTTCTCTTTAATCTCCTCAAATTATATGCATTTTTGCCAATATTTTAACTCAATCTAAAGCCTTCAGTCCAATCAAAAATATTTTCAATTAAACCTCTTATTTTTATAAGTGTTCCAGGTTCTTGATTTTAGTAAAAAAAGAAAAATAAAGGTTTGACTCGAGTTTCATATTGCTACATTAAACCCTATTAAATTTTTAACTTGATGAATGATTGAATGTTTTGAAGATCATATGATTTTATAGAAGCCTGCAGGGGAAAAATCCAGCAACATTGAACCGGTTAGATGTCTTTTTTTGTCAGCTAAACAATATCAAAATATAAGATGCAAAAGAAAGTTAATTAAAATCATGCATGAAGACAACCTTTTATATTTGAGTAAAAAAAAATTCAGGTGTCAAATCAAGTAAAATGCAGATAATGTGTGTGCACCCACACACACATAATTTATACATATAATTGCACATAAACATATTTGAAATAAGCCAATGTTTTTGTCAGTGATAAATTTAATATTAAAACATTTTGAATCTATTTCAACATAGGTTCTGAGTTATCTTTTCTGGCAAATTAAAGATTCTTAAACTATAAAAATAACAAATTAAAAAAACTGTTAATGATTCAAAATGCATTTGTAGTTCAATAAATATATTTGTAAAAATATTTATAGTTCACTCAAGAAAACAAATGATGAAGAAGTAACAATTACATCTTGCTGATATCATTTGTCAGGTTTAATAAATGGAAATATTTCACTAATAAATAACAAACTTGAAATTAATTTATCACTACAAAAATTTAGTTTCAGAATTATCATTCTTAGAGTTGTTTATACATGAGTAAAATGTATATATTCTGTTATATGTACTAGAAAGTTTGGCTTAGAAGAAAATTATTTCAGCCAACTACTACTGTTAATGGAATCCGGGTTCATATAATCAAAATTCTTAATTGATATATAATTTGCCAACACTTTATGTGATACAGAAATGTAGTTCTATAGAAAAATGATGAGAATACCTTGGTTAGAACAGATTAACAACAAGAAAGTTTTAAGAAAAATGTAAAATAAAGAGACAGTTGAAATTTCTATGAAACATAATAAGAGAAAAGGACTTAGAAAATTTGACCTCAGAAGATGGAAAGTGTGACACAGATCCGAAGGTGAATTGGCATGGCGAAGGAATTGGCATTCCAGAAGTTGAGTAAAGTATTAAGAAACCCAACAATTTTGCTCGAAACTAGGAAGAGAGTACTGGATTGATATGTGATGTCAGTTCTTCAATATGGCAGTGAATGCTGGACAATATCATCAAAGATGAAGGAACTGAAATGTGGTTTTACAGAAGGATGCTGCGAATATCATGAATCGAGCATGTGAACAATGATGAGGTTTTGGAAAGGATGGAAACAAAAATGAAATTAATACTGAGCATCAGAAAAAGACAACTAAAGTTCTTGCAATGAGGTAGGAGGGCTTGGAGAATCTGATACTAACAGGCCAGATAGAGGGGAAAAAAAGACAGGGGAAAGTATCGGATAACATATTTGAAGGACCTGATCAGGTGGATGACGGAACACTGGTTGCATGATGTAAGAAGAGAAGGCGTGCTCAGAGCCACTAGGGATAGGGAGATGTGGAAAGCCATGATCGCCTACGTCCTGAAAGGACAGGGCACATAGAAGAAGGAGGACAGGAATATTACTACAAAGGGTAGGAAGTTGAAGAAAGCCATGATTTGAAGGAACATGGCACATAGAAGAAGGAGGCCAGGAATATTACTACAAAGGGTAGGAAGTTGAAGAAAGCCATGATTTGAAGGAACATGGCACATAGAAGAAGGAGGCCAGGAATATTACTACAAAGGGTAGGAAGTTGAAGAAAGCCATGATTTGAAGGAACATGGCACGTAGAAGAAGGAGGCCAGGAATATTACTACAAAGGGTAGGAAGTTGAAGAAAGCCATGATTTGAAGGAACATGGCACGTAGAAGAAGGAGGCCAGGAATATTACTACAAAGGGTAGGAAGTTGAAGAAAGCCATGATTTGAAGGAACATGGCACATAGAAGAAGGAGGCCAGGAATATTACTACAAAGGGTAGGAAGTTGAAGAAAGCCATGATTTGAAGGAACATGGCACATAGAACACAAGGTAGGCATATTGTAATACATCAAGATTCCAAGTGAGGAAAACCACCTTGAAAACCAACATTCAAAATTCAATTATTTTTATCTGGAAATAAATATGAAATAGACTGATACAAATAGGAAGAATGCAACAATTTTAGCCACCAAGCACATTTCATATATCTAATATGTAAGATGATGGTACATGCATATTGAGTGTACTATTTTTGTTGCATTTATTTACTGAAAGTAATTTCTGTCTGAACAGTGGAATCGACATTATATAATGCTGCAGATTAAATAAAGTGTTCAGTTTGAAATTCCCTGAACATTACTCAGATAAACAGATAACTGAAGAAGGCTAGATAGTACAATGCCTGAAACTTTGTGATGATAACAAAAACAAATATGTTATTTACATTCAGAATAATGAAAGAATATTTCAAAAACTGAAGAAAATCAAACTTTGTTTATTAGTATGTAAAGCAATCTTTCTATTATTGAACCATAACTTGTTTAAAATGTTTTATTTGTATTTCATATATGTTTGTGCTTTTTCTTGAAACCTAACTTGTAGTTGTTTCAACTATGTGAACATATTTAATTCAATCAAAATTTGATTGAAAGGTTTTTATTCATTATATGTTTATATTTGTGTCAATCCATAGTAGGTGTATAATAAGTGGAGCAGAGCTGCTTTGTTGAATTGTTACCAAGTAATCCAACCATGACTCTGAAACTGATACTCAGATTATAGGACTTGGATTAGAATTATATTCTTCTCTGTATTTTCTCAGATTAGTATGAAACAAGTTCACATCTGAGGCACTTGGTGAAGATTTAACTCATTAAAGAACTGTTGTAACCTGCCTGCCATTATTCCATAGCAAGATAAACCCTTACAGGTCAAAATTTGAACTATCAGAATTTGATTATTTAGCATTATCAGTTAGTATCAAAAATTCTATAACCCATCAGGATCATAGGGGCACCACATATAATTGTGGCCAGGGAAAGACAGTCTGACAGAGCCATCTCTATTCAGGCTGGTTTGAACTCAAAGTTTATCCCTTTTCCTAGACTGGCTGCCCTAAATAGCTCAGTCTACCCTGCTATTTATCTTATGGCTGAAAGGAACATGGATTCATGCCTTTTTCTAAGGTATTTGTACTAAATGAATGAAAAAGAATTGGTCATAAATTGAACTTGGCATGCTAATTTCATTTTCATTGCTGATAACTGTTACATTATTTGAACAATCAAATTCTAAGGATATAAAATAGGATAGTTAAAAGAAAAATGATGAAGACAAGAATATATAAATTGAACGCAACCAAACGAATAATTACAATAACTGGCTATTTACAATATTTACCTGATTCAAATTGTTGTCTTCATCTTTATTATCATATTCATGATAATTGTACGCTCTGGCCTTATCCATTTGGAATTTCAAACTTAACCCTTTATTTCATCCATAAAGGGAAAATGTTGACATTTCAGTTTCAGTTAATTCCCTTCAGTAATTAAACTCAACAAGTTTTTGATTCCTCTGCTGTGGCCAGATACTGAAGTGACAACTCCAAATTCTAATGTATATCACTTGAAGAAGGCTAGAGTGTGCAATGGCCGAAACATTATGACTATGACACAAAAGATGAAGACTGAATGATGTAAATAGTTACAATAACTTTGGCTCTTAACAAATTTGATCAGTCAACAATTATTGGCATTTGTTATCCAGTTTTGTAATCAACTTCGTTTAAAAAAAAAATTGTTTATGTTTCTTTGTAAAAACAATAAATAATCATCACAGACAGAATAAAAACATAAAATCAAAGAAATTATTATTTTTCAAAATATATAGAATTCCAGAATTTGGTTATTCAATATAACTGAAGCCGAGTAACCAAAGGTGTGAAATATGAGAGCAATATTTTCTTTTCGTTCTTGTCAAATGTTGAGACGGTTTCTTGAAGAGGAATTTGACTTGTATGCCAAATAATAACTCTGCCTAATGTTGATTAGCTGTTGGATAACTTTGATCAGCCAGACAAAATTCAGTTCTGTTTCACTTCACAGAAAGCACACCTGCAGGGAAAGAGGAAATTCAAGAATAACTCACCTTTGAACTCTCTTCACTCACATATTTCACGAGTGTAGCTTTTAACATAATAAATGAAGAACCGTGACTGATGCCTGTAACAAGTTTGGTCAAAGTTTCGAACAAACATAAGTGTGTCTTCATAAGTCAAAAACAGATCTATAAAAATATATATCTGTTTGAAGTGTTTTGAAGTAAGAAAAAAGTAATAGATAGATTGCTAGTTCAAATAAAATTTTCCCTATGTGTTGATGTAAACTTTTCTTTTATTGAAATCTTAAAATTTTTTCTTAAGAATAGTGAAGTTTGTCAGGTAAATATTGTGTTTTACATTAAACATTTGATGTGTCAGCTCAAAAGAGAACAAAATTTAAGTTTTCCTTCTTGGTTTCATATTGTTAGGTTTTCATAAAATGTCGTAAAACTTTTGAGTTTACAGAAATTTTATATATTTTTCTTCTAAAATATTGAGCTAAATTTCTTTGAAATCCTCTGTATTTTCAAGTAGATGATTTTTCTTTTTTTAAAAACAATGTTGAATGCATCTTCCTGAATATTATAATTAAAAATTGTTCAATAACTGATTTTACAAATCAGATATTTACACCTGTTGCCTCTTGCTAACATTGGTTTCTGATAATTTCGGTAATTATTTTCTTTTATTTATGATTATTTAGTCTCCTTGGCAAGGGATAATGGTTAGCATAGCTAGTCTAGTTGACTGTTATTACTGAGTAGGCTATTTGATTCTTACTGGGTGCCTTGTATAAAATTCAAGCTTAAATAACCCAACATATTGTGAAATCAAATTTTAATTAGTTTCATTTGAGAATCTGGAATTAAAATTAAGCAATGTATTTTTGTATTTTTCTTGAACAGATGGCAGAATTTGAAAGCAAAATAAATATTTATGTTGATAGTATAGCTTAAATGTATTAACTTAATTAGATTTACACATTATTGCACACTGCAAAATCTGGTATTTATTATACTGATTCTATCAAGGAGAGATAATTTTTTTTTTTTTTTAATCATATCACCCTGAGCAAGGTGGTAAAGCCACTGATGTGCAGGTGGCTACATAAGAGTAAAAAGATTAATTAGAAGAGAGTGAAGACAAAGACAAAACCAGTTAGAAAGGAGCAAGAGAAGGATGGGAATACAGGTGTGATGACAGTTGCAAAGGTGAAGAAAAAGGAAAAAATATACAGGGTGGTGAAGAAAGAACTAGAGTCAAGTGGTTAATAGATGAGTATTGACATTGCATTTAAATTCCTGGAGTTTGTAGCCGTCAAGAAAACAAGAATATGGAAGTGACTTTCACAGGTGGGAAGTGCAATGAAAGAAACTGCAGGAGTAGAATTGTCATCTGCATTTGGTTAATTTACCTGTGAATGGGTGGAACCTAGTTGCCAATCTGGTTGCACGAGTAAACACCTGTTGCAGAGGCACCAGTGATTTAAGTTTGTTTGAGCAGAAGCCATGAAGAATTAGCAAGACAGGTGATAAAGATTGACATTGCAATTAAACTTTTCGAAAAATTGGATTTGAAAGAGATAAATGAATTGGGAAGCAAGAAACCAGAAGAGAGTTGCACAAGCAAGAAGTGTAATAGAAGAAACTGTTAACATAGAACTTAGTTACATCTAGCCATTTTAACTGTTAAATGTTGAGACGTTGCTGTCCATCTAGTACTGCACTTAAATTCATAAAGTCTAGGTGCTATAGAGAAAAGTTCATGAGAACAATCATTATGAAAGTATTGATAAAAAAGGCACAGGGAAGCTACGTTACAGTGATGGAAAAATGACTGCAGTTGAGATGCCAAGTCAGGATTAATAGCACTGCAGATTCTTCTTTGGGTTTATCAAGAATCTCTAAATATATAGCAGGATCACCAGACCATATCTTTCATCAATGTTCAAAGCAAAAATGAATAGTAAACTCATAAATATGAAAGATAAATTCTGATGAGGAAAAAATGTCTAGCAAGACAGTGGTAATCATCTGTTCAACCAGGAGACCTAGCAATTGATTCAATACAATCTTTCCACTTCATATCATTGAAAAACATTAGTAAAAGAAGATACAATGAATCACTTTCCTAAAGTTTATCGTCAGCCATGGCAAAAATAAATAAATAAATAAATAAAAGATTATAGCTTTATAAAAATTTAGTGTTAATTATAGGTTTCTACCTGTAACTCATTATTACTTTCCATCCTAAAAATGAGGCAGTGGATGTAAATTGGTTGAGGCATTTATGTGAGTAACTGTATGTATTCTTTTTAAGATTCACAAGAGATATTTTGATGGTTTATTACCATAACTGTTTTTAAGGAAGGTATAAAAATCCTTTTTCACAGTCTTTGCCAAAGTTATGAATATCAAGTTGTTCTTCTACTGTATGAATTGATCTACCAAGATGAGATACCAAGTAATGTATTTGATCCATAATTGGAAGAAGCAACAATTTATTTAGGTTTTTTCTTCAGTGCAATAGCATGAAATGAATGCTATAGCCACAATTAGTTTACTTCTCTTTGCCAGTTCAATTTTTTAATTTTATTTCTTTTAATATTTAGGACAATTTTTCACCATGTCTATTGATGTCTTTCATTCTCTTCCTTTGTTTATACTATTTACATTTGCTTATTTTTCCTGTTATTTCCGCTACTTTCTTGATTATAGTTACCACTTCGCTATTCATAATGTCTCTACTATTTGTCATAGTTGTCTCTATGCAATTTTCATTAAATCACAAAGCCTGTCCTTAATTTCTACTTGGAAATTCAGTGATGTTTCCTCAGACCTTATTAGTATAAGTTTTCTTTTTTGTTTCTCTCAATTTTAAAGTCAAATTTGACACTGCAATCTACCAAAATATGTGATCATTTCCAAAATTAACTTTTATTAATGATGGTTACATTTTTAATGGCATTGGTTTTATTAGTAATTATAGAGTCAATTTAATTTCTCTTTCCTCATTTCAGTTTTCCAAGTACATTTACAGCTATAAAAGTTACAAGCTTATCAGTAATGGATGAGTTGTTTATCTTACGATGATGTCCATTACTTCCATATATATGGTATATTTGATTTGGGTGTATATTGGCCTTGTGTAATTATTAAAAGAAAATGCAGTATGTTGAAAAATAAAGCTTTATATGAACCAATACAATAATACAGAAGGATAACATGAGAATTGAAGTTTCAAGAGTTCAAACATACAAGTTCTGGCATATATGAGAGACAGAAAGAATCTGGAAGGAAGTAAATATATACATGTATAAGTATATAGATGTGTATACAACCCAAAATGCCAAATACAGGTAGGGGATACTAGAATCGAGCAGGTAAAAAAATTTTAATACCTAGGAAGTGTTATAACAGGAGATAGAAAGTACAACACAGAAATCCAAAGGCGAATTGGCATGGTGAAGGACGCGTTCCAGAAGCTGAGTAAAGTACTAAGATACAGAAAAATTTACCTAGAAACAAAGAAGAGAGTGCTAGATTGCTATGGGATGTCAGTTCTTCAATACAGCAATGAATGCTGGACAATATCATTGAAGATGAGAAAAAACTTGAAGCAAGTGAAATGTGGTTCTACAGAAGGATGCTGAGGATATCATGGACCAAGCATGCGAGCAACGATAAGGTGTTGGAAAGAATGGTAACGAAAAGAAAACTAATAGTGAGCATCAGGAAGAGACAACTGAAGTTCCTGTGATATGCAATGAGGAAGGAGGGCTTGGAGAACCTGATACTGACAGGCCAGATAGAAGGAAAAAGAGACAGAGGAAGGCAGCGGATGACATATTTGAAGGGCTTGATCAGGTAGATGATGAAATGAGGATTGCGTGGAGTAACAGGAGAATACATATTAAGAGCCACCAGGGATATGGAGACATGGAAAGTTATGATCGCCTACGTCCTGAAAGAATAGGGCACATAGAAGAAGATTTAAATGTAGTAGCCATCTCTTAACCATGAAGTGAAGGAGGGTACGTTTGTTTTCAATTTGGCAAAGATGATTTCACTGACTAAGGTCACAAGCTAATTATGCAGATGTTATATTTCATCTCTGGGTATGTTACAATGACCACAACATTAGAGAATGGACAAAATTAATTAAATTGACTCATTTTGGTTGATTTTCCAAGTGGTTATATACACATTTATGGATCTTCTTCAAGAAGGGTAATTTGTTTCTCGCTGGCTCATAGCCTATATCCTGGTTGAGAATTCTGATTGGTTAGTCGAACTATTTTTATAAATTGTGAAATTTTGGTTTCTTCGTTATTTGTTTATTCCTTTTATTACATGTTGGTTGTGAAAACTTTTTGACTGTTTGGTCAAATTATGGCTTTGTTTGCTTAGCAATATTTATTATCTGTCTATTTTTAGAGATGAAAAATTTTTATTCATTTCTTTATCATCATATATAATTATTCTTTTGAAGCAATATATTAACAATTGTTATTTTATGTCTTTTTCAAAAATTAACTAACATTTCACCTATAATTTCTCTTAACTATTTCAAATTTTCTTACATTAGATTCTCTCTTTTCTTGTTCCAACTTTTGTATTGATGTTACTCATCAAAATGCATAATTTATTGTGCATTGAGTATTGCTGTCACATCTTATCTGGTACTTCTGCTATAAATCTAAAGATTCTTAACAAAATTCAAACTAGAATCTGCAGTTTTATTGTTTCTGACCTGGCATCTTGGTTTCAGTCCCTTTCACACTGTTGCAATGTAGCTTCATTGTGCCTTTTCTATAAATATTTTCATAGCAACTGTTCTGATGAGATTTTATCTGAATCAGTCAGTTAAGTGCCATACGTGACATACACTTGGGTGATCATGTCTCGAAAGAGACATGACTGACTGGGCAGAAGATTATCCTGCAGTAGGTTGCCATTGCTTCCTGCAGTAGACTGGTTGCCAACCAAGGCTATAGAACCCAATCTGTCCTGTTTTTTAACCCATGACTGGAAGGAATAGACGGATTAATACCTTTCCCAAGGGTATTGCGCATAAGTGAATACAAGGAATTCAACTGGAATTTGAACTCGGCTCTCCAATTTCTCGTTCCAAGTCAATATCCACTGCGCCACAACGCACATTTGGCATTATCTGAATACATTACTAAATTGGCAACTAACTCTCATCTTTTTACTTTTCACTTGTGCAACTCACTTCCAGCTTTTTGCTTTCTTGTCAATTATAATTTTCAAAAATTTAAATTCAATGATCATCTTCTGTCTTTCTAAAACCTGTTATTTTATTATTCTTCCTCTTCAATAATTTTTTCTCAGTTCCTTTCACACTCAGTAACCTTTTACGTATTAGTGGCTATATCAGCTTGCTTGGAGTGAAATTATGAAAAAAATTTAGTTACTTAAGTTGAAAGAGTTTTTGCTCTTTGCATTTGCATCTTGCTAACACATACCACATACAAAGTGATCAGTTACATTAATAGTGTTTCCTATTTGTAGTCTTCAAATAGATTCTGAATCTTTTCTGCATATATCTTCATATTTGTCATGCTTATTCAATGTATGCAATGGCTAGCTACTCTTGTTTTCTAAGTACACTCATATGCTATGGCAGCTGGCAATCCCTGTTGAAGACATGTTCAGACACGTTTGAATTTGTCTATATTTCTGAGATGAGATATTGTAATTATTTATATTATTTCCATTGTTTGGATTGTTGTCCTCATCTTTGTCAAATTCACTGTTTTTTGGTTGTTTTTCAGAATTTTGAACTGAGCCATTTGTTTCATGTACTGGAGTAGAGTGTTCTAGTTTTGTAAAAGGCATGGATTGTGGAACTTTTTATCCAAGTTCATAAAAATTTTTGGTTTATATACTAGGCAAAATAGGAGATAAAAGATAATAATATAATCGCACAATTAAAACCATATTTTATAATAAATGTCGCAATGGAATGAAGATTCTTTCTTAACATAGGTTTTAACAACATCAGATATTTTCCTTTCAAAACATGGGTATTTTTACATTTGACTTAAAAAAAGCACTTTATATATCGCCATTGCCAATATCATTATTCTTGCATATTCTGGGTTAGTCTATTGCATTCACTTTTGATAAGTGCATTTGGGAAATATCTGAATTTGTCTTTACAGTCCCCCACTAACTATGGGTTAAATATATGACATACCATTTTGTAATAAAAATATATGGATAGGATGTGCGTTGTGGTGCAGTGGATATCAACTTGGAATGACAAATTGGGAAACCGAGTTCGAATTTGAGTTGAATTCATTGCATTCACTTACACACAAATACCTTTAGGAAAGGTATTAATCTGTCTCTTCCCTCCATTTATGGGTTAAATAATAGGACAGATTGGGTTCTATAGCCTTGGTTGGCAACCAGTCTACAGAGAAAGCAATGGCAACCTACTGCGGGATAATCTTCTGCCCAGTCAATCATGTCTTTTTCGAGACCTGTTCGCCCAAGCGTGTATCATGTATGGCACTTAACTGAGTGATATATATAGAAGTGGGTTATAAAAGGTTTTAATCTGACTGAATTAACAGATATTAGAATTTTTACAGAAGGTAGCTGAAGAGAGTGACAAAAAAGGACTATAAATAAACTGCAAGAAAACCGAATGCATGGTCATCAGCAAAAAGGGCAGCCCAAAATGCCAATTACAGGTGAAGGACTCTAAAATCAAGCAGGTACAGAAATTTAAATACCTAGGAAGTGTTCAAACAGAAGACAGAAAGTGTGACACTGAAATCCAAAGGCGAATTGGCATGGCAAAAGAAGCATTCCAGAAGTTGAGTAAAGTATTAAGAAACAGGAAAATTTCACTAGAAACAAAGAGGAGAGTACTGGATTGCTATGTGATGTCAGTTCTTCAATATGGCAGTGTTGGACAATATCTTCGAAGATGAAGAAAAAACTTGAAGCAACTGAAATGTGGTTCTACAGAAGGATGCTGCTAATATCATGGTCCGAACATGTCAGCAATGACAAGGTTTTGGAAAGGATGGAGATGAAAATGAAATTAATACTGAGCATCAGGAAGAGACAACTAAAGTTCCTGGGACATGCAATGAGGAAAGAGGGCTTGAAGAACCTGTTACTAACAGGCCAGATAGAGGGAAAAAGAGACGGGGAAAGCAGTGGATAGCACATTTGAAGGACCTGATCAGGTCGATGATGGAACGAGGATTGCATGGTGCAACAGGAGAAAATCTGCTAAGAGCCACCAGGGACAGGGAGATGATGAAAGCCATGATCAGAAAGGACATGGCACATAAAAGAAAAAGAAGAATCTTCACATCATTAGGCCAAGAAAATCTCAGTCCCCACTTATAAAGTATGGATTTAAAGTATTAAAATCTCTGGTAGAGGATATGGCTTACATGTTTCAAAACTCAAATATCTAATTCTCAACTACAGTCTGTTTATATCTACTTTATGCTGTATATAAATTTGAATTCTCTAAGTAATTTCTTAGAATAAATTTCTTTTCAACTCACTCAACTATGGGTTAAATACCAGTAAAGTTTAAACTGTCTAGCCTTGTATAGCAATTAGTCTAAGAGAAGTAAAACTTCCAAGTCATGATGACAGCAACAGGAAACCACTACACTGTCTTTTCTAGGAATGCATGACAATTTATAAAAAGTCATATATGGAAAGACATATGTGATCATCTCGATCTTGAAAAGGCTTAACTATCTAATTGCTAACCACAATCTGTTTTGGCTGTTCATATAAATTTGAATTCTCCAAGAGATAGGCACTGATCTTATAAAGTTATTCCTTAAAATTCCAACAAGCTGTTCCTCAAACATCTGTATCATATAGAATCAGAGCCTCTTTAGTTTTCTTTCTTTTGCATCATTACCAGAGGACATTTATAGCCAGTTGCTTGTCAATGTAGAGAAACTGATTAAAAACAATTTAACCTTAATTAGCATAGATTTCTTCTTTTCCAAGAAAATGACCCTTTGAGAATTTGTTGCTCCCCAGTGCATACTATGTGTTATTAGATTTTAAATAAATAATTTTTCTCCTTCTGTAGTATGATATTTCATCCAATTTAACAGTTATTTCTAGCCAGTAGTTTATTAAATTGATCATATAATTAAAAAAAAAATCTTATGAATATATAATCTTCATAACTGGAAAAACAAATGAAATTAGAAAATAAAAACAAAAAGAATTGAATATGAAAATACTCTTGTGAATTAAAAACAATTCTCTTGAATAAATATCTCTTAAAATTTTGCCATTTCAAAAACTATGTCCATTTTTTAATCAAAGAACATTATTTAGTTTAGTTTTCATAATATAAAAACTAGAGTTTTCAAATTTTGGTAGACTGTGAATTTTAAGAATTCACTAAATTCTACGATTTACTAAAATCCAAATAAAGGGTTATTTATTGCTTTGAAAATAAAATTATTATAGGTATTTACTCATCTGTCAATTCAAAATATATCAGTTTCTATACACTACCGGTCATAATTATTAGGCCACCCCAGTGTTTTAAAAGAATTCTGTATGTCATACTATTTTTCAGTATTTATTGCCAAGTGAATAATTGTAAATTAAAATAGAATGTTTTTTGTCACTAATGCACAATAACATGTGCATCAAATGAATTTATAAATACTTAATAATTATCTATATTGCAGTTTCATTAATGAAAGAATGAAGAAGATTTAGGGTGATTCAGACAAGTTCATCTTTGCTTCCTTGCCTTGTAAAATTTTGCAAAATAATGATAACAAAAGAACCATTCTATTTTCATTTGACAATAAATGCCAAAAATAGTATGAAATATGTCATTCTTTTAAAAAAAAACTGGGTTGGCCTAATAATTATGGCCGGTAATGAATGTTGGACAATATCTTTGAAGATGAAGCAAAAATTTGAAGCAGCTGAAATGTGGTTTTACAGAAGGATGCTGCAAATATCATGGATTGTGAGCAATGATGAGGTTTAAGGATGGAAACAAAAAGAAAATTAATACTGAGCATCAGGAACAGACAGCTAAAGTTTTTGTGACATGCAATGAGGAAGAAGAGCTTAGAGAACTTGATACTAACAGGCCAGATAGAGGGAAAAAGAGACAGGGGAAAGCATCGGATAACATATTTGAAGGACCTGATCAGGTGGATGACAGAATGAGGGTTGCGTGACATAACAGGCAAAAACATGCTAAGAGCCACTAGGGATAGGAAGATGTGGATAGCCATGATCACCTATGTCCTGAAAAGACAGGGCACATAAAAGAAGGAGAAGAAGTGTGTATGTATATATATATATATATATATATATATATATATATATATATAATGATATTTATTTTTATATATCAAGAACAGTATTAAGGAAAATGCATGATAAAATAAAAAAAGTTTACTGGTGATGCATTTTATCCTTTAGAGTTTCACTGGACTAGATTTGTTATGTTCATACAACTACACATGCACATGAAAGAGTGGGGTGAGAATTTTTTCTTTTTACCCAACCAAATCCATTTAGAGTATTTTCCTTTTTCTTACTATCATTTTTGTAAACATGTATTCAATGCTGTGATATTAGAAGATCTGCTAGGAATAGTGAAATGGTGTAAGAGCCATGGCACAAATTTAATGTGGGTGCTCTTACAGTTAAGGTACTCTCAAGACATTTACATCATATTGAATAATTTTGTCCTTTGATCAGAAAGGAAATTTTTATGTCAAAATTGTGGTCACTCTTGTTATTGTTGGAAGGCAATGCATTTGACATAGTATTTTGTAAAATGTTTCTTTTGTGTTCATAGAATATTTTATTTAGATTCCTTGAGGTTTTTTCTGTGACTGAAGTAAATGCATCCTTCATGTTTTAGCTTATTGTTTTGTTTAGTACTGACAAAGTTTTATTGTTTTAGATATAGAAGTAACAAATTTTATGTCGACTTTACATAAATTCTTTTGTATTATAGATGTGATAGAAATAATAGGCAGAATAATATTTTTTTTTATTCATTGAATTTCTCAGGAGGAGCCATTTTGTTTTGGAATATTTTATGTTTTTTTTTTTTTTCAGATTGAATATAAAATAATTAGGGTTCTGGAAAAGTTTGTAAGTGTTTGTATGTATTTCTCTTTGTGTAAATAATCTAATCTGCATATTTTTAGTACTTAGTTAGAATTCAATGATTATTCTGGGTTTTATTTGTTGTTATGATGAGAATAGAAATGTATAAGGTTGTTTTCATTGGTTGATTTCTGGTGGGCACTGAATTTTAAACCATTGTTGATATGGTGTAGCTTGATATCTAGCAACGGTATAGAAGTGTTCTTCCATTTCATCTGTGAATTCAATTGTGTTTGACTTTTAGTTGATCTACTAGGTCAGGTAAATCAGAATCACAAGGATATGTAAGTAAAATATCATCAATATAATGGAAGTATATTGATTGTTTGAATAAAACATTTTGGAAAGGACTAGATTCAAGAAACTTGAAGAAGATACATGCCACCACACGACTGAGAGGTGATCTCATCGGTAATCCACATCTTTGTAATAATCATAATTAGACATGAAGTAGCATTGATTGGTGATGATATGGCAGATTCTTATTATTTTAGCTGTTTGTGGAGAAAGTTTTATTTTTGATTGTGTTAGATGTATTTTTAAAATATTTAGGTATTTTTTTAACTGTGATGTTGTGTGTAGAGGGATTTTATATCTAGACTAGCCATGTATTTGTTAGTCATGTTGTTTCCCTTGGTTTTTCAAACTAGAGGACCTGAGTTCTTTATATATTCTTTTACTGTCAAACGAATAAATTCTACTCCAGCAGCTTCTTTTCTCGCACTTCCCACCTGTGGAATTCCCTTCCATTTACTTGTTTTCCTGACAGCTATAATCTCCAAAAATTTAATTATAAATTCAATAATCATCTCCTATCTCACTAACCTGCATCCTCTCTCTCGTGCTCCTTTTTCTGTCTACTCCACTTTCATCAGTATTCTCATCCTTCTCTTATCCACTTCCTGACACCCCCCTATAACCCGTCACTCTTTCTCATAACTTTCCTTCTATGTAACCCCCTGCAAAACAGTGGCAGTAAAATGCCTTGCTTGAGGTAATATGATTATAAAAATATGAGATAAAATGATTGTTCCAAGAAGAAGGGTTAGAATTTTTACTATGGCTTTCACAGTTTACGGTAGGTATGCTGTCTATCCCTGAGATTATTGTGTTCATTGGGATACCAGTTTTGTGGATTTTAGCGAGTGATATTCTATAAGTCTATACCATGATTTTGTTTTCATTTTTAATTAGTTTCCTGATTTCTTTGTAAAAGTTTGGTATTTTGGTAGTTATTTCTTGTTTGTTTGTTTTTTTATGTGCGTCGATATTGCAATACCAACACATATGAAAAAAAATAAATAAGAAAAATATTTCACTCACTACTAAGCGATTCATTCTGTCACATTTTTCTGCATGTAAAATGCAATTCTGACTTCTTGGTTTTTTGTCAAATACATTCTTCAAAAATTTAAATGCAAGGTGATGATGTTCATCAATCTTCTTGAATCCTGTATTTTTATTCCCCTTTTTCTCCTTAGCTTTGCATCTTAGCGAATTTATTGCCTTTCATGAAGTTTGATAACATATATGTATAAATTGATACTTCCTGATGTAAATGGCTTCATATGTGTAAAATTATATGTAAGTAAATAAATGCATATTTTTTCATGATTGCATATTTCTTGCCATCCTAAAATATCTATATAAATATATATCTTTACGTCGTATATATTGTTATATTTATGAAAAATGACATATATTTGTACTTGTTTCTATGTGCATATACATTTCTTGTACAATTTTTTATTTTATATAAACTTATACATTTTGTTCATAAAATTATAAATATATTGAAAACCATCTGAAAATGAATTTTTATTGCAAATTATTGGGCAGTTAGCAATTGTAGCAAATCTTTCAATATGCTTTTTCATAATTTCAGAAGAAATTTTAGAAACCAGTAAACTGAAAATTAAGCTGAAAGTTTCTAAATTTATAAAAATTACTGAAATCAGATTTTTGGTGGCTTATGACCATATCATGTTAAAACAATGGTTCCTATACAATCACTGAAGTTAAACAATATCAAACCTGGTCAGTAATTAGATGGGTGACTATTTGGGAATACTAAGTGTTATAAGATTGGATGTGTAGTGGTGTAAAGGATAATGGCTTGGAAATGTTAATCAGAGACTTGAGTTTCAATTCCCATTGGGTTTGTTATATTCACTTATGGGTAAAGACCTTTAAGAAAAGTATGAATTCACATTTCATCCCGGCTATGAGTTACTTATTAAGATTTCTATTACTAAATTCATTATTATCTTCAGAAAAATAAAATTGCATACAAAATATTTAGACTTTGGTATTAAATAACCCATAGAAGTTGATATGCTTCTAATCAAAAACAACCAACCATTTATAATTTTAATATGAAGGCAATGGAAATGGTTCATTTCTAGAAATGGCAAGGTGAGTTCATGCTGCAAAGGTTCTAGCTAGTGGGACTAGTAAAGATTTTGGCTATGGTAAACAAGTCATCAGTTATAAGAGCATGTAAATAATCTTGAACTCAATCTTGGCTGGAAAGTGAGGATTGAGCAGCCCCATTCCTTCTATTGCTTCTTCTTCTAAGTTACTTGTCATGAAAGGACATGAATGATGATGGCTCTCCACAACTTCCTGTCTTTTATAACTTTGAGTAAGATTTGTCTTTTTAATATCTTTTCTAGTCATGCAGTTGAATTCCTTACATTCACCTACATGCAAATATCCTTGGGAAAAGTGTTAATCCATTTCTTCTCTTCAGTTATGGATTAAATACCAGGGCAGATTGATTTCTATAGCCTTGGTTGGCAACCAGTCTAACACAGAAAGTAATGGCAACCTGCTGTGGGAAAATTGTCTGCTCAGTCAGTCATGTCTCTTTCAAGACTTGATTGCCCAAGCATATATCACATATGGCAATTAACTGACTAGTCACTGTCATGCTAACCATTGACACAAGCTCATTAGCTAGATTATTCGCTACTTACCTCTATCTCTCTTGCCTTTGATGTGTTCTGTAAATGTAAACTTCTCTAAATGTTCTTTCCTCATTATGTATCTTAGAAATTTCAGTCTCCTTTGGATTATACTGGTACAATGCTTAATTTTTTGTCTTATCTGACTCTTATAAAGATAAGCATAAGGAATCAGGCACTTCTTGAATTCTGACTCTTATAAAGATAAGCATAAGGAATCAGGCACTTCTTGAATTCTGACTCTTATAAAGATAAGCATAAGGAATCAGGCACTTCTTGAATTCTGACTCTTATAAAGATAAGCATAAGGAATCAGGCACTTCTTGAATTCTGACTCTTATAAAGATAAGCATAAGGAATCAGGCACTTCTTGAATTCTGACTCTTATAAAGATAAGCATAAGGAATCAGGCACTTCTTGAATTCTGACTCTTATAAAGATAAGCATAAGGAATCAGGCACTTCTTGAACTGATAAAATAGAGCCATCTTTTTTTCAGCATCTTTAGCATTAGATTAAATATAAGAGCTGCATTTGAGCAACTCTCATATTTGACTGCAGTTCAGAGGAAATCCAAACTCATCTATTTATAGCAATCTACTATCATGTTAATAAAATTTGCTGTTTGGTTTGAGGAAGGTTTTGTGTCATAAATTTATTTAACCAACCTCTGAATAGATTTTATTTTTTATTTACACATGCATGAAAAATAAAGTTATAAAATTGACTGTACTTCTTTAGCATGGAACTAACCATTAATTTCTTGCATGACAAGCAGGTTTACTAAATACTCTACTACAAAAGTCTTGCCTGTAGAATCACTTTATTATATAACTTAAAATATGTTTGAGTACTTGCTACTGAATGAGAATTGTCAAGGTAGGTTTAGAATTATGACAATGAGATTTAAGTATAATTAACACCTCATTTCTTACATTACACTCACACATAGATTCTGCAGTGGAGTATTGTGATGCAGCTCCCAACAGCACTAGGTCTTACTGCTGTGGTTCCCATAGCAAGAATTCTTCTAGGCTGGTTGCCATTCAAGGCAAAAGAGCCCAGTTTGCCTTTCTGTTAATCCATAGCTAGGAGGAGAAGAGATGTTTCTCAAGGGTATTCGCACATAAGTGAATATAACAAATTTGATTGGTATTTGAATTAAACTGCCTTATTTTTCATGCTGAACAACTACAGAAGGATGCTGAGAATACTATGACCTTAATGTGTAAGTCATTACAAAATTTGAAAGAAAATGGAAACAAAAAAGACACTTATATTTATCAGAAACGGAGGATTAAAATTTCTAGGGAACAGAATGTGAAAAAAGGGATTGGAAAATCTGAGAACATATTGATGGCAGAGGATAACAACACATAACCTAACTAATGAGCTTGTGTAAATGGATTCTAGGACTTAGGAGAGATACAAAAAGACAAAGTTTATTATGAACTACAAATACATGAAATTGTGGATACATATGATCACCAATGGAGTATAGAAGAATACTAATCCATTGCAGCACCAACACATCTGCATGTAATTGCTTAGATAACATCTTTTACCTGAAACTGAGAAAATTCCCCACTTTTAAAATGATCCTGAGATAATTTCTAAATAATATCAACTTCAGACACAGTGGAGTAATAGATAGTGGCTTGAATTGAAGAATTGGAGAGCTGAGTTCAAATTCCAGTTGAATCCATTACATTCACTTACATGTTAATACCTTTGGGAAAGGTATAAATCTATCTTTTCTCTCACTAGCTATAGCAGGAAAGACTGGGTTCTATAGCTCTGTGTGGCAATCAGTCTAGGAGAAGAAAAAACTCTTAATTCAAAACCAGCCTAGAGAGGGTTGAACTCTGTCAGACTGCTGTACCCAAAGAAACACCCCTTCTACTGTGGCTGAGTACATGGGGTGCCCCTATAACTTTAATGAGTCATGGGATAAAAATAATTAAAAAGTGGCTAATTCTTATATTTTTCATGTCTTTCATGATGTGAGTGATAATAGCTCTCTACAACTTCCTGTCTTTTGTAGCTTTCAGAAAGTTTTGTCTTTTCACTGTGCCTCCTAATCCCTATTTGCTTAACTATACAAACTCATTAGGTCGGTAATTTACTGCTTTCCTCTGTCCCCTTTGCATTCAACATGTTTTGTGAGAGTCAAATTCTTAAAGCCTCATTTCTCATATGTCCAAGAAACTTCATTTGTATTAGAAAAGCTAAATAGCAAACCTAATTTACTCATTTAATGTGCTTTTTCATGTTAGGAAGATACATACTAGTGTGCTAAGAACAAATTTTATTTAAACTTTTGTTAATACACATTCTTCTTAAACATAACTAAATAAATTCTCTTTTGCTTTTAACCTTGAAATGCATCTAAAGATAATTTAATAGACAGTTCATGCTATTTATTAACATCTATCACATTCTACAGTTATCCAAATTTCATTTTCAGCGTTGATATGTACAGGGTGTAATTTTATATTTGCAGTTCATGGGGATTTTATATAAACTGTTTATTTTTCATCCACTTTACACTGTGCAGAACTGCGAATAGTGAGGATCACAGAAGTTATAAGTTTTCATCTGATGCAAATAGTTTCTGAAAATTACCTAGGATCTTTGGATTTTCCTGCAGACATTAGGGTGTATCAAAATTTTATTTATCAATAGAAATACTAGTTCCTTTTTTATCTCCTGCCAGAACAGTGAGCTTCAGTATTTCTCACAACTGTTTCTAAGCATTTGTTATCTTCTTTTATGTGCTAAGTATCTTCAGGATGTGCGTTGTGGTGCAGTAGATATCAATAGAAATACTAGTTCCTTTTTTATCTCCTGCCAGAACAGTGAGCTTCAGTATCTCTCACAACTTTTTCTAAGCATTTGTTGTCTTCTTTTATGTGCTAAGTATCTTCAGGATGTGTGTTGTGGTGCAGTGAATATCAACTTGGAATGACAAATCGGGGTGCCGAGTTTGAATTCCAGTTGAATTCTTTGCATTCACTTACGCACAAATACCATTGGGAAAGGTATTAATCCATCTCTTCCCTCCAGTTATGGGTTAAATGACAGGGTTTTGTAGCTTTGGCTGGCAACCAGTCTACTGCAGAAAGCAATGGCAACCAACTGTGGGATAATTTTCTGCCCAGTCAGGCATGTCTTTTTCGAGACATGATCACCTAAAGTGTATATCACATCTGGCACTTAACTGACTGACCTTTGGGATATATCGAATCACAGATCTGCACAAATGCTTTCCTTTTGTAGTTCTAAGTAACTTTTGGCTCTTTACAATTCCTTTTTTCACCCATTCTGTTATCCAGTCATGTTAAGTAGGTTGCATGCTGTTTCCATCTGCTACTATTATGTTCAGTATTTCTCATGTATGTTAAATCCTCTAGTCTATATTTCCTCATTATTTGACAGAAATATTTTGTGCTGTTAAGAATATTTCTGTCAATAATAAATCTTGGTAGGTCTTCTTGTACTCTATATATCATTATACTGTACATCTTGTATTCTATGGATCGTCATACTGTACATCTTGTACTCTATGGATCGTCATACTGTACATTTTGTACTCTATGGATCGTCACACTGTACATCTTGTACTCTATGGATCGTCACACTGTACATCTTGTACTCTATGGATCATCACACTGTACATCTTGTACTCTTAGGATCATCACACTGTACATCTTGTACTGTATGGATCATCACACTGTACATCTTGTACTGTATGGATCGTCACACTGTACATCTTGTACTGTATGGATCGTCACACTGTACATCTTGTACTCTTAGGATTGTCACACTGTACATCTTGTACTCTTAGGATTGTCACACTGTACATCTTGTACTCTTAGGATTGTCACACTGTACATCTTGTACTCTTAGGATTGTCACACTGTACATCTTGTACTCTTAGGATTGTCACACTGTACATCTTGTACTCTTAGGATTGTCACACTGTACATCTTGTACTCTTAGGATTGTCACACTGTACATCTTGTACTCTTAGGATTGTCACACTGTACATCTTGTACTCTTAGGATTGTCACAATGTACATCTTGTACTCTTAGGATTGTCACACTGTACATCTTGTACTCTTAGGATTGTCACAATGTACATCTTGTACTTTTAGGATCATCATACTGTATAGGTAAAATAAATCCAGTGAACAGAAGATAAGAGGTTTTCTTTTTTAACTCAATATGCTGTGACTTTGAGTAAACTATTTTACAATCATGTGAAATGAGATAACTTACACATTGCTTATATATTCCATTTTTTTTGTTTAAAATATGTTACGTTTTTTTTTGTTTGTTTTTTTGCTAGTCACCCATTATTGGAAGGTTTAAATTCTTTATAACTCATTGCAGTGTCAGTCTCAGTTTCAGAGAACCATTGATCTATTCAACTTTAGCATAAAAACTTTGATCATTCATGATGTGTTTCATAGGGCTTAGGGTGGAAAAATAAATTATATTAGACTACTTTTTGAAAACTTGAAGCAAAACAAAAACAACACAAGATGTGGTAAACTAAACAACTGTATTATTCAAACTAACCACTGGATTCATCTTCATACCAGCATTCCCTAGTGGAACTGAAAATGCTTAAAATCATCATCATTAATATTGTTATAACCTGATGTAAATAAAGTTCTCTTATTGATTTTGATAATATACATATTATTTAACTATAATAATATAGTTAAATATAACTGCCTTTTCTAGTCTAATATTTTTTTTCTCTTACTTCCCATTTGTGGAACTCCCTACTATTTGCTTGCTTCCCTGATACTCAGTCAGTTAAGTGCTATACATGATACATGCTTGGGTGATAATGTCTCAAAAGAGACATGACTGACTGGGCAGAAGATTATCTTGCAGTAGGTTGCAATTGCTTTCTGCAATAGACTGATTGCCAACCAAGGCTATAGAATCCAATCTGTTCTATTACTTAACCCATAACTGGAGGGAAGAGATGGATTAATACCGTTTCCAAGGATATTTGTGCATAAGTGAATGCAAAGAACTCATCTCCCTGATTTCTCGTTCCGAGCCAATATCCACTGCACCACAATGCACATCCGTTACTACAATCTCCAAAAGATTAAATGTTGTCAATTGCCATTTTTTATCTACTTGATTCTCAACCATCTCTTATCCTTTCCTCAACATCTCCTTTATCTTATTTTTTATCTCACTGGAACTCTCCATGCACCAGTAGCGGTCCTGCTTTGCTTATGATAAAATGAAAAAAAAACATTCCATCTAAACAAAAAAAATGTGTATTTTAGCAAGAAAATATGTGTATTATAGCAGAGATATATATTTTAGCAAGAAAAAATGTGTATTATAGCAGAGAAATCAAAAGTGTCTTCTATTTACATCAGGTAGGGGTCCTTAAGTGCAGTTAGTATCCACTAAACAGTAGATGGTAACTGTTGTAGTAGGGTTCAGTAAGTTAAGTGCCATGCATGATAGATACTTAGATAATCATATCTCGAAAGAGACATGACTAACTGGGAAGAAGATTTTCTCGCAATAGATTGCCATTACCTTCTGTGGTACACTACTTGCCAACCAAGGTGGTAGAACCCAATCTGTTTTGCTATTTAACCCATAGCTGGAGGGAGAAGAAACAGATTAATACCTTTCCCAAGGGTATTTGCACATAAGTGAATGCAACAATGTATTAATCATTTATACTAGCTCTGATTGGTTTGCCAATGACAGTAAGTTTTTTTTTTAGTTTTGTTTAATGGCATATCAACAGCATATTTGTGGGTTATTTAATGCCAAAAAGGTGGGGCTTTAAGGTATTCTTTTTAATGTTCAGTTATAGTGAGAAGATTGATTTAGTCAGATTTTAATGAAAATTATTTGTTTTCATTCTTTTTTTATTTTAGAAAACTGAAAATATCTTTTAGTTTTGCATTAAAAAATGTTTTGCCGAGAATAATTTTTTTTCCTTCAAAAATGCATATTTTTCTATAATAGTCTATTTATTCAAAGATTTATTGCTGGTAATAATTTTTTTTTCTTCAAAAATGTATTATGGCAATAATGTTTTTTTTCTTCAAAAATGTATATATTTCTATAAAAGTGTATTATACTTTCATAGTGTTTTGACCCCAGTTTGGGGGTTAATTATTTGCCCATAGTTGGGACCCTAACAGGTGCTACAACTCCGGGTCAGGGTTGACCTGAGAACAACAGCAATTAAGAAGTAGTTCCATGCTCCTCACAACCTCCCAATCAGAGGCCTTGCTGCTGGAAGCAGTTTACTGTCATACCCAGGACCATGATAGAGAAAAAGATAAAGGCACAGAATCCTAAGATTGAGACAAACTAGGTTCTTGTTGGATTCTCTGCCATAAAATATAGGGCATGGCAGAAACACCTCCAAGAAATTCTTCCCATATAATGGTAAGACATTAGCTAGATGAAAATACCATTGCTACTAATGTCTTACCATTATGTGGGAAGTATATGTGGAAAGTATTTCTGCTACACCCTATATAACTAAAATAAAATTAGATGCAGTACATTTGGATATCATGTTGGTTTGATTTATTTCATTTTATGGCATATCAACTTCAGTGGGTTATTTATGCCAGCAAGGTTTTCGAACACATTCATTTGAAAAGAATTTGTATTCTTTGTAAGAAATAAGTTTTTATATCAAGTTTCATTGACATATTTTTGTAAAGAAGGTTTTTGTCAAAAGTCAAGTGTATTGCTAGTCATGTTTTTTTTGTTTGTTATTTTTTTTCTCCTTTCAAAATTGTATTGCAGGTAATTTTTACTATAAAAATCTTTTTTTATACTTTCATAGTTTTTTACCGGAATTTTGGGGGTTAACTATTTTCCCATAGCTGTTACCACCTTGGGTCAGAGTGAACTGGAAATAAAAGCAATTAAGATGTGTTTCCATGTTCTGAAACATTTGGATGATACTGGATGTAGTTTATCATCATGCCCAGGATGGGCAACACATTGTGTGAACATAAACATTTGTAAAGTCACTGGGAATGCCTCAAAAGTCAAGTATATTCAAGGTTAGTTTGATATATATCACATAAGACGTGGAATCTCTTAAAGATATTTACATGTAGAAAAGGATGAACTCAGACAAAATGTAAAGGTTAATTTAAAAAGAAATGTGAGAAAAAAGGAATTTTCACCTTTGTTTTTAATTCTCAAATTAACAAATTATTTAATAATTGAAAATTTTAATAACGCTAATCTCACTGAAAACTGCCAATCAAAATCTAATAAGAATCCAGTAAGAACTGTTTACAAGAATTGATGAAAACAAAATTAACATCTTTAAAAAACCATGTTTTTGAGAAAAATAATAAAATTAGAAGAAATTCACTTAAGGTGCTGCCTTGAGAGCTTTAGAAATTTTACTGATTCTATAAGAATCTTTTCTCTCGGAAGTTTCTGAATGTCAGCTGATTATTGTAAGAACAAAAAGGAAAAATTAAAATAATCAGCCAATTATGTGCATGTTTTTAAATTAGACACGAAATCCCCAAAGCTACTTAAGAAACATAACTTTGGGAATGAGCTCTTTTTGTTTTTTTAAAGTTGCTTTCTTGATTTGTATTGATTCTTTTGTGACTTGCAATTTTAAAGTTGAGTAACAACACGGTTAATTTCAAACTCGTTTGTCTGTACCATCGAAAAAATGATGTAATATTTAATGAAGTCTGCAATTGCATTGGTTATGTTCTCAGCATGAGTAATCTACGATTTTCACCTGTACAATTAGCTCTATTATCACATCTAAGAACAAATTTTAAATTAAAAGTGAAAATATTCAAAGAAAGCTGACAAGAATAAATAAAAAATAATGTATGAACAGATTGTTCACACACTTGACTAATGAGAAGTTCCACTGCATTGTAACATAAGGCATGTTCATTTATTATTATCTCACTATAGTTTCTTGTTTCTATAACAATTGAATATCACTTTTTAAGAAAGTGATATTCAATATATATTTATTGGTCACCCCATCAGATGGGGTGACCAATAAATATATAAAATCATATTGTTTTCTTTTTATCAAATAGATATTAAAATATAATGATTGACTATTTGTAGCTTAGATGTGGGTCAAGTCTGAAAGTATTGAGGTGAATATCTATTGAGGATCATGCTCAATACTAAGTTATAATTGCCTGTAGATGTTAAAACATGTTAATTCTTTTTTTTCAATTCACTTCAAGGAAGGTGATAATATCACTAAGACACAAGGGGCTACTGGGAGTGAAAAAGAATGAGAAGACTTTAGAGGGAACTGGAAACCCAATCCTATATCGGAAACATAAAGCTCCATTTTTGATCAAAGGTCCAGGGAGGAGTGTGAACAAGGTGATAAGTGAACTTATCTACTACTATTGGATGATTACTAACTTCTTAGGCTTACGGCCTATCACGTTGAATACACTGGTTCTTGCTCGATCACCGAAGTTAAGCAACATTGAGCCTGGCAGTACTTAGATGAGTGACCACTTGGGAATACCAGGTGCTGTAAGCGTATAGTGACAGATGTGCATTGTGGTGCAGTGGATATTGACTTGGAAAGAGAAATCAGTGAGTCGAGTTCAAATTCCAGTTGAATACCCTGCATTCACTTAAGCACTGGTACCCTTGGGAAAGGTATTAATCCATCCCTTCCCTCCAGTTATGGATTAAATAACAAGGGTAGGACTTGGGGCCCCTGCTCTTGAAAACAAATCCCAATGAATCTTGATACTTGAAAAGAAAAATGTTGTAAAAATAAAATAACCTTACCCAAAAATTATTGGTTATGACCTTAAATGATCCCATAAGGATTGATAGGTTGTTAAACCTTAAAACAAACAAAAACTAACTTCTTCTTAGAGGTCAATTTGTGAGTGCAGGATGTTTGATCGTCACTGTCTTTTTACAACATTCTTCTTGATATATGATGACACAGACTGCTTGTGACTTTAATAGTTACAGATTTTCATTGCTTCTGGAGGCTAGTTTTCAAGCTAAAATATAAACAAGAATCATGAAAGCTGGTTTTTAAAGATAGAAGGTTTTTCCTATTTTAAATATGTTATTCCAACATTGTGGTGCAGTGGATATTGGCTTGGAACCAGAAATCAGAAAGGAAAGTTCAAATTTCAGTTGCATTCATTGCATTCACTTATGCACAAATACCATTGCTTCTCCCTCCAGTTATGGATTAAATAGTAAAGCAGGTTGAATTCTGTAGTCTTGGTTGGCAACTAGTTTACCACAGAAAATAATAGCAACCTACTGCAGGAAAATCTTCTGCCCTGTCAGTCATGTCTCAAAAGAGACATGATCATCCAAGTGTGTATCCCATATGGCACTTAATTGACTGATTCCAGTGTTCTTAACACCAATTCACACAATATGCTTTGTACTATATGACACTTACTAGTATTTTGTTTCTTCAAGGTTGACGACAAAGGTAACAACTCTGTTTTTACTGCTTGCCTTTTTTAAATTTTTTTATTACTTATTATATAATGCCAGTGACGTGTTATTTTTCAAGTATATTGCCATGGAAGACAGCAAATGGAAAAGTGGTTTAATGCTTTCCTTAAGAAGAAGAAAGAACATAACTTGCTTCAGACTAAAACATACATAAAGCAACCTGATTCAAAACTTGAATCATCTAACCAATTCTCTTTCTGTTCTGGTAAATATGTATCCCAGAAATTTCTGATTATAAGTCTAAGTTTCCATTTTCCTTAAGACTTCCTTGTTACTCACAATTACTGTCTATGGTATTCTCAGCATATTTCTGTAGAACCACATTTCAAGTTTTCTCTTTATTAATGAGGAAATTGTCTAACATTAGTGCCATATAGAAGAATAGATATTACACAGCAGTTCAGCATTTTTTTCTTTGTTTCTAATGATTTTTTTTTCTGTTTCTTAATACTTTTGGATCAATGACCAGAGTAATGGTCATAATTAATTATATAGTAGAGAAAAAAGTAAGTTAAATTTCAGTTTAGCCTTGTAAATTTAAAACCTTTTAATAAGTTTAATCTTGAACTTTATCTGTTATCATCAAATGGTACAGAGAATGTTTTCAAATTTCTATAGATTCATGAATAGACCAGTCGATAGTAAGTTACTTTATGGAACCAGAATTGGTATTTTCTTGAAGAAGAGTAAGGCATGTATAATTTAATGTTTTTGGGAGATATGTTTTTGTAGAATTGCTGTAATAGTCATAGCGTTAAATAAAAATGAGTTTTCATTTTTATTGTTATCACATTTCGATCATTGTGTCTACTGGCCATCTTCAGGTGTTTGTTAGTTCATGTAACCTGCAAGGAATTCCAAAATGAACACTTTGTATAATCTATGGGAGTAAATTGCTTCTGTTACACTGCCCATATCTAGGGATCTTGTCTTCATATTTAGCTACTGTTTTCATTGAGTTTAAGCTTTTACAATTCAGCACAGGACGCATTACTACTGTCATCAAATTAAAAAATTAATGCTTTAATCCACTCAGCTAAAATTAAACTTTATTCTACTAACCTAGAATATGGAGCATTAAACATAATGAATTTTTAATCAGCTGTTGCTGAAAATAGCATCAAAGATGAAAACAATAGTTTGAATGTAAATAATGATAATTCCTCATCTCAAAACTTCAGTCAGAAAGTACAAACTAGGATTTGATATACTGATAAGCTGAACATTAAAAGAAATGTAATGTTGTTATTATAAATATAATCTTGCATGTAACAATTGGGAAAGAAGAAAGAACACTGAAATATAAAGAATGAGAAAAGATTAAAAGTTATGAAGGGCTTACTAATAATCACAAGTATTAAAATGCTGAAAGTCTTTTGTAAATTACTGAGTCACGTTCACTGCAAATTTAGATATTTCTACTTTTTATTACATGACCCATTTTCTCAGTAAGAAAGTAATATTTATCTCATTCCTACAGAACATAATTCACTAAGTTAAAAACCATCCAAAAACAGAAACTGATCTGGAAATAGAATCAGAGTAATGATGGTACATACCTAGAATCCATCATGAAAAATTCAAAATATAGAATTAATAAACTGTAAACATTTCAAATACCTCAATGTATAGATCAGTTATAACAAATGTAGTCAAGGAAATAAAAAAAATAACATGGAATAGGTTGCAATATGGATGCGTTTGTACAAAATCCAAAGTTGCTAGAAGAAAATGAAATATTAACCTGAGAATTATTCATGTTCTTAAATAGCCTTGCCAGATCTAACCTTTCATATAGATACAATGCATGGCATCCAAATTATTCAGAAATTAATTAGAATACTGTCAGCTACTAGTGTATGTAAACATTGTATATCACATGCTAAAAGTCTGCCTTCATCTACCGAGCACCCATAGCTCAGCGGTAGAATTGCTGACTGATGACAATTTGGTAGGGTTTCAATCCTGGCTAGAAGCAATTGGATGTCTAACCATACTGATGAGATGTGATACAGTGAAACAGATCTGTCTTCAGATGCCTATATATATATATAGGCATATATATATATATATATATATATATATATATATAACAATTTTTTCAGGTCAATAATTAAAAATGACTTTAAACAAATGAAACTTTTTGATCTTAAAGAAGCCTATCCTTAATCAGACCCTATAGACTGGCACTACAAAATGCCATAGATCTTCACCAAATAACAAAAATCGTCTCACTTGAAGACTTGCAACAGCACAAACAGTAAAATGGATATCACATATAATGAGAAGAAAAAATAATAATAGAATCATGATAAAGATCTTCTACACTACTTTAAACAAAAGTTTAGGAAAGAAACTTCCATCAATATTAGAAAGAATAATAACATGGATTTGAGAAATTTAATCTTCTGAAAAGTTGTTTTCATAAAAAGAATTAATAAATTTTAACAAAAAGTAACCCTAAATCTTTGGTCTATGAATGCCAAAAGATTCTTGTATGAAAACAGCCATATGCAGCTGGAAAGACAATTTCACTGAGGATATGTTTGGGAGCTGAAGTAAAATAATTTTGGAATTTAGAAGAGATTTATTAGAGTATATGCTATTCAATTATGTATTTAGTTTTATAATTTTTTTATAATAAAAATACAAGTAATTAAAAAGACAAATGCCTGCTAAAAATGAGGGTATGTTTAAAACTTTTTTGTAAAATAATGATGTTAATAACAATCATAACAGGAAAAGAAAACAGAATAAGAATAAAGAGTAAAAATAAATAATAAAAATTATGATAAATGTGTTTTGGTTGAATTAGATTTCCAGTAAAATGACTGATCACAAAAGATATTGTAACAACTGCAACTTTAGCATGAGGTAAAGAAAGAGAACATAGCTGTGCATTGTTATTATATAACAAAAGATAACATTGATATCTACAGTAAAAGGATTCAATGACAACATTGATGGAAAAGCAGACGGCCAATTGATCAGTCAACAGGGCTTACATTGAATGTTGTCTAAGATTCATAAAATCGAAGGAGAATAAACAATGAAACTAAATGCCATTGTTGAGAAGAGATGAGTTGATTTGAACTAAAAAAAAAACGAAACAATATAAAACATTATTTCCAAATATGTTCAGTATTTCTAACCCTGAGCAAAGTTCAAATTATGATGAAACTTTAAGGCTGAAGCCATATATTTATTAAATAAAGAGTCAAACTTCAAATAATAATGATAATATGAATACTTGATTGCATACATCTGAGATAAGGAAGGCTGAATTTAGAAAGCAGAAAGAGGTTATATGGTCAACCTCGTAAATTTTTTCAGTAGTAAAGCACAACTATCTGTAGATATGGGTGGATAGAATTTTATTTTCATAGACTCTTTTGATCAATTTATTTATGCTTATTATATTGCTAATATCACAGGAAATATTTACTTAGTTGTGGGTGGCACAAAGTTTTTTTTTTTAATAATCATTTCTCCCCAAGCAAGGCAGGACCACCACTGGTTTGCAGGGGATTACTGTGAGAAAAAAAAACAGGGTACAGAGGATGCCTAAGAAAGGATAAGAGGGATTTAAGGAGATAGAAGATGACAATTGATATTGCATTTAAACTTTTGGAGATTGTAGCTATCAGGAAAGCAAGTATACAGAAAAGAGTTCCAGAAACGAGAAGTGCAAGAAAAGTATCTGATAGAGTAGAAGTGGTGGTTCTTCATCTTCTTCTCTGTGACCTGTCTCTTCAGGACGTAGGCGATCATGGCTTTCCACATCTCCCTATCCCTGGTGGCTCTTAGCACGCCTTCTCCTGTTACACCATGCAACCCTCGTTCCATCATCCACCTGATTAGATCCTTCAAATATGTTACTCGTTGCTTTCCCCGTCTCTTTTTCCCTCTATTTGCCCTGTTAGTATCAGGTTCTCCAAGCCCTCCTTCCTCGTTGCATGTCCCAGGAACTTCAGCTGTTTCTTCCTGATGGTCAGTATTAATTTCCTTTTTGTTTCCATCATTTCTAAGACCTCATCATTGCTCACATGCTTGGTCCATGATATTTGCAGTATCCTTCTGTAGAACCACATTTCAGTTGCTTCAAGTTTTTCCTTCATCTTTGATGATATTGTCCAGCATTCACTGCCATATTGAAGAACTGACAACACATAGCAATCCAGTACTCTCCTCTTTGTTTCTAGTGAAATTGTTCTGTTTCTTAATACTTTACTCAACTTCTGGAATTCTTCCTGACTATTTTGATGGTAAATGTGTGGGACAGTCTAGTAGCATCAGTAAATTCATGTTAAAAAAAAACTTTAAAAAAAAAAAGGTATAACCAAGAGAAGAGATCTTTAGTGATCTAACTATCAATACTTTTGAGAGAAGCAAGGGAAAACATTTTCTTTTCTTAAAAATGTTACAAAAACAAAATTTTTGATCATTATCTTCAATTAGCATAAAGTTATATAGATATGTACTTATTTGCCTTTGTAGCAGTGTAGTTATTGGTATGAAAAGTGTAATTAGCATGCTGAATTTAAATTTTGATCCAGTTGTGTTCATTTTTACACAAATATCATTGGAAATGGTATAACACCACCTCTCTTCCCACCAGCTATAGGTTAAATAGCAGAGTAGATTGAGCTTTCAAGCCTTATTTGGCTGATTTCCTTTAGTAGCACATCCAACTCTGGGTTATTTAATACCAAAATTCTAAATATTTTGTACACAGTTTTTTGTTTTTTTTTAGATAATGTTTTTAGTGATACAATTCTTACTAATTAACCCATAGCTGTGGAATAAGAGATAGGTTCATACCTTTTCAAATGCTATTTGCACAGAAGCAAATATATAAATCCCCAAAAGGAATTGAAACTCGGCTCTGTAATGAGCCATTATTCATTATAACACCCACACATCTCCGCTTACAGCACCTGGTATTCACAAGCAATTACCCATCTAGGTACTGACTAGATTCAATGTTACTTAACTTTGGTGATTGTACAGGTACTAGTGTTCTCAACATGATGTGTCTATAACCTTCTCAAGCCTTGGGTGGCACCCAGTCTAGGAGAAAGAATATTCTGAATTAAAAATCACTTAACTGTTGGTTTGACAACTTCAGCCTTTATAAGTCTTGCTACAGAAAATATAGCAGTAATACCTACTGTGGTGAGGCAGTGATCCTATTATTCAAAAGAGGGTCTTATGACACTAAGGAAAAGGCAATTATCTGGTCACAAAATTTATTTAATTTCATCTTAGCTAGATTCTTCTTCTTCTATGTGTCCCTTCAGGACGTAGGCGATCATGGTTGTCCACATCTCCCTATCCCTTGTGGCTCTTAGTATGTTTGCTCCTGTTACACCTGGCAACCCCCGTTCCGTCATCCACCTGATCAGGCACTGCAAATATGTTATCCGCTGCCTTCCTCTGTCTCTCTTTCCTTCTATCTGGCCTGTCAGTATCAGGTTCTTCAGGCTCTCCTTCCTCATTGCGTGTCCTAGGAACTTCAGTTGTCTCTTCCTGATGCTCAGTATTAATTTCCTTCTTGTTGCCATTCTTTCCAACACCTCATCGTTGCTTGCATGCTCAGTCCACGATATCTGCAGCATCCTTCTGTAGAGCCACATTTCTGCTGCTTTCAGTTTTGTCCTCATTTTCGATGATATTGTCCAGCATTCACTGCTGTATTGAAGAACAGGCATCACGTAGCAATCCAGCACTCTTTTCTTTGTTTCTTGTGAGATTTTCCTGTGTGTTAGTACTTTACTCAGCTTCTGGAACGCGTCCTTTGCCATGCCAATTCACCTTCGGATCTCTGTGTTGCACTTTCCATCTCCTGTTAGAACACTTCCTAGGTATTTAAATTTTTATACTTGCTTGATTCTGGTATCCCCCACCTGTATTTGGCATTTTGGGTTGCACCTTTTGCTGATGACCATGCACTCAGTTTTCTTAAAGTCTATTTGTAGTCCTTTTTTGTCACTCTCCACTGCTACCTTCTGTATGAGGTCTTGAAGTTTCCTTTCCATGTCCGCAATCAGCACTGTTTCATCTGCATACCTTATGTTGTTCAAGTTGTGGCCTCCAATAACAAATCCTGGCATATCATCTAGGGTCCTCAAAATATTCTCGCTGTACAGGTTGAACAAATCCGGTGAAAAGACACATCCTTGTCTTACGCCTCTTTCTATCCTTGTAAATCTACTGAGATCATTACCTGTCCATATGCAGACCGTTTGCTGCCAGTAGAGATTCTTGATTACTCTTATGTCTTTGCCAAAAATGTCGAGGCTGCCGAGCATCCCCATCAATTCTTTGTGTCGTATCTTAGCTGGATTAGGATTGTCTAAATAATAATCTAAAATTCATTCTGACTTGTATGCAGTAGTTGTAATATATAGCATTTTATGAAATTTTACAAAATCCGTTATGAAATGGATTAACTCGAACAGATTTTTAATTTATTTGTTTAAACATTATTTTAATGGAAACTCATATTTGAGTTGATGCTCTTTGTTTTTTATAATTAAGCAGTATATTCTTTTACATCTAACAGCTTTAATAATCGAGAAATCTTGTTAGAAAATTATGTATCCTTTTTGAGGATTCATACCTGCATCTCTTAAAGGAAACTATTAGATCTGACATGTCTTAACCACTCTACCATCCAGAAATATGGTCAAACAAAGCTTGAAATAAAGCCTGAAATACTACTTTTGACCATAAGTCTTGGTGGTCGAGTATACTCATGTTTCCTCACATGTTATAACATCCCAATACTTGTAGCTTATCTAAGTCTATAATACCCTTATCTTCTAATTGCCATGTCTCATCCAGATGTGGACAACCATGGCCCTACACAAGTTCCTATCCTTCATAAGTGCTAGCATTTTTTTTTCATCTCTTCCTCTCTCTAATCTGCCATCTATTTACACAAGCTCATAAGGTAAATTACTGTTTTCCACTTTCCTTTTAATATATCCTGTGTATGCCAAATGTCTTAACTCTCCTTTTCTCATTACATGTTTTAGTAATTTCAACTGTATCTTTTTGATTCAAAATCTAAATACCATTTTTTTTTTTTTTTTTTACATTTGTCTTAAGTGTAAATAGTGGGAGTCTTATATGTCACAAAATATCAATATTTCAAAATTAAGATCATCAAATTCCTCCCCAGGTTTAAGTTTAAGATTCACTTTAATTCTCTCTATTACAAACTTATTTTTCCTTATTTGTAAGATGAGGTATTGTAATTATTTACACTAGTGACATTGTTTGAATGGTTGTACTCATCTTTGTTGGCATATTTACAATGTCACTCTTTGCATCTTAGTGTCATTAATACCTTGCTTGGCGTGAAATTATTAAAAAATAGCATACAATAAAAATAATCTAATCTTGAATAAAATGCAAGTTAAATTTATAAATTAAGAGTGAAAAATTGAAAATGAAACAATTTTGAATTGTGGCAAAATAAATATAATTTTATGGAAAGAAAAGAGCAAAGTTTCCTTTCTCTGTTTTTTTTTTCTTTATTAATATTTTGCATGTATTTACGATGTTTTGTTCATTATACACTCTCACTTTCTTCAGGTGATTAGAATTTCGAACTGAATCCTTTATTTCATTCACTGGGGATGATTGTTCTTGTTCTATGTACCATGTTGCTTCCAGATGTCTCAGTTATCTTTCTTAAAACTCAACTCTCTAAGTTTTTAGGACACATAGCTCAGTGGATAATAATGTTGGTTGAATCCAGTGATTTGACTCAAGGAGTTGTGAGTTCAAAATTTTGCTATGGCAGATGTGAAAAAAAACCTAGAGTTGAGTTAAAGTGAGATAACTGGTACTGGAATTGGCATGCCTCATGGAACGAGAACAATATACCCCAGTAAATGAAATAAAGGGATTTGTTCAAAATTCCAATCACCTGAAGAAGGTCAGTGCATACAATGGCTGAAACATTGTTGGTTTTTACTTGTTTAGTTTTGATGGATTCCAATTTTGCCACTTTCCTTGAATATATAAACTAAAGTTTTCTTTAGCAATGCCTTGATTCATGATTTTTAAGCTTAACAATAGTGCAGGTGACCTTGTAATCAAAATTATTTTTTCTAGACTGCTTATTAAGTTGAGAAGCAATCAGAACCCTGATGAGTCAAGACTCTATAAAATGTTCATCTATATAAACACATGCAAAATGTTAATAAAGAAAAAAAGAGAAATGAAATTAATTTCTGCTCTTTTCTTTCCATAAAATTATACTTATTTTGCCACAGTTCAAAATTATTTCTTTTTCAAGTTTTCACTCTCCATTTATAAATTTAACTTGCGTTTTATTCAAGATTAGATTATTTTTATTGCAAGTTATTTTTAATGATTTCACCCCAAGAAAGGTACTGATGACACAAAGATGCAAGGGGTTACTTGAAAAAGAGAAGGAGATGACTTTACTAAGGAGAAAGGACAATAAAATAACAGGATTCAGGAAGAAAAATGATGATGGATGTTGCATTTAAGTTTTTGAACATTGTAGGTGGTAGAGAAGCTATAAACTGGAGAAGTGTGTCTAAGGTAAAACAGTCTAATGAAGCCTATTCCTATCCAGGCTGGTTTTGAATTCAAAGTTGTCCTTCTCTAAAACTGGTTGTGATTCCAAGGCAATAGCATCTAGTTTACTCTGCTATTTAAACCATTACAGAAAAAATGTTGTTCCATGCCATTTCAAAAATCTTTAGTGCATAGTGAATGAACTAAATGCAGTCAAAATTTAACATGGCATGATGGATTTCTTTAAAATGTCATTGTTTCTCTCATATGCACACATTTTGGGTATTGCCATTAAAATCTGATGGTTATTTATTTAATTATTTAATCCTGATTACTTCCAATCTGTTTAGGATTGCCATCTAGCAAAATAAAATAAAATTCAATGAGAGACAAATTTCGGTTAATTTTAGAATCTTCCAAGAACAGTTCAATAAAAGTATTTGCTGTGATGTTTCTCTTATTGTCTTGCTTATACGTTTATCTCCTTGTTGAATGCTGGAATCATTTTTCCCAAGTGTAGAATTGATAATTATATTTTTAAAGAGAAAAGCAGTGAAAATAAAAATAAAAAAGGAAACAATACTAAATATGAGAGACCATAAAATTTTGTTTAATTACAAACACAAGTTCTGTAATCTCACCTTCAATTGTATGAATTTCTTTTAATCTAACTCAAATTTGATTAAAAGGTTTTGTTCCCAGCTACTCTTATTTCTAATCCGTTAATGGTACTCGGTATATAACATATGTATAATAAGTGAATCTGAAGTGTTTTAATTTGATACTGTATAATTTAACTATGTGCTTTGATAATTTCATCAAAATTAATTTCACCAACTTCTAGGAGTATGAAAGTTGCACTATAGGACTTGAACTATATTTTAATCTTTGTTTCGGACATTGATAAAAAGATGATCTTTTTGCTCTTAAAGAATAATAGGAAGTATGAAATTTAATCATTTTATAGTTTCTTAGATAAATTATTGTCAGTTATTATTAACCTTTTGATTAATATCTCTTTAATCTTAATTTATGTTGTTCTGAGAATTGCAATAAAAAGATAAAAGAAATATTTGCTAAAGGATTACTTATAGGAGGATCATGCTTGATGACTAAGAGTGGGAAACTGAATAAGAAGGAGTAGATACGAAATTGTAGATTAATATTAAAGGAATTTGAAAGATTTTTATCTTTTGTTTGCTTCATTTTTTTGATTATCATATTTTCTGGCTTACAAGGCACACTTTCTTTCATAAAAATATCCTGAAAAATATGTGTTCATCTTCCAAGATGAATGTATCAGTTATGACCATGGTTACAACTGTGTCATGGATAGTAGTGAGGATCATTTATCATACATGATTGACAGCAGTGAGGACTGGAGATGATAGCTTTTACGTGAATCCAGCAGTGAAGGGATTTTGGGATTTCAGGATAAAAATTATTGGATTGTTTCATATTTTTACATGCATATTTTCAAAACTTTCAATTCATTTTTATGAAAATAAAATCCCCCTTGAACAATGAAAGATGTATATTTAATAACCACCAACTAGTAAGTCATTGCCATACAAACAAAACTGGACAAGTGATTAATGTAAACATTACATGGTGCCAATATTTGATGAATGCATAATGAATGGGTTGTTGTATGAGAATTACTTTCTTTTTCTTAGAAATTTATTCCCAATATTAGGGGCTTACAACCATATCACGTTGAATACACTGGTTCTCGCTCAATCACTGAAGTTAAGCAGCTTTGCACCTGGTCAGTACTTAGATAGGTGACTGCTTGGGAATACCAGGTGCTGTAAGTGTTTAGTGACGGATGTGCATTGTGGTGCAGTGGATATCGGCTCGGAAAGAGAAATCAGTGAGCCGATTTCGAATTCCAGTTGAATATCCTGCATTCACTTAAGCACTGGTACCTTTGGGAAAGGTATTAATCCATCCCTTCCTCCAGTTATGGGTTTAATAACAAGGGTAGGTCTTGGGGACCCTGCCCTTAAAAACAAATCCCAATGAATCTTGATACTCAAAAAAAAAAGCATTACTAGATACAAAATTTATATAAAAAAAGCAACAATAAATTGTTGAAAGAAAAAGGTATTACTAGCAATAAATAAAGAAAATTTAGTTGGCAGTAAATGACCTGCCGAGGTTGATATGCCATAAAAACAACCAACCAACCAACCAACCAACCAACCAAATATTAGGGTGCATCTTCCAAGCCAGAAAATATGGTAATATTTTTGTTTCTTAAATGTTTTGTCATAATAATAAAAAAATCAGCCAATAAATAGGAAAAAAAGAAAGAAGTTTAAAGTCTGTCTGTTTAGAAAACAAATTTTGCTCGATATAAAACTAATTTTATTGGTTTACTACATGTCATGGTCTATATTCCTGGATATCTTTGAATATATTTTGTTGTTTCACAGTTATATTAATTTACTAAAATAATGTCCAATTTTATTACAATTTGTATTACAATATTCCTCATTAAACAACTGCTGAAAGTTTTGCATTTGGTATAAATACTTTTATTTTCTTGAATATGTTGTGGTTAAAGAGCAAAATATGTTTGTTAGAAATATTTTGAACATAAATAAAGATTAATTATGTTGTGTGGCCTGTTGTCTTTATTGCTATGTTTACATTGTTTTGGCCATTCCTTCTTCAGTTGCTAGGAATTCTGAATTGAACATTTTTAAATCTTTGTTTGGGAGAGCCGAGTTCAAATTCCAGCCAAATTCATTGCAGTCACTTACACGCAAATACCCTTGGGAAAGGTATTAATCCATCTATTCCTTCCAGTTATGGGTTAAATAATAGGACAGATTGGGTTCTATAGCCTTGGGTGGCAACCAGTTTACCGCAGAAAGCAATGGCAACCTACTGCGGGATAATCTTCTGCCCAGTCAATCATGTCTCTTTCGAGACATGATCGCCCAAGTGTGTATCACATATGGCACTTAACTGACTAATATATCACTAAATATATTAATTACATCTTTCAATGTAGATATATAAAAATATAATTAAAATATAGTAACCTGGACAATGATTATGATAATCTGTTATGAATATTTTTTATTATAAAATAATACATACATGGATATCATCTACTGATACATTTTAGAGATGATTATTCATTCTTATGAACAGTTATATTAAAATTGTTGATAGAGAATTGTTAATTATTTGAATTTTTTTCTTGACATTGGTAATATGAGCTCTTTCCTAAAATGGAAACATTTGGCATTCATTGATTTATAAGCCAGTATGCCTTTCAGTTGAAATTCATAAAATCTCTCTCTTTAAACAGTTTTCAAGAAAATAGGTTTCTCAAGTCCAGTAGCTATTATCACTCTTTCTAATATTGATAAGGGTTTACTTCCTAACCTTTTGCTTGAAGTAGTGTGAATTGTCAACATTTTGATTATGTCATTATTTTCTCTTTGAGTTATACATGCTATCTATTTTAGTTGTTGATGCTGTTGGTAGTCTTCAAGTGATATAGTTTGTTCTTTGGTAGAGTTCTTTGTGATTCTGTAGCTCATAATGTTCTAAGGAAGGTTTTCATCAAGACCCACAGGCTTCATGCAAAGCTATTTTCAACTGTTTATTGTAGAAAGTGGCTGTAAACATTTGGCAGGTCAAATGTTTCTGAATGACTCTAGTTTCATGCTACTGGATTTTACTAATGCTGTAGTACAATTTAACAAAGTGTAAATCTGAGTAGGAAGATGACCAAGTCAGGCATAATAAAATAAAAGGTTTATTCTGTACAAGAATTATTACAGATGAGAATAGTACTACCAGGTTCTAACCTGTAAGCAAGATGGTATTTACCACCTTTCCACCAAGGTGGATGGGACACAAGGTCAATTAATGTGGAGATTCTGAGCTCTCAAGCTCACCCAAAAAATATCCCGGTTCTTGTTTTTTCTCCTCAAACGAGACTCTACCCTTCGGTGGAACCTTGTTTGGGTCTCTCCCTGCTTGGAAACAGAGAGTTTAACAAGAGAGAGTCTGATCAAGAATGATTGTAACTCAATCCATAAGCAACACTTGTTAGTGGAAATGTTCTTGTTTATTTATTCATGATAGACTTAGCCCACCATAGTGTTCATAGTGGGTACTGGGATATTTCATTATAACAACTAAGAAAAATGTTTAAAATGCATTGAATAAATGAGTTAGATTTCTCAGCTATAAAATATCTACTTAATCTAAACTATATTCTCTTCTTGGTTAATATTCATTTGAAAAGAATATTTCATTGAGTTAATTTTCAAGATGTTACTCAAGCATTTGTAACTTCTTCTTTTACTTCTCTTAATAAGAATAACAGTATCACTCTGAATTTATGAGATGAAGAGTTATCATTATTTGCATTTTGACTAATGTTCTCATCTTTGTTGTTATTATCATCTGATACCCTTTAGTTGTAATTTCTTCTGAGGCCTATTATTATTTACTATATTTACCATTGAACTGATGTCTTCATTTTTATTTTATCACAATATTTAATGCATTGCGCTCTCTGGCCTTGTTCAGGTGGTTGTTGATCTAGGTAACCCTTACGGGATTTTGAACTGAACTCTTTATTTAATCTACAGAGTATATTGTCTTTGTTCTCTTCTCTATGTCTGATGATATCTCATCTTGTTCTGATTTATTATTGTTAAGTTATTGCTTACGGAGTTTTCACTGAGTTTGCCTTTATTGCAGTAGAATGAAAAAAATTGTTTATATAAATAAAATAAAGATTTCAGTTTGAAATTCCCAGAAGATTACTTAGATCAAAAGACAATAGAGGGCACAATAACTGAAGACTTTTTAAAACAACAAAAAAGATGAAGCTATTAGTCATAATGTAAATAAAATAACAGTTAAGGCTAAAATTATTTTTTTAATTTGGGAACAAAATCTTGAAAATATGAAATTAGTAGTGTTTGTCTCAAAGGAGAGAAACTACTTTTGTAAGCAATTATTAATTCATTTGAATCTTGATGCAGATTTTTAAAAACTTGAAGCAACTAAAATGTGGATCTACAGAAGGATGCTGCAAATGTCATGGATCAAGCATGTGAGCAATGATGAAGTTTTGGAAAGGATGGAAACAAAAAGGAAATTAATACTGAACATCAAGAAGAAACAGCTGAAATTCCTGGGACATGCATTGAGGAAAGAGGGCTTGGAGAACCTGATACTAACAGGCCAGATAGAAGGAAAAAGAGACAGGGGAAAGCAGCAAATAACATATTTGAAGGACCTAATCAGGTGGATAATGGAATTGAGGGTTGCATGATGTAACAGAAGAAGGCATGCTAAGAGCCACCAGGGATAGGGAGACGTGAAGAGCCATGATCGTCTATATCCTGAAAGGACAGGTCACATAGAAGAAGAATTGGAAAAATAACAATTGCTTCAATAGCTACAGAAAATGATTCCTACATGAAACAGTCAATGTTCTCCCTGTACATGTCTTTTCAAGTTAATAATACATTGAAAAAAATAAAAAGATATATAATTTAGGGAATGTATTTCATAGATGCAGATTTAATGTATATCATAATAGCAGAAAGAAATTTTTACAGTTTCTTCTCTTTTAATTAGAGATTTTAAGTCTAAAACCTTGTTGATATGAATTTTTCCTTCCAGCAATAATTGTGAGAAACATGATTTTTTAAAAATTTACTGCCAATTTCTATATAAAAAAAAAACTTTTAGGATTATCAAAATAGATGCATACAATACACTGCAAATATTTCAGCAATTGATTGTTTAACATACCTTTTAATACAGGCAGACCAGTGAAAAGTTTTCTCTTAATTTGCTGAGTGGTTTAGTATATCCTGATATTTGACACTGTATAGCTTTTGATTAATTTACTTCATAAGGCTTTTCAACCAGCTAGAGATATTTTTTAATTGTAAGAATTATATATATATATATATTTTAGATAAAATCATTTGGTTATATAACCTTTTGCTTGAGGGAGAAGAGGTGGATTCACACCTTTCCCAAGGGTATTTTATATGTAAGTGAATAAAAAGAACCCAATGAAAATTGGTACTCAGATCTATATGATAAACAATTCTAAGCTATTATCCATTACACCACCTGCATATCCAAGCTTTATAACACCTGGTATTCCTAAATGGTCACCTATTTAAATACTGACCAGACATGACATTGCTTAACTTTGGTGATCATATGGGAACTAGTGTTTCAACTTATGGCTGTATTCCTATAGCTTTTGAGAAAGTTTCAAGATTTCATGATAATATAAACCATAACTTCTTCTTCTGTGTGCCCTGTCCCTTCAGGACGTAGGCGATCATGGTTCTCCATGTATCCCTATCCCTTGTGGCTCTTAGTATGTTTGCTCCTGTTGCTCCTGGCAACCCCCTTTCTGTCATCCACCTGATCAGGCCCTGCAAATATGTTATCCACTGCCTTCCTCTGTCTCTCTTTCCTTCTATCTGGCCAGTCAGTATCAGGTTCTCCAGGCTCTCCTTCCTCATTGAGTGTCCTAAGAACTTCAGTTGTCTCTTCCTGATGCTCAGTATCAAAGAGAAGGTTAAGCTATTAAAAAATTGGCTATGATTTTCTATTTCTGTATATTGTATAGTATCTTATTTTTTTAATCATTTCATGCCAAACAAAGTGATAATGCCACAAAGATACAAAGAGCTACTGGGAGTGAAAGAAAATAAAAAGTAATTAGAAGGAAGCAGAAACCCAATCCTAAATTGTAAAACAAGGGAAAACTATTTAAAAAAAAAACAGGAGCAGTTTGAACCTGGCAATTGCCAAACCTATCTCCTGCCATTTGTCTGCTAAGACACAAAAATAAAGCAAAGAATGAATATATAAATTTTATATAGGTAGTAAATTCAAAATATAAAAGAAACTTTGAAAGTTACCAGAAATATTAAACATGATTGATATTGGAAAAATATGTGCATTGTAGTACAGTGGATATTGATTCAAAATGACAAATCAGGAAGCTGAGTCCAAATTCCAGTTGAATTCCTTGCATTCACTTATGCACAAATACCCTTGGGAAAGTTATTACTCAATCTCTTTCCTCCAGTTATGGGTTAAATAATAGGACAGATTGGATTCTATAGCCTTGGCTGGCAACCAGTCTACCACAGAAAGCAATGGCAACCTACTGTGGGATAATCTTTTGTCCAGTCAGTCATGTCTCTTTCAAGTCATAATCGCTCAAAGTGTGTATCATATATGGCACTCAACTGACTGATCAGAGGTAGATTGTTCAATCAGATTGTACTATGTTGATCTGGCTAAATTGTTAATTTAGGGATACTTTGAAAAATTCAGCACCATTTTTATCATACCTGCAATGTTTTCTTCAGAATATGAAAAAAGCATTGCAATATACTTAATATACTTAAGTCTAATTTTACTAATATGTATTTTTTATAGAAATATTTATCTTTCATGGCAATAAATAATAAAAAGGAAATAAAAAAGACTTTTCATGAATAAAACTTTAAAAAGAAAAAAATCTCAATAACTTGCTTTTAATAAAATGTTTAAAAAAAATATTAATTTCAAAATGAAGTGAAAATGAACCTGTTTTTACAGGCAAACTTTTTGAGGATGAAAAAAGATGAATTTGCTACAAGTGGACATCCAATCAGGACAAAGAACAAACATAAAATGCAACAAAATGCAACTTGCAACAGAAAATCACAGTAAATAATAAATGTTTTCAGATGACAAAATGATTTTTCTTGAAATTCTGGACTGATGTAATTTCATATATTGTTCTGATTATTATCTTCATTTTTATTGTTTTTAACATTGTATTTTAGCTGCTAAAATGTTTCTCCTTCTTCAAGTTTACACAAACCTGATGGAAGCTATTTTTTAATTTTTTTCTTTTCTTTCTCTTGTTCTTATGACAAACACAATGAGACTGTCATCTTAATGCGTTCCACTTAAATGGATAAAAAGAAAAGCATAAGTACTAAATGCATTCTAAAGTTTGCATATTTTCCAACTGCTTCAATTTATGAAAATTTGTTGTATGTCACTTTCCTTTTAAAACTTTTTTTTTTGATAACCAAAATAAATCATTGGTTTTCTTTCCGTTATCAAAAAATATATATTTCCCTCTCTCTCTATATATATATACATATGTATAAAATAAAAGGTAAATGTTGTAATGTGTGAGGGGTTGTTAGTAGTGGTTGCCATCTGTATTTAAAAATATATCAGCTGGAACATGTTAATAACAAGAAAGGTGACACATCTCATCAGAATCATATATGAGATTGAGAGATGGATGTTAAGAAATGCATGTCTGTTAGAGACAGCATTAGAAATGCAAGAACACACCAATATATCTTTTTAGGCATGGCTTGTCAGGTGTAAACATTATGCATGTTTTGGTAATCTTTCAAGTTTAGAGAAAAATGTAGCTGTATCTGATGATGTGTATGTAACATAATGCTCGGTGATGGTGTTAATGACAATTTACATTGTTTGGCAAATAAGACAAACGTGTACAAATGGTTATTCTCAGGCCTTGAATAAAAGAGAATTTTGGAATAAACAAGGAATTTGGAAATTTATTTTCAGAATCTAATAAATGGGGTAGATTGGAAAAATCTGAGGATTTCAGTTTATCTGAATGAAGAAATAGTTGGTTAATATAAGAAATATTTAAGAGCTAAAGTAGTTTTTGAAACCAAAGTTTTACTATAAATATAAACCTGATGAAACATGTTTTTAATGTCTTTAAGGTATTGATTTTAGAATATTGCTCTGAAGTCACATTTGTTTTTTTTTTCTCAGCCATATCCCATGGATTATTTAAAAAATAAACAGAAAAAATTACCTATTGCATAACTAAACTATTATTTTGTTTTGTTAAATTTCAAATTAATTTCTAGAACTGAATGAATTATAATTTGAATGAAGCTTTAGAATCTGTTTCAAATCAGTTTTGCGATTTTAAATAATAATTTTCATACAACTGAAAATTATTCTAAAAAGTTTCCATTAAAATAAGTGGAGAGTTTCAAATTTAAAAATAAAAATTAAGCCAAGCAAGAGTGTGTTTATTATAGACTCAAGAGTAATTTAAGTTTCCAGCTAATCTCAGTTAATGTCTTTGTGTAAAAATATGTAGATAAATCTATTATTGTTTTATATAATGCAGACATGCTTGTGTAATTATTTTGCCTTTCTAATTCTATTTTGAACAATGTGTAAAACAGAAGATCAGTGGGGAGTTAGATTCTGCCATTTCATTCTATGGTGTGAAATATATTTCCAGCCATCACATGCCTTTATTTGGCTTTCTTTACTGACAGACATTCATCTACATACTTTCATATGTATGTGCATGTGTACATATAACAGGAACACACAAACACACACATATATATATATATATATATATATATATATATATATATATTTATAAATGGAACTTTGTCTTTATGTGTGTCTGTGCCCGTTACCTATAGACACCGAAACGGCTGAACCAATTTTCTTGAAAATTTACATAGTTGTACTATAAGCTTCTGCAAGTGTTCTGAGCTGGGTTTTGTGTTGAGGTACCCCCAATAAATATAAAAAATCGATAATCAAAAAAATGGGGTTATAGAAGGAGTGGTCCGATTTTAATCAAATTTGATACACTCATAAACAAAGACATAAGAAATGATATTCAGAAGATTCAAGGTTGCAGTTCTTACAGTTTTTATGTGTCCCAAAAAGGGATATATATATTATTTGAAGTAGCTAAGCCATTTTGGCAAAGGTTACTGGGTAGGACAATCTAGCAAGTAGCCATATGGATCAGTACTTGTTGTATGCAGTATGCTGAGATGTAAACATAGTCAACAGACGTAGACCAATAGCTGTAGAACTTTCTCCATCCTTGCCTTAGTCTGTATTTTTGACTGGTGTCAGCCAATCATATTACTGTGAGGCTGAACCAAGGTGTATGCATATTCATTACATCTTCAATAATACTTCCATTATTTTTTGTAATTTTTAATATGTAAATGAGGCTATTATAAGTGAGTATGCTGCAAATAGTTTGGTGGGTCTTACTATGTATTTAAATAGACTGAATTGAGCTATGGTCAGAGAGATGTAACATGAGTCTTCTTGTTAAGCATGCTGTAGTATATCCAATATTGTTATTTATGGATTGATCAAAAACACATTTCCTTAAGGAACATGTGAATTCTACATAATTTGCATCCAGAAAAGATGAAAATTATAAGAACAATTAAATAAAAACAACTTAACTGTGGTATTTTTCAGTTGTTTTTAATGAAACTTGTATAAAAAATGGACTGGTGCTCAAATACTCATACACACATATTATTAGATTCTAATTAAAATAAGTTTTTTTATTTTTGTATTTTATTATTACAAAACAAACTGTGATATTTGAGTTGTTTTCAGGACCTTATATAAAGCTCATACCAAAACAACACAAATTGTATAGTGCTGTTATGGTTTTTACTAGTAATTTTATGAAATTAATTTTATTTGATTTATTATTTTGTATAAGAGGAAAAAAAAGAAAAATATTTTATACATTGACATTTGTACTTTTTGATTAAAGTGTCATTGTAAATATTTTGCTTTAAAATATTTATCTTTCATCTATCAAAGAAAAGATTTTAGCTATTTTTAAAACCTATAATAATATTATATATTTTCCAGAAACTTAATCTTGTTTTGTTTTGCATTTAAAGATCTGTTTTAAAATATATAATTGTTATTTAAAAGGTAAATATTTTTTTATCAGTTTTGGCATCTATTTTTTGTAGAAAATTTCAAGCAGCATTACTGATTTATTTTACTGGCACTAAAATTCACAGAAAAAAAAATTTTGAATGGAATTGACTCTATTAAAAAATTAAACAGTAAAATATCTAAAGCTTTGTCTCTTATTAACAGAAAAATATTGATTAAAAATTATCTAAATGCTTTGAAAGAGAAAAGAAATGTATTAAATAACATCTATAAATTTTCCTCTGTGCTACCTAAACTTTCTGAATTTAAACATAGTAAAGATCTCATGATTTTGTAATTGAAATGGTTAGATGTAACCATAATTCCAATGCTAACAGTTTCTTCTCTTGCAATTCTCACTTGTGGATCATTCTTCAAGTTTCTTGCTTTCAAATCAACTTTGATTTTCTAAAATTTAAATTCAATGTTAATTTTCTGTTTTCTTAATTCCTCTTCTATTGTTCTCATGCTTTATGTTTTAATGCTTTTCTTTTCTTATATTGTTATACTCAGTTACCCTTTTTTGTCTTAGTGACATTATTGATTTTGTTATTTTGAAGTTATTGATTATGTTTAAAACAATACTATGCATACATTTTTAGGTTAAAGTTTTAAAGTATCACTCTAATTATTAACAGATTAGCAAATATGGTTTTTAAGCTGATTTTTTTGTTTAAAACAATTGATGTTTTTCTATATTGGTGTTCTATTCATAAATAATTGTATGATTTGAATTTATTAAATGTGTTAAAAAATTCATTATTATTTATATTTTATTACATATGCATCAATGATTTTTTTTTTAATTCAGATAAAATTTTAAGCAAGCATTTAGTCCTACAATTTACATTTAATAATACAAGTTTCTGTCAATGATGCTATAAGATATGCATAATCAGTGGGTCAGAAATATATTATTTTAACTGTTATTACATGACCTTTCTGGTCTGGTAAAACATACTCTGGAATTGTTCTGGAACCTATGGTGCCAGCAAATTGGTGAGGCACCTACATATGAATAATAAAGAATTAGAAAAATTAAAATGTGTACTCTTGGACGTTCAATTTCAGTCTTGATTCAAGAGTGCTATATTGTAACACCTTTTTTCATGAAGCCTGTCTCATCAAAATATTTCTTCTGTGTATAAGGATTATCAACAAAAATGTCAAGTGAATTAGCAAATTATTAAATAATGAATTAAAGACTGTCAGCGTGTATCATAACTGACTGACAGACATGATTACTAGTTTCTATCTGAATATTGTTTACTGTACATACTTATGAAACAATCACACTTGTTATGTTTGTACACAATAATAGTGATGTATTGTAAAACAACACTTTACAGATATAAGCTTTGGTATTTATTCAAGTACTGATGACTAAAGTAAATAGGAAGCAAAATGGTAAGATGGAGAATTCTGCTTGGCAGCTGTTAATGATTTTCTGCCTTGATTTCTTCAGGATACACACACACACACATAATACATACGAGATAATATATAGTAACAGTATATGTATGTAAATGTATATTTAACCCATTGTACTCAAGGAGTAATTTAAAGCACAAATTTAGCAAAGTAATTAAATTGTTTGAGCATAGTTTGTCCATGTCAAGGTTGGCATTAAATAAAACAGCTGCTTCATTAGATAAAGTAGTTGTAAGAGAGTGTTTTGCCATTCAGTCACTCTATAAACCAATGTTGCATACTGGTAAAAAGAACTTTTGCAAAGATATTTGGTGATAGAATGTAGGGAGAGCTGGAGTGATGCCTTCTACAGATGCATTAATGACAAGTAAACATAAGCAGTGTCAGCCAGAATACTAAACTTTGTTGATTTATTTTCTCTGCTGATAAACTTTGTATTTCATTGGATGTTTGTTTGAGCTTTTTTTCTGCCCATTAACTTTGGAAGATAGAAATGTCCATGACTACATTTCTACTTTAGTTTAAGGACTAATTGTCATGTAAGTATATATATTTAGTGTATTGAGGCATCAAATAATTTTCTAAACATATACTGTTAAATATAAGAGACAATGAATGAAATCACTTTTAAATCTGGTCATAACAGATTACATTGCATTTGAATACATGGTTGTGTTGTCATTTTGTGCTATCATGCAGTGTGACATCATAGAACTGCATTGCAAATTTGCAAACTGCATTTGTCATTTTTGGTAACTATTGCCGTTGGCTAGCAGAGTTTTATGTCAACACAAAATAAAATCGTCAGTGATGGTGGATGTTATTGTGTTACTGTCTTAATAACCTCTCTGAAGATGGCTCATGTGAGCCAAAAGCTTAGAACCAAATTAATAAAAAATTATCCAAATGTTGGAGAATTTTTGTCTTTATTTTCAACTAAAATTAAAGCCAAAATACAACGTTTAGAATGGCTCATGATTAAACAGAATAGACATTCATTGTCTCTTATACTTAAAAATATAATATTGGTAATTTGTTTGGACCACTCCTGATGAATTATTTTGGACAGAGCACTGACAGGTATTAACAGTTTACTTATTCTTATTAAAGTGACTTCTCAGGTACAATGGGTTAACGAAGAGTGGTGTTAGTAGCAGGATATAGGGTGATCAAAAAGATCAACTTACCATACGGGGATATCACATCTACTTTAAATCTCTTGATTTCTCTTTTGCCCTCTTCACAAACGTAAAGTCCTGTGTCATTATAACTGCTCTTCAGAACAGTGAAAACACTGATAAGAGTCTTGGTAAAGCTAGGTCGGTAATTTGTAATGTAAACTTTTCTATTTACATCAGTACTCAATGGTATGCCCTGTTTGTACCACTTTATGTCATCAGGAGGCTCCGTCTTTCTTGTAATGTTACATATCAGCTTCACGGGGTCCTCAACCCTGACACGAACTATGTCTGCAATGAAAAATTGGAGTATACAATAGCAGTTACATTATTTAGATTATTATTATAAATAATGTTGTTTTATTATATTAGAACTAAGAATGGCTATTATTGTTTATACTAATTTATATGATTATTCTTTTCAATTACAAGATTTCATTAAGAAGATTATCCTTGTAATTATTGTTTTTTTTTTGTATTTTTGCATTTCAAGCTATGCATTCTTTTAAGGGAGTGTTGTTTAATCATCCCCAACCAGTTCCTCATCATTTAATGTTGATTAGAGTGCATTTAAGCTGAAATGTTTATACAAAAGAAACCAACAAAATCAGGATAATAGTTAATACAACAAAATAAAAATAAAGCTCTTATGGAATACTAATCATACTTTATCTTACAAAATTGCAAATTTATTTTTGATATCATGAAAGTTACGAGATGATTATAAACTGAAAAATAAAATAACAAAAGCTTTTTCCAAACACAAATGCAAATTTTTGTCTGTAATTGGTTCAGTAATTTGATACATCAAGACAATGATGAATTTCAACAAATAGACCAAAAAAAAGAGATTTATATTAAAATCACATTGAATTAACCTATATAAACATTCACATTTACATGTCATTTGAGAAATATTTTCTTTTTTCTCACTATTTCTAATTATAAGAAAAAACATTTTACAATTTCAGAAACATAAGAAAAATAAGCATGTTAGTTTTCTTAGATGTAGATATTTACAAGTCATTCTTCAGTTTGATACATATTGGTGATCTTTTTAAAATATTTTAAGATATTTACAAGTCATTCTTCAGTTTGATACATATTGGTGATCTTTTTAATATTTATTGGTGATCTTTTTAATATTTATTGGTGATCTTTTTAATATTTCAGTTAAGGATCATTTTAAAGATAAAAGATTTAAAAATAAAATCAGTCAGTAATAAAATCAATGGTTTTTATGAAAAAACATTGTTTTTTATAGAATATTAAAAAAAAAATTATAACCATATTTGATAGTTTTATGAATTTTTGAATGTGTGATTTACTAAATAAAATACGTTTTGGTTAATCTTCATCACATATGCTTTCCACCTGATAATATATATGTTTTATATAAATAAATTAAAGGAATGACAGCAGTTTGAAATCACTGATAAGTATAACATCTTAGAATAAGCAATTTTAGTTAAATTCATATATATATATATCTTGATTTTATAAATGAATAGATAATAATTACAAACCTATTACATTTTTATATTTGTTTTCAAATTTAAAAACAAAATGAAATTTAATTTATTTCCTCCTCTCCGTTTTTGTTTTTTATCTGATTAAAGTTTTGATAAAAAGCAACAAAAATGACTACAGTAAAAAATATATAATAAATTATAAAAAAAGCTACCTCAGGATTATTAAGCAATGTAAATTATTCATCTTTTTTCAAAAGTAAGGCAAAACATTTTAATAAATTTCTTTCTTAAAGAAAATGTGTCAAATTTAAACTGATGTTTTTCTTTTATTATTGTTTCAAGAATTCATAATTTTTATATATATTTAAAGTGATCAAGTCATCTGATGTGAGCATAAAACTCAGGTTACAAATAAGAATTAACATTGTAAAGCTTCTTTGCTTCATCTAGATAATCTAAGCATTGAGCACATTACTGAGTAGGTAGGTGTTGGTCTTGAAGCTTTTTTCCCTTTTCCTGTCCTTTTAAGATGTTATTTTTTTTAAGAGACTTGAGGTTTTTTAGCAAGCTATCTGTTGATTTCACCAATGGTTTTGGCTTTTCTTTAATAATAATTATATTATTTTGTTTTGATAATTTGTTCAAAGTTAGAGTAACAATATAACATAAAAGCACTTTTAGATTAATTCAGTTAAAGATTACAATTTAGTCTTCAAAAAGCATATTGTACTATAAATTTGTTTTGTATTTTAATTATTTAGTCAGAATGAACATAAATTTGTCAAGCTTTTAAACCATCAAATATATTCATTCTTTGCATGAAAAGTGCAAATCCTAAATTTAAAATTATTGAAATTACATATATTTTTTTATAAAACTATACATTTTAAATTCATCTCACTTTAGAACATTTTCCTTTTTTATCATTCATCTTCTCAGAGGTTAGTTGCATGATCATAAACTGCCAAATAATAATATTACTTTTTGAAAAAGCAAATTTCTCAATAAAAGAAAATTAAGAATGAAAAGTCAACTTTACTCAAAAGCTATAGATGAGTTTTTCTGTAATGATGGTGCAATGAATTTAATTCTTATATTGATTATATCAGCAACTGAAATGTGAAATCCTTACTCTTGATGCAAATAAATTGTCTTTAGAAATTTTACATTTTATTATCTTTTTTATTAATGTACCCCATTTGTATATAGAAATCACAGAAACTTTAGCATGTTCCACACCAAAGAACATTAATTTTTTTGCATTATTTTAGCTGTTGAGTCGACTATAAAAAAATGTTGATGTATCATTCCCAGGCTAGTGATCATTATCCTTGGACCACTTTAAAGTTAGTATTTGTTTTCAATTTGTATATATGTATCATTTTTTTTGTAAGTTGATTAGAATGAAAAGGTGATACAATTAACGTGCATGAATGAAAATAAATTGAGAATTTTTAAAACAATAAAAACAAGCTGAAGAATAATTATAACGTATTTATCTACACTGAGAAAACATTAAGAAAAACAGACACAAGAAAGGCTGATAAATAAAAAAAAAAGGATTCAAGCAAGCAGCAAAGACAATGAATGAAAGAATATTAGCGTGCTTGTATAGAGATGAAAGCAGACTCCATTGTTGTAGAGGAGAAAATATAATTATAGTATTAGTCATGGCAAATATTGTTCTATTGTACATGAATGAAGCAAAAGTCAACAAGGCACAATCAAAGTAAACCAGATTCAACAGATTACAGAACATTGATAGAAAAACATATTTATTATTAGTATTTGTTGACAACATTGGTTAATTATCATGTATGCTCACACTTATTAATTATTAAGAACAGCATATGAAATGGTTAAAAAAATGAAATTACAAAATGACAATATAAAATAGCTGGTTAACTGGACAAAACAAAAGAACAAAAATTGATGTGGTTCTCATCTACTGAAAACAGATTTCTGAATTGATGTATTTAAAAGATTTCTATATGTTTTCTGAATTGATGTATTTAAAAGATTTCTATATGTTTTGATGTGCGTTGTGGTGCAGTGGATATCGGCTCGGAACGAGAAACCGGGGAGCCGAGTTCGAATTCCAGTTGAATTCATTGCATTCACTTACGCGCAAATACCCTTGGGAAAGGTATTAATCCGCCTCTTCCTTCCAGTTATGGGTCAAATAACAGGACAGATTGGGTTCTATAGTCTTGGCTGGCAACCAGTCTACCGCAGAAAGCAATGGCAACCTACTGCGGGATAATCTTCTGCCCAGTCAGTCATGTCTCTTTCGAGACATGATCGCCCAAGCGTGTTTCACGTATGGCACTTAACTGACTATATGTTTTCTTTGTTTGCTTTACATTTAGACATTATGGCTTTTTTGTGGCTATCATCTAAACTTATTTATAAATGGAACTTACTTTGTGTGTGTGTCCGTTACCTATAGACTCTGAAACGGCTGAACCGATTTTCTTGAAAATTTACACAGTTGTACTATAAGCATCTGTGAGTGTTCTTAGCTAGGTTTTGTGTCGAGGTACCCCCGATAAATCTTGAAAATCGATAATCGAAAAAATGGGGTTATAGAAGGAGTGGTTTGATTTTAATCAAATTTGATACATTCATAGACAAAGACATAAGAAATGATATTCAGAAGTTTCAAGGTTGCAGAAAATCGATAATATATATATATATATATATATATATATATATAAAAGGCAAGATGTTTGTGTGTGTGTCTGTTTATCTGTCTATATGTCTTTTATACAAATCCACAATTTTTATCCAATTCTCACCAAACTTCACACAAATATTCTTTAGGCTGAGTCTGAGCTCCAGGACCATGGATTAGTTTTAAAGCTTTCATTATACTCGAGTAATGCCGGGCTATACTGCTAGTCTACAATAATATAGAAATTAAAAGTATCTTAAGTAATGCAATTATTAATTTTTGCAAGCCATCCTCATTATTTTCATATTTCATTGGTATAATTTAAGTTTCACTTTAGCAGGTTTGTGCCACAAACATCTGCTTTGTAGAATTGACTCACAAAATTATGCTTCCCTGATTACTACAATCTTAACACAGGTTAACCATTATCTTCTCCCACATATCTACATAAACTGTCTTTTACTCTACTAACCCTCTACTTCAAGTGGCTCCCAAGCCTTTTACAGAGTAAATATAATTGTCCGTCAGTTAAGTGCCATACGGGATACATGCTTGGGTGATCATGTCTTGAAAGAGACATGACTGACTGGGCAGAAAATTATCCTGCAGTAGACTGATTGCCAGCCAAGTCTATAGAACAATCTATTCTGTTATTTAACCCATAACTGGAGGGAAGTGATATTAATACCCAGGTTATTTGTGTGTAAGTAAATGTAATAAAGGAATTCAACTGGAATATATATAATTGTAAACAAACAAAAAATATAATTATTTCTCCTCTTTTATCATCATTATGAGATCATTATTCTCTGACAGTTAAGTAACCATGGGTGGAGGTTGAAATGAAAGAATAAGCAGGAGGCTTTTGTCTTTCCTCCTGATTGGCAGAAGTGAAATGAAAAAAAAAATAAAAGTTAATAATAATGACAAATGTGAAAAGGTTAATTATTAATTAAAATTTAAATTTTCATCTCTTAGCCAAATTAAGTACGAAATAATTCTTTACAATTACCTGAACATATTTTTTCATTTACCATTTTTCTTCAGGACATGGATGGTAATAGCTCTCCACTACTGCCTTTCCATTATAATTCTAAGTAATGTATGTCGATTTACTGTCTCCCTCTTCAATCTTGTTCTTTCATTTGTTTCCACAAGCCCATGAAGTAGATTGTTCAAAATTCTCTCTGCCCCTCAATATGAATATTTAATACTGCTGTCATATCTGGTGGGGTGCTCCTGCTATTCATCTCAGGGTTCTTGACAAAATCCAATGGAGAATCTGTAATATGACTGATCTTGACCTGTTAGCTCAGCTCCAATCACTTTCTTACTGACATAATGTTGCTTCTCTCTGTTTCTTCTATAAATACTTTCACAGCTTCTGCTCCAATGCCCTTAGCTCCCTAGTACCCCTCTCTTCATGAATTTACTCGAGCTACTAGACAAGCAACTTGGTCTTACTCTTTTACAGTGAAACCAATCAAATATAATCACAACTTTTACTTTAGCAGCTTCTTTTCTTGCACTTCCTGCCTGTGGAATTTCCTTCCGTATACTTGCTTTCCTGATGGCTACAATCTCCAAGAATTTAAATGTAATGTCAATTACTATCTCCTTGACTCACATCCTTTCCCTGACAACCCTTGTAGCATGTTCCTTTTCTTGTCCACTCTACTCTCATGCAGCTCTCTTCACAACAGGGTTCTCATCCTTCTCTTAACCATTTTCTGACCACCCCCTCAGTAACTTGTCCCTCTTTCTCAACACTCTTCTCTTATGCAACCCCCTGCACACCAGTGGCAGTACTGCCATGCTTGGGCTAAAATAATTATAAAAATAAAAATGTCTTGCAATTGTTAAAATCTCTTTGCTTTTTTTCATCATTATGTAGAAATGTCAACTGTTTCTTTTAGATTCTAAGTACAAGTACTTTCTTTCTTAAAACTTTCTCATTATTTATATGTTTCTTCCATTGCATTCTAAGTTTCCTTCATTTTTGTCTTGTCATCTTCATCAGCAAGAAAATTGTCCAGCATTTTCTGCCATATATTAGTACAGATATTACATAGCTGTTTTTTTATTTCGAATAAAATTTCTGTTTCTTAAAATTCTATGTCATGTTTGGAAGGCATTAAAAAATTAAACAGTCTATTATACCTTTTATGATTGTTTTTAATCATTTCCCACTAAGCAAGGTGATAATGCCACTAAGATGCAAGAGGCTAATGGGAGTGAAAGAGAATGAAAAGATGTTAAAAGGAACTGGAAACTTAATCCTAAACAGAAAATCAAGGATAAACCTCTACTCCTTTTCAAAAAACTGGGGAGGAGTGCGAACCTAATGCTAGGCAAACCCATGCACTCCTATTATACTTATGTTCAATACACTTTTTATCGTGTTTAAAACAGTATTATTTAAATTTATTCCTGAAGACAGGTAATGAGAAAATGTTTGGTGTATTTTTAACTTTAATATTTATTGATACTGTTTTAAGAATGTCTTTTAACATAGCAAAGCATCTTCTCTTTGTGACAAATTTTCCATTAACTTTTAACACAGTGCATTATTTATCAGTAATATTTTCTTTTCCAATTCATTCTTTCTTTAGGCTTTTTAACTGTCAATTTTAGTCAAGGTCTTTTTCTGTTGTCATAGCAGGACATGATAACATGCTATTGTTCAGCGATCAAAGTCATCTGAATTGGCAAGACAAACTTTTGCATTATTAATTAAATCACCTACATTTGGTAACAGTCTGGTCAGTGGAGGTTTTTGAGTAGTGCACAACTACCTCTCAAATGCTGCTGTTCCCAAGACTACCCTGACCCAGGGTGGTAGCACCGGACAAGGTTCCCAGTTATGGGCAAATTGTGTAAGAGGTGTCCTAAGTATGACCTTAAACTGCTTAGGCTGAGTATGAGTCTTTAGCTTTGGATATCAATTCATATAAGAGAAGGAAATCTCTGAAATAAAATCCTTTACACTTTCTCTGTGTAGAAAAGGGTAGGCTGAACTCTTTAAAATTAATAATGTTCCTAGGAAAGGTGTTTTGATAAAAACATTGAGTTTCCTGTCTCATAAACTGGTTGGTGTTAGTAAGGGCATACAGCTGAAAAACTTGCTCCAATATTCCATGATGGTTCAATTATGTATGATAGGTCAGTCAGTTAAGTGCCATACACACTTGGGCGATCATGTCTCGAAAGAGACATGACTGATTGGGCAGAAGATTATCCCGCAGTAGGTTGCCATTGCTTTCTGTGGTAGACTGGTTGTCAGCCAAGGCTATAGAACCAAATCTGTCCTGTTATTTAACCCATAACTGGAAGGAAGAGATGGACTAATACCTTTCCCAAGGGTATTTGCGCATAAGTGATATGATAGGTATGATAGGTAGATCATGTAAAACATGGACCCAGCTTATCAAAGAAGATTTAAGGAAGTTGAGATTGTAGTCAGGACTTCAACAAAATTGGGCAGCTAGGAAAAGAGCCATCAAGAAAACCCTGTTCAAAATCATGCTAGCATGGAAATAAACATTTGGTGGTGGTGGTGGTGGTGGCGGCGGCGGCGGCGGTGGTGGTGGTGGTGGTGAGTTTTTTCTTTCTTGTGTCCAGTGTTGAATCATTTCTCATTTATACATAATACCATATATTATGGAAATATATTTTAAAAATGTCTTATAATTTTGTCATTTGTAAGAAGAAAGTTCCTCTTAGAAAACATGTTTCTAAAAGCTGCTGCATAGAGGTTTCTCTAAATACTACATTCTTAACTTCTTCAATTCATTGAAAATCAGTATCTATCCTCCTTATCTTCATAATCTTCCTCAACAGCTACAATCTCCAAGAATTTAAATATAAGGTCAATAGTAATCTCCTATCTCACTAACTTTCTCTCAAGCTCCTTTCTCCATCCACTCCACCTCCATCACACCAGTATTCTCATCCTTCTGTTACCCTCTTTTTGACAACCCCTATAACCTGCCCATCTTTCTCATCACTTTCCCTCTATGTAACCCCCTGCACAGCAGTGGCAGTAAAACTGCCTTGCTTGGGGCGAAATGATTAAAATAGATTATATATTTACTTTTACTTACATTCATATAATGCACCTCAGTCAGTAGTTCTCTAACTTGATTGGCTCTTGAGCCTAGCATTGGGTGAGCTTATTAAAATAAAAAATAAACTTAACATAATTTTGTATTTGTCTATACTTCTGAGATGAAGTAGCATTTACATTATTTATACTGTTCAAACTGTTGCCCTCATCTTTATTGCCATGTTTACAATGTTTTGGCCCTTGTACACTCTGGCCTTCTTCAGGTGCTAAGAATCCCAAGTACACATAGACAAGTGGATGTAGGCGTTGGTTAGTTTCAATGACTTGATCCAGAGTTGTGAATAAGTAAAATACAGATCCTGCCATCCATTCTTCCTTGAACCCATGTGCCCACGGGTATCAACAATATTCTGCTTAATTACTCAGTAGTGAAATCATCTATAGTTGTTGAAATCTCTTGTATTTTTGTTTTATAGTATCTGAATTCCATATCTAACCATCTTTCTATAGATCCAGGTGGCTGGGTTTTGAATTCATAGAAGTCTTTTTCCTTGACTGTTTGCCAACCATTGCTACAGTTCCCTATCTGCTCTACTATTTAACACATAGCTGCAGAGAGATGAGATAGATTCATACTCTTTTTTCTATTAGTACAAAAGTCAGTGCAATCAATTTCACCAAAATTTTATCTTGGCTCATTGATTTCTCATTCCTATAAATTTGGAGCATTCATGTCTGAATAGACTTTGCACATGGGGTGTCCTTGAGAGAAGCCAGATGCAGGGCTGATGCAAGAATTGTTTTTCTAGCTATCAAGTGCAAGCCCATGTAATTGACTCATTTGCACCTGATGCATATGTAAGAAAGAGAAGTAAATATATCCCAATGGTAAGAGAAAGACTGAGACACCACACATGAAAATGAAAGTTCAACATTCACATGAGTGCTCAGAGCTGCACACATCCACACAGTGGGCAACAATAATTGACTAATTACAGATTTTAATAAAATTTAATTCTGTATATGATAGATTGGGTCTTGTATACTTGAAATTTAAATGCAATGTCAATACTCATCTATTAACCACTTGACTCTAATTCTTTCACCACCCCATATATCCTTTTCTTTCTCTCCACCTTTGCAACTGTCCTCACACCTGTATTCCCTTCCTTCTCTTGCTCCTTTCTAACTGGTTTGTCTTCCTTTTCACTCTCTTCTAATTAATCTTTTTACTCTTATGTAGCCCCCTGCACAACAGTGGCATTACTGCCTTGCTTGGGGTGATACAATTAAAAAAAAAATTTACACACATTAGTCATTAGTCTTGATCTGAATATTTTATTTCTTTTGAGGAAAATAAATAGGGTTGTACTAATTTACTAATTCTATCAATATGGAAGTATGCTTAGGTGTCTAATAGATAAATTTGTTGTTTTTTTTTTACGGCTTATCAAATATATTTTGGATTGTAGAAAGTTACTTACAATTCCTGATATACCCAAGCAATCCCCCATCTCAGTAATAACTACGTTTATCATTGCTTAACTCCAGTGATCAAACATGCATAATAGATGTGGAAAAGATGGTTATTTTATTGAAGAAAGTTTCTGAGCTTATTAAAACTATTTCATTTATTAATTTCATACTTTTTAACACTTGAAATGATTTTTTAAGACTGCTCCCTGTTTATTAAATATTAATTTTATTACTTTGATTAGAAAGTTACCACTAATTACACTATTTATATTTGAACTATTATCCTCATCATTGCTATTATTATCACATTTGTACTTTCTCAGGTGTATCTTGATCTAAAGCTATCCAGATTGATATATAACCAAGGAAGGCTTGAGTGGACAACAGGCAAAACATTGTGAGAGTAAGAAAGATGAAAACAATAGGCCAAATATAAATAGATTTTTACAGGTTATTATTTTTGTATTCTGCTTTTTTTGCACATATTTGCTCTTCACTTCTTTCAGTTTGGCATAGTTATAAAAAGAAGTCACCTCGCAGTCACCAAATTAAGGGAGATAACTTTAGTACAACAAAAAATTAAAGACATTAAAGGTAAAAAAAATTATTTATTTCAGTTTTCAATAGTGGCCTATCAATTTGCAAATGTTAGCATTGCATTTTAAATAACATGAATATTTTTCACTAAGATATCTTTTTCTTTAGTATTTTCCCATCCTAAATCTGTTATTGGAACTAGCTGAATAATAGAAAGAGTTTTTCATTCTAATCTATATTTAAGTAAGACAAGTTTATTGATACCTGAAACAAAAAAGATACTTAGAATCAGAAAGAGTCTATTGAAATTTCTTGGATGAACTAAGCTCACTGGTACCCCCTATATATGAATTTACTTGAGCCACAAGATTAGCAACTAGGTTCCACCTTTTTACTGTGAAACCAATAAATTGTAAATGCAAATTCTACTTCAGCAGCTTCTTTTCTCACACTTCCCACCTGTAGAATTCCCTTCCATTTACTTGCTTCCCTGAACAGCTATAATCTCCAAGAATTTAAATGTAAAGTCAGAAGTCATCTCCTATCTCAATAACCTGCATCCTCTCTTTCAAGTTCCTTTCTCCATCCACTCTCATCAGTATTCTCATCCTTCTTTTACCCACTTCCTGACACCCCCTATAACCTGTCACTTTTTCTCATAACTTTCCTCCTATGTAACCCCCTGCAAAACAGTGGCAGTAAAATGCCTTGCTTGGGGGTGATATGATAATAAAAAAAAAAAAGCATTATGAGGAAAGAGAGTTAAGAGAATTAGACACTTAGAGAGCATATTGAAGGCAAGATGAACACAGTAACTAACATGCTTGTGAAAATGGATAGCTGAATAGGGACTTTGCAGGATAGAAAAAAATACTATTAGGATATTAAATTGTGGTGAGCCAAAATTGCTAATGTCTTGAAGGGAATGGCACAGAAAAGAAAGACTGCATATATTTCAATATTTTCTTCAGAGAGGTTTAACCCCGAAAAGCACTGTTTTGTTTACTCCACAGCAACAAGAATTGATGAAATCATGGATGACATGATAACAAATGAAACTAGAATCCGCATATTATTGAGATTTCAAGTGTTAGCATTGCTGAAGAGATAGACAAATAAGAAGATGTTTACATATTAACAGGTTTATAAATGGATATATGAGAATGTGCGTTGTGGTGTAGTGGACATTGGCTCTGAACGAGAAATCGGGGATTTGAGTTCGAATCCCAGTTGAATTCATTGTATTCACTTATGCACAAATACCTTTGGGAAAGGTATTAATTCATCTCTTCCCTTCAGTTATGAGTTAAATAACATGACAAATTGGGTTCTATAGCCTTCGCTGGCAACCAGTCTACTGCAGAAAGTAATGGCAACCTACTACAGGATAATCATCTGCCCAGTCAGTTATGTCTCTTTCTAGACATGATCCCCCAAGTGTGTATCTCATATGGCAATTAACTAACTGATAAACTTTTTGCCTCCTTAAGAGCAAATAGAACTCAAAGTTTGTTTAACATAGAGTCATATATATTTGGACGAAAACAAAAATTGCCCCGTTCTACAGGTATTCACTGGAACTTTTAGTGCCCTTGGGAGGTTAAACTGCAGGATTTGTCTCATCTGAAGAAGAAACAAGGCTAATATATTAGGTAGGCTGCTAAAAAATTTAGTTTACTGTGTCATGTAAGACAATTTTTCTCTGCAGAATCTATCATACATATCTATAAGTCTACTATTCATCTCTGTTTAGAATATTGCTGCCTCAGTGTCCCTGTTATTTACCTTGAGCTCCTTGATATGATCAAAAGAAGAATCAGCAATATTATTGATCCTGATCTGGCAGCTTGGCTCCAGTTACTTTATAACCACTGTACCTTTTCTATAAATAATTTCATGGTAATTGTTTGGATGGGGTCTTTGCTCTGGTACCTAAACTTTTTGAATTTCAGTGCAAGTGGCATTAAGAGCACAAGAATTTATAGCTGAGTTGGCTAGATGTAATCGTAACAGTTTCTTTTCTCACACTTCTCGCTTATGAAATTTCCTTCCAGCTCCATGCTTTCCATCTAACCTAAATCTGCAAAAATTTTAATGCAATGTCTTCAATAAAACAATATTCTTTTCTCTTCCCACTCATTATTAATGTTTCTGTTCCTAATTCTTCCCTACCCTGTAACGACTTGTATCTTAGTAACTTTACTCTATTGCATGGGATGATACCAATTAAAAAAAAAATTATTCACCTCTCCACTGAAGCAAGCATGACAGTTTAATGTACATTTTTACACAATTTTGTATACAGGTGTATTCCTAGAAATGCCTAGTCTCATACAGTCAGTTAAGTGCCATACATGATACACACTTTGGGCGATCATGTCTCAAAAGAGACATGACTGACTGGGTAAAAGATTATCCTGCAGTAGGTTGCCATTGCTTTCTGCAATAGACTAGTTACCAGCCAAGGCTATAGAACCCAATCTGTCCTATTATTTAATCCATAACTGGAGGGAAGAAGTAAGTGAATGCAAGGAATTCAACCGAAATTTGAACTCAGCACTCCGATTTTTCATTCTGAGTTGATATCCACTGCACTACAAACCAAATACACTTCTGCTAAAAGCATCAGTGTATATACAGGGACACTTGCTGTGTAAATGCAAAGGTGATATACTGCTTAGAATACAGCTTCCTCAAGATCAGTTAATTTATGTTCTGTCTTGCTCAAAGATTGAAAATCTATAGTTTATTTACTTTTCTACAAACAAGACCCAAAGCTACTGTAATTGCTTGCCCACTGAAGCTTTTTTATGCAATGGGGAGGTACTATCTCTGAGGCAAGATCTGCAGGGATGAGTCTGCTTCAATGAATTTTTACTTCATTCCCTTTGATGATGAGACAAAGCTGATATTAATGATGGAATCTGAGGAAATTCTGGACTTTGTATCTAAGCAGCTCATGTTAAGGGTTACAGTTCTGGTAGTAAAGTATTTACATTAAATCTGAATGATATTCTAGAAATGAGTAAATTATATTGTGTGATAGAAAGTCATTTCTTATATTGCTCTGTGTAAATTCCGAAACTGAATGAAAGGAATGTATTTTTCTCCTTTAAAAGCTAAAATATTTTCAGTGTCGTCATTGAGAATAACCTTGCTGCTTTGCAATTCTTCATAAATCATTTTTATAAAAGTGTAATAAAGAAAATGAATTATTTCTGTCATAAAAATTGTTGAATTTAATTTCTTTTTTAAAATATTTCTCTAAATTCAATGTATAAAAGATATAAAAATTCAGAAATTGTAAAAACAATAAACAGGTAACTTAAGGTAAAGAGAAAATTTTAATTAAAAATTTAATTAAAATTATTTCTCTATCAGAACAGATAATTAACTGTTAACATTTTTACTTTTATTAATTTGGAGAGCAAAGCATAAACGATATTATAAATCCCAGGTTTAGAGATTACGTTAAGCAGGATTAATTGGAAAATGTTGCAATTTATCCTGTATAACTGAAGGAGAAATGTGATGACTATTTGTAATTTAATTTAGATAATCAAGCTAAATAAAGACAAGTATAAAATGAATCTCACAAATATTATTTTTAACAGCTTTCTATATCTATGATATATGTTCTATATTTTTAAATTTATTTTTTCTTCAGATTTCTTTTGTATGATATCCATAAAGTAATTTGCATTTATAACGCCCATTTAAGCCATTCTTACACACAATACATTTACATTCTTATTTTTGGTGTTTCAGTTTTGAGAAAGAATTTTAATCTTTTATTGCATTGTTATCATAAACAATGCAGCACAAGATTAAAATTCTTTCTCAAAATTGAAATGGTGCCTAAATCAAGAATGATTGTGCAAGAAGATAATTTTGGATGCTTGTAAAAATTTTTGATTATTCTTTATATTTTAAAAGTGAAAACAACTTAGAATTTCTTTCTTGCAATGATGCCGTCATTTAGTATGATATTGAATCTTCTTCTTTGGTAGATTTTCTAAGTGCCAATTTAGAAACCCTATGAGTTTTATTTGTGAGTTTGCCTTAACTAATTCTGAAATAAATTTGATATTTTTATATTTTACAAATTGATATAATGCTGGTAGCATATATCATTTTATCACTTACATTTTACTTCTTTTTCAAGTAAATCAATCTAAATGTGTATATAGATAATATCACTTAGATGACATAGATTGTTTATTTTCAGCATAAACTACAAACACTTGGAATTATCTTGATTTGGGATTATGATAGAGAATGGTACATAAGTTTGTTTCTTTTCAAATCTTTGTAAGACAAATGATTTTTGGATTTAAAGAAAATTGTTAAGTTAAGAATATGTGAGCAACAAGAAAGTTTTCAAGAAAATGGAAACTTAACATCAGATATAGTTGAAATTTCTAGGGCACTGAATGTGGGAAGAAGGTTTGAAAAATTTGATACTTAAGAAAAAATGGACAGCAGAAGACAATGCGTAACCTACCAAGTGAGTTTGAGTAAATGGATAGATGAGAGCATAACCTACCTAGTGAGTTTGAGTAAATGGATGGATGAGAACATAACCTACCTAGTGAGTTTGAGTAAATGAATGGATGAGAGAACAAGATTTAAGAGAAATAACAATAAATACAAAGTTTATTAAGAACTACAAAGAAGAAGAAGAAAGGGTGGAGAGACATGACTGCCAATGTTATGAAGGAATACTTCACATATAAGAATAATAATAAAATGCATATGTGCTGTGTCCCTTCAGGATGTGGATGCTCATTTCTATTCAACATCCTCTCCTTTGCAGCTCTGAGCATTTTACTAACCATCCTCCTCTCTATTCTGTTACCTATTTGCACAAGCTCATTTGGTAGGTTAATTGCAGTTTCCCTCAGTTCCTCTTGTCTTGTGAGAGTCAAAATTTCCAAGCTTTCTTTTTCTTATTAGGTATCCTAGTCATTTCAACTGTCTTATTCTGATTCTATTGACTTATAAACAAAAGTTGAAAAATGGAAATAAATAATAAAAAATAGCTTCTAAAAAGATTGTTTTAATATGATTTCTATAACCACAGTTCATAACAATCTCAAAGAAAAAAACAAAATATGCATTCATGATATGAAACTGTTGTATCACTGAGGTAGCAGAACGATACCCAGAAGATGTGTGACGAGTATCTACAGTACAATATCCGTGCTAAGGGATATTAATACAAATAAGACAAACACCAGAAGAAAGAACAAAAAATAGTAGAAGAGAGGAGAAAGTAAGTAATTAGAATTGCAGAGAGCACAGTCCGATACTAATCGTCAATGACACACTGAGATCCCAAACTGCTAATAGTCTTTATTTTTATAGCTAAGACCCTTACATTCTTGAGAGTGCCACAGGGGTGTTAGCTGCTCTACAACAGAAACCAAGTAAAAAAAAAATTTAAATCCCTTATCGAGGCTTGTACCCTCATGTTTTTTTTTGTTTTTTTATTTTAAATTGAGTGACTACCACAAAAAAATTAATCAAGTAAAGTATTCTGCACAATAAATAAATCTTGTGGAAGTGATTTGAACCAGACACTGCCATTTTATGTCTTCATTTTATGTTTTGAAAGTTGAAGGTGAATTTTAATCTTTGCAGAAATGGAGAGCAATATATAATGGCTTGTATGACCTTTCAAGACAATTTATATATTTTGAATTGAGCATGGCTTAATTTCTAACCCACAAATTCTATTATCAATTCTCAGAGCTTCAAACTAAACAGCTATGCATTTAATAGAAGAAGCCTCTTTCCACACACTGTCTAAATGTAAACTGATATTTATGAGATGAGATTTTTGTTGGTCAAACCTTTTCTATTTATGTTGTTTTTATAATATATATTTTTTGTGAGGAGATATTTCATCTCACCAATTCAGTCATGAATCTGGACTAATATGAAAGTTCAAATGTACCTCTTGGTTATCAATATAAAACTGAATATTAGTAAACTACAACCTCCAGAAATTTAAATGCAATGTCAATACTCATCTATTAACTACTTGACTCTAGTTCCTTCTACACCACCCTGTATGTCCTTTCCTTTCTCTCCATCTTTGCAATTATCATCCCACCTGTATTCCCATCCTTCTCTTGCTCCTTTCTAACTGGTTTGTCTTTCTCTTCACTCTCTTCTATCTAATCTTTTTACCCTAATGTAGCCCTCTGCCCATCAGTACCGCCTTGCTCAGAGTGATACGATTAAAAAAAGAAAACAAATTCTTAAAAATAAATATAATTTTGATTAAATAAGTGTTCCAAAACTACAGTGATAAAAAGTTGATATTTGTATATATTGATGTAAAAATAAAATGAAAGAGATTAACAAGGGAATGTAATGGCATGTTTTTGCTTGATTTTAAATATAAAACTTATAACCCAAGATCCATGAGATATAATTCCAAATATATTGGGATTATTTATAGCAAGCTGACCCGATCTCTTTTAAAATAAACAAGCTACTTTTTATCAGTCATTTTAAACACGATAAATATTTTTTGAAATTTTCTTTTGCAGAATCTGTTTTGGGTTCTTTTATGTTCTGTGCCCTCAGCCATTTTAAAGTGGTAACACTTGTAATTAATTCTTTTGAGAAGAAAAAGTCATTTTGACAGGTTTGATTAATATGGAGGGAAGGATGTAATTAAATGTATTTTGATGGAAAACAAAAATCAAATTTCACAGCAAAATGTCAGGTTTCATTGTCAGGAGAGAAATCTTATGGATATCAAAATAAAGATTTATAATCATATATATATATATATATAGAGAGAGAGAGAGAGAGAGAGAAAAATGAATTTCAATGTTTTATATAAATACATTCAAACTTTACACTGAGTTGATTCTAAGAGAAAGAAAATCTTAACAGGATTTACCATTGGTTGACACAATCTTAACAACATAAGATAAGCAGATGACAGTGTTGATAATAGAGACAGAAAAGAAACTACAAGAACTCCTATAAAAAAAGTAAAGTGAGAAAAAAGGATGAAACTTCAATTGTAAGAAAACAAAATGCATGGCTGTCAACAAGAGGAACAGCCCAAGATGCAAACTAGAAAATTTTCACTGCCAAAATTGACAAATTATAAAAATTTAAATATTTGGGAAGTGTTTTAATAGAGAATAGAAAGTGCAACACTGAAATCAGAAGGCATATTAGGATAACAAAAGATACCTTCCAAAAACTTAGTAAAGTATTAAGAACAAAGTAGGGCCAGGATGTGCGCTGTGGTGCAGTGGATATCAACTCCGAATGACAAATTGGGAAGCTGAGTTCAAATTCTAGTTGAATTCCTTGCATTCACTTGTGCGCAAATACCCTTGGGAAAAGTATTAATCTGTCTCTTCCCTTCAGTTATGGGTTAAATAATAGGACAGATTGGATTCTATAGCTTTGGCTGGCAACCAGTCTACTGCAGAAAGCAATGGCAACCTACTGCAGGATAATTTCAAGACATGATCACCCAAAGTGTGTATCATGTATAGCACTTAACAGTTTGGCCCTAGTTTAATCAGTTATGTAATATCAGTTCTCTATGGCAGTGAATATTTGGCAATTTTGTCACAAATGAAGATGTCACTTGAAGCAACCGAAAGGCATGTAGCATATGAGCAACAATGAAGTTTTATTGAAAATGGAACCAAAAAGGATGCTTATACTGAAATAGATAGTTGATATTTCTAAGGCCTATAATGAGGAAAGGGGACATAAACAGATGAATCAAAAGAAAATTTTAATGAATATAAAAACAAAAATTATGCTCATATGTAGATTCAGAGATTTTTCTGGTATATAATGAAAAAAGCGATTGGAGAATTTAACACTCACAGGACATATTGAAAGCAAAAGTGACAGAGAGAAACAGCAAGTAACAAACCTAATAAGCATGTGGAAATGAATGGTTGGACTTTGAGAGAGTGGGAATTGTGAAAAGATAAATATTACAAAGGTAAAGAAGTTGTGGAGAGATCTGATTGCTGTGTTTCTTCAGGATACGAACAGAGAGAAAAAGATATAGAATCATAAAAGAAAAATGTTGATTTCAGATTACTTGAGGCTGTGAAAACAAACAAAATACTTTCTATCATAAACGTACAAATTTGTGTATGTGTGTAGATTGTTTAATATTTCTCACCCTTCAAAATGTTTATTTAAATTTATCTTAAATCTCTGTCATTTGGCTTCTGGAGGGTATACTTTATGATTTTCATTGATTAAAAGTTTGCTTCATTTTAGCTACAAAATATTTGATTGTGATAGTCTTTCCAATCTTCACTTCTGTATTGTGACTTAGGTAGTGATTCAAATAAAATAATAGGAAATGAGGGCATGATGAATTTAGCACTCACAGGGAGGGGGGAATAGAAAGCTCACATCCAACAAATGGAAAAAGCTAATAAGGTAAAAGGGATGGAAAGAAGAGAGAGAGAAAGTCCATGAGGGAGAGTGTTGACTATGTCCACCATAGTTTATGAATATAGAATACAGCACAGTACGTAATCTGTTCAATGAAACAATGTCAAAGATTAACACTCACAAGTCAGACACTCTACTGAATCTGATTATATCACCAATACTTGAGAAAATATGGTCGCCTTTATACACGTCGTATTGAATATTTTGAGCCTTCTGGTTGGTTAAACCTTCTATTGGTGAACTATCAAGTGAGTCAGTTTATGGCTGGCTTACTAGTATACAAGGGTACCCAAAAACTCCAACGGAGAGAAACACTGAGCAACTGCTGTTATACTCTGCTTCAAATTAGATCTCATTCTGATTCAGTTTACACCTTGGCTGGGTGCAAACACTAAGAAGCAAAATAAAAAATAGTCACTCTCTGTGCAAGGACTTCAAGCATCACATCTGACTCACAAAAAAAAAAAAAATCAAATGCCACACGACAGGAGCTAATCATAAATACGAATGTTTCTGCCAAAACAAAAACAGGGAAAAATAAATAATGACTCATGATCCACCACCTGATTTCCAGAATGTCATTCACTTATTGACAAATAGGCACATGCATCAACTTTGGACCCTACAGACTCTTTTTTTACTTTAAGTCACTTTCCTTACCCACAAAGAGACATTCTACTTTGATTCTCTGTATTGGCAATATAAAAAATTCTATCTTAACAATTCTTGTCTTATTTTTTATTTCACCTCACCTGTAATACTTATTGTTGAATTAATTCTTTTCTGCTACTATACATGCATTTATAACACTACCAACCTTGGTTGAATGGATAGTAGAGTAGGGACAAAATTATAGTAAAGAATCAAACTTACAGCTACAAGAGAGATGAAGATGTGGAGGGCCATAATTACCTATGTCTTGAAGGTGTTAAAAACCTATGGTGATTCCATATTGCTATATGATATCTGTTCTTCAATATGACAGCAAATGCTGGAAATATCATCAAAGATGAAGGAAAAACTTGAATCAACTGAAATTGGATGAAGGATGCTGTGGATATCATGGCTCAAGCATGTGAGCAATTATGAGGTTTTGGAAAGGATGGAAATGAAAACATTAATACTGAGTATCAGGAAAATATACCTGAAGTTCCTGGGACATGTGATGAGGAAGAAAGGCTTGGAGAATCTGATACTCACTGGTTAGAAAGAGGGAAAGAGAGACAGGTGAAAGAAGCAAATAACATATTTAACAGGCCTAAGCAGGTGGGTGGCAGAGTGGGGTTTGGGTGAGGTAACAGGAGAAAGTATGCTAAGAGCTAACAGGGATAGAGAGATGTGGAAGGCTATAATCGCCTATGTCCTGAAGGGACATAACACACAGAAGTATTGATTCAGTATGCACACTAGTGTATATATCGCTTACACTTGCTGATGAGGTATATAGGTTTCTTCTTGCTTTGTCCCACTTACATTAAATGTCTCATGAATGTCAAATTTTCCAGGCCTTCTTTTCCAGAAATTTAAACTGACTCTTTCTGATTTTATGTATAATTGTGCTTTTTGTTACTATTTTCCTTAAAACTTCTTTATTGTTTGCATAATCCATCCATATTTTCAGCATTCTTTTGTAGAACCACATTTCCATGGTTCAAAGTTTTCTTTTCATCTCTTTGAAAATTGTACAATTGTCTGTAAAGAATAGAAAGTTGTGGAGAGCTGTGATCACCCACATCCTGAAGAACGACAACATAAGAGAAATCATCTCTGAGGTGAAAATTTGATTTTTAGTGAGGGAAATGAAAATTTTTAAATAAGGAGAAAAAAGTATTATATATAGTTTGCGTATAATAATAAGTCTCAGTTTTATAGACTATGGAATATTGTTCTGTTTATAACAAAGCAATCAAATTTCCTCATTTTATATTATCTTCTAATCACAAAATGCTAAGTATAAATTTTCATTGCAATTTCAGAGGAAATAGTAAAAAGCAATCATTTCTATGGATTGAAATTAACTAATGTTTGCTTATTCATCGCTTCTCAATTATAAAACAAAAATCATATAATTGAATTGAATTTGTATCAAGTGTAATGAGATAATATGAACAAAATATTTGGAAGAATCATTAAATTGTAGACTTTCTAATTTTATGTCTTGAATTAAACTTAAATACAAAATAAACTTGTTTATCTTGTATTAAGATTTCATTTGCAAATAAAAAACATTAAGTAAATCCATTTAGAATTATACACATAATAGGTTTATTCAGTCAGTAATCGTTGCATTATTTTCAAATCACTATCTTTATATTTGGGATTTTCAATGCATAATATACAAATTGATTGTTAAAACCTGCTATAATAAATCTAAGATTTAAAAAAAAGATTTCATCATCAGAATTTTCTTCCAACTTTCTGAGATAAATATAGATGTAAATTTGGTGAGTAAACATGAAAAAAGTCAAAATATTATATATTTACAATAGGTTCAGATGTAGCAAGTGTATAACTAAATAAAGAGAATATATCATTTCAGTCCAGGCAAAGGTAGTAAAGACACAAAGGTTTAATGAGTGGGAAAGAAAAAAAGAAAAAAAAAACAATAAGGAATGAGAACAATAAAAGAAGAATCAAAGAGACAGTAGATAACCATTTTAATTTATTTTATTTAAATTTTTGAAGATCAAAATTGGCTGGAAAGCTTGTATTATTAAAATGGCTTCAGGTAAAGCTTGAAGCCAGAAAAGAGCTTCACAAGTCAGAAAAGTAACTGTTACCATAAAAGTTTTGATTGCATTAGTGTTGTGGAGTAATTTTTGCACTGAAGGTTATAATTGTGCTATGTCAGTTGTTAATGGACTTAATGCACCCAAAATGTTAGAAACTTAGAAATCTTCCACTGAAAGCTGACTCCTTAGTATTTGGATAACTGCTGACTAATATCAACTGCCTAGTAGTTCTACTGAACTCTAATAGAACTCTAAACAACTCCTATGAACTTCACAAGAACTTCTCCCATTAACTTCCTGTTAACTCTTATTAATATAAGAGGGAGAGTACATTATCTAAGAAATAGATGTATTTCCCCATACCAATTAGTCAATTCAAATGTATAATTTTTTATTTAGTTATCCCTTTACAGCTTCTTTCATGCATGGCAATAGTTTAATCATAGATCAAGCATGTGAGCAATGGTGAGGTTTTAGAAAGGATGGAAATGAAAAGGAAATTAATACTGAGTGTCAGGAAGAGAAAGCTGAAGTTTCTGGAAAATGCAATGAGGAAGGAGGGCTTGGAGAACCTGATACTAGATACTAACAGGCCAGATAGAGGGAAGGAGAGAGTGGAAAACAGCATGTAACTTACTTGACTGGCCTGTGTGGGTGGATGGCAGGACAAGGGATGCGTGGGGTAACAAGAGAAAATGTGCTGAGAGTCACCAGGGATAGAGAGACGTGGGAAGCCATGATCGCCTACGTACTGAAGGGACAAGGCACATAGAAGATGATCTTGAACATTTGGTCTCCTGTTTGGTGTAATATAGTATTTGAAACAAAGCCTTATCATGGAAGCTGATGCAGAATTTGTTGTAAACAGGAGTATGACATATAAGATGTCGCTACTGATACTTAATAACTAGTTACAATTTAATCATTCTTGAGACAGGGTGCAACTTGACAATGTAATTATATACAAAAATTGGAAGGGTGAAAGATGACCCCCAAAAGATAAAAACATTACAAAAAAAAAAAGGAAATTTAACTAGAAACAAGTCAGAATGCTAAATCACTGAGATTCATTTTTAAAGAAATGAAAGCTGAAATTTCTCTGATACATAATGAGGAAAGAGAGTTTGGAAAAATTGACAATAACAGTCAAAAGTGAAGGTCAAAGTGAAACAGTGAATAGTTTAATAAACAAGCATTTGTAAGTGGATAGCTGAACAGGGAAGAATAGTTACTTAGTTTGGTGCATTAAAGTATTTGTGCTTATGTCCTGAAAAGATGAATCACAAAAGAATTTCTTCACAAAACAATAAAATAAGACTCGCATTGAATATTACTACTAGTGCAGTTAAATGATCTGTCAACTGTCAGAGTTAGCAATCAATTCAGGAAGACTGTTGTTTAAAAATAGTGAATCTTGAAATCTTTCTATTTATTTTTTTCTTTTCATGACCAGGTATTGTTGATTCTTTTACAAAAGGTACAAGATGTCTGACCATTTTATGTCCAATATCTGACCATTGGTGTTTTGGTCACTTTAATGGTATTACTCACTGAGTTTACTCACTCACCTTTATTGGTTTTATGTTTGAAGCAGATGTGAATATATTTGTTTTAAGAAGATGAAGATTGTTTTTTATTCATTGCGTGAAATAAGGTGAAATGTAACTTTTTTTATGTGCTGCATCCCCTCAGCACAATCGTGGCTCTCCATCATTTCCTGTCTTGTGTAGTTTTGTTATGCATTAATTTATTCTCTCTCTCTTGCCTTCAATCTATCCTGTGAGTATCAAATCTTCCCTCTTTCTCTATTAAGTGCCCTAGTAATTTAAACTCTCTCTCTGATGTCAAGCATTTGTTCTTTCTGTTTCCATTTTCTCTAGAAATTTGTCATTGCTTCCATGTTCAGTCTAGAATATTCACAGTATCCTTCTCTAAAACCACATTTGGAGTAGATAGACTAAACTATCGCCCGGTTCACACTCCACCCACATCTATTGAACAGGGGAAGAGGCTCATCCCTTGTTTCCTGGTTAGGATGTGGTTTTCCCGGCTTTCTCTTTTCTGGCTTTCTCTTTTCCAATCTTTTTACTCTTACATAGCCCCCTGCGCATCAGTGGCATTATCGCCTTGCTTGGGGTGATATGATTAAAAAAAAACATTTTTATTGCTTCATGTCTCTTCTTTATCTGTGAGGCAATTGTCCAGCATTCACTAGCATATAGGAGGACTGATATCATGCAATAATTCAGTATTCTTTTCACTGTTTCTAGTGAAATTTTCCTTATTTATTTAATAATTTGTTGAGCTTTTCAGAGGCATTTTTTTTAATAATCATATCACCCCAAGCAAGGCAGTCTATTGCCACTGGTGCACAGGGGGTTACATAAAAGGAAAGTTATGAGAAAGAGTGACAGGTTACAGGGCGTGTCAGGAAGTGGGTAAGAGAAGGGTTAAGATACTGTGAGTGGAGTGGATGGAAGGAAGGATCATGAGAGAGAGGATGCAAGTTAGCAAGATAGGTGATTTACATTTAAACTTCTGGAGATTGTAACTGTCAGGAAGCAAGTAAACAAAAGGGAATTCCACAGGCGGGAAGTGAGAGAAAAGAATCTGCTGGAGGAGAATTTGTGTTTACATTTTATTGGTTGCACAGTGAAAGGGTGGGACCTAGTTGCTAATATTGTGGCTTGAGCAAATTCATGCATAGGGGGAACCAAAGAGCTAAGTTAATTGGAGCAAATGCAGTGAAAGTACTTGTAGAAAAGACACAGAGAAGCCACATTGCACCAGTGAAAAAATGACTGTAATCACTATCTCAAAGTGCTTTCATATTTCAATGTCCCACTTCCTATACTCTGTTAAAAAAAATTCAGAGATATTTAAATTGTTGTACTTATTTGATTTTCTTATCTCCATTGCATATAGATCTGTTCATTTTGCTAACAACTATGCATTATATCTTAATCAAGTATAACTTAACACAACTATCTTAAATCTCATGAATCTTCTCTTATTTTTACTAATGAAGCATAGTTCCATGGATTATTATTACATTGGTTTCAGAGAAAGGAATAGATTTTAAAACTGAATATGTTTTGCTTCTCTTAATGCAGAAGTTTTGACTGGCTATAAGATAGAACAATTATCAATAGGTGAACTTTAGAATTTTGAAAGGACAGTAAATATTTAAATAAAAGTGACAGTTATATTTAAGTTCCAATTCAAGGCATTGAAGAATATTTTAATAATGATATGAATTTATATTTATTTCTTTTTATAAATGCCATATTTTATCTTAATGTGAAAGATTTGAAAGCATAAACTTGGAGTGATGTTTGAGAAAAAGCATAAGACACTTTAATTATAATACTGAAAAATTGCATTTAGCTGGAGAAACTTATACTGGTATTAAAAATCAAATTTCATCATTATGATGCCTCTGACTAGGCTCCACTCTACCATGTGTTAAAGAAATCCTTTCTACCTCATCTCTTTCTATTCTGCCACATTTTCCCCTTGTTGATATGCAATCTAGTGGTCACCAATCAACCAACCTTTTTTTTTTCTTTAATAATTTCACACAAAGGAAGGCAGTTCTGCCACTGATGTGCAGGGGGCTACATAAGAGAGTTAAAGTTTTAGACAGGAGGAGAGTGAAGACAAAGACGAACCAGTTACAATGGGTGAAAGAGAAAGGGTGAGAGAAGGATGTGAACACAGGAGTGAAGACAGCTGTGAAGGTAGAGAGAAAGGAAAAGAACAAGATACTTGGGTTGATGTGGAAGGGGCTAGAGTTAAGTGGATAAAAGATGGGAATTGACTTTGCATTTAAATTCCTGGAGGTTGTAGCCATCAGGAAAGCAAGTATATGGAAGGGAGTTCCACAGGCGGGAAGTGCAAGAAAAAAAGCTGCTGGAGTAGAATTGTCACCTGCATTTGGTTGATCTAACTATAAATGGGTGGGACCTTGTTGCCAGTCTGGTTGCTCTTGTTTCACCTGTTATCTTTTCTTCTTGGTGTATATCCCACCCATTGCCAGTTTTATCCCTTTTATAATATTTTGTTTTTGAGTTCATATTCACCTCCTTCTGTTAGTGTGATCACAAACATTTTTTCATTGATAATTTTATTTTCAACTTAGCTTGGTAGTTTTCCATACTATTGCTGGCTTTATATATTTATTATACACTTTTCATTTTGAGCATAGTTACAATATGCTTTTCAATTATGTCTTTATTCTTATAAAATGTTTTCAGAAAGACTCTTACTTTATTATATCAGTCAGTTAAGTGCCATACGTGAAAAACACACTTGGGCGAACATGTCTCAAAAGAGACATGACTGACTGGGCGGAAGATTATCCCGCAGTAGGTTGCCATTGCTTTCTGCGGTAGACTGGTTGCCAGCCAAGGCTATAGAACTCAATCTGTCCTGTTATTTAACCCATAACTAGAAGGAAGAGATGGACTACTACCTTTCCCAAGAGTATTTGTGCATAAGTGAATGCAATGAATTCAGCTAGAATTTGAACTTGGCTCCCCGATTTCTCATTCCGAGCCAATATCCACTGCACCACAATGCACATCCACTTTATTATATACCTTTTTAATAACAATACAACTGGCAAAAATGCATAAAAATGACAAGAATTGAACTTATTTTCCAGGTTAGCAAAACTTTTGCTAAAAGTGCCTGATACAATAGTGGCAATAGAAGGCTGATAAGAAGAATTCAATACTTAAATTGTGGGTGGGTGTAAGTAAGGAATGTCTTTGATGCATTCACTCCTTGGGTCAGTAAGTAGTTTTTGAGGCAGGGAAGAAGGAAAGAGGTAAGGGAGGCGAACATAGTAAGCCAGTTGATTTTGGTCAAGGGAGATACTAATTAATCTCTTCTCCTCGAGTCGGTCTGCCTGGTGATGCTTTCTGTATCCACTTTTTATATCTTCCTTTTAGATCACAGCAGCTCATTAGGAATTTCACACTTGTATTTGGTTCTGGGCTTCCCATTGGCTGATAAATAAAATTTGTGTAGGCTCGCAAACTGGAAATTTAATATTTAATTAATTTTTAGTTTTCAACCGGAACATCTGCGTGGAGCAGGTGGCGCAGTGACGACTTTTGGTCATTTGCTTTTTGGTCGTGAAAGCACAAACATCCGGTCCATTGCTTTTGCTCGGTATCACCACAATACATAAATAGAACTAAAATATTCAATAGAACAAAAGTTGTAATGACTTATCTGGTTGAACAACTCAAGTTGCCTGTCAGAATGAGCACTAAGACCAGATGTTTGCTAAATTATAAGATAAATTTTGCTGTCCCTGTTGAGCATTTTGACACAAAACTCTTGAGTCAGTCAAACAGATGAGTCACTTGAACTTTTCTTGATAAACTGAATACACTTAAACTTAAAAAATATATTTAAGTGGTCTAAATTTTGAATTCAATGAGCAAAATTTATTAAACCAGTGGCAAAAATTTATTTTATATGAATTAAACAATTTACTTTTGATAACTTAGCATCACAATTCTTATTGTTAAAATCAGAGAATAATTTTAAACGAATTAAATTACAGAGTTTGAATTAAATCTGAATTTGTTGCATTCACTTACATGAAAATACCCTTGGAAAAGTATTACTACATCTCCTTCTTCCTCCAGCTATGGGTTAAATGGCAGGACAGATTGGGTTCTATAGCTCTGGTTGACAACCTGTTTACTTCAGAAAGTAATGGCAATCTACTATGGGAAAATATTCTGCCCAGTCAGATATGTGTTTTTGAAGACATGATCACCCAAGCATGTATCAGGTATAGCACTTAACTGACTGAATTATAATAATAATGATTTTTTTATAGACATTATTAAATTTTGGGGGTATAAAGTTATATATTATCCTTCTGGTGGGAAACAAAATGTTCAGAGTATGTAATTGAAAAAGACAATACTTAATTATTCCTGTTCAGATGGAACAGAAGATTTCATCACCATTAGCTGCTGACTTGAATTTATTTTCTGATTTTCTTAATAGATAGAAAAGTAAAAAATTAAGCAGTCTCTTCTTTCACTGTTTTGTAAACATATATCATGTGATTCTTGGATGTAATCTCCTTAAATATCAACGTTCTGATTTCTTGTAAATAAAACACACGAGGCTCAAAGAAGTGTCTTCTTGAATCACTTTGACATTTTAGAGCATTATTTTACCTTTCTCTGAAGATAAATACATGACACTTTGATCTTGTGAAAAAAGAAGTCATTTACACAAATACTTATTAATCACCTCAGCAGGTTATCCAGAATTCAAGTGTTTCTCTTGTACAACATCAGCAGCTTATGTACACAAGTAAGCTGTTAAAGCATTTTTACATGCTAAATCACTTAACAAGCAGAAACAGCAATTGGTAAAATAGTATGTCAAGAAATATAGTATACCTAATATAGACTATTAACACTTCAGTGCAAAAAAAAAAATAGAACTAATAGGCTTGAAAATCATTTTAAATACAGCCTTCACACAGCAGTTGAATACAGATTACATGTTAAAGGGTGAACACAAAATATGTAATAAGTGATTGCAACCCTTCTTAAACTTTTATTTACACTAAAATTATGCTCTGTATGATTCAAATATCATAGTCAGTTCTATCTTCATGCAGTCCTGGGTATGACGGTAAACTGCATCCGGCAGCAAGGCCTCTGATTGGGAGGTTGTGAGGAGCATGGAACCGCCTCTTAATTGCTGTTGTTCCCAGGTCTACTCTGACCCGGTGTGGTAGCACCTGTTAGAGTCCCAGCTATGGGTAAATAGTTAACCCCCAAACTGGGGTCAAAACATTTTGAAAGTATAAAAATACTTTTATAGAAAAATATACACTTTTGAATGAAAAACATTACCAACAATTTGTTTTTTCTTTTTAAGAAAAACGTTATTACCATTACACATTTTTGAAAAACAAAATTGTCATCGTACATTTTTGAAGGAAAAGAAATTATTACCAGGCAATACATTTCTGAATACGAAACTCAAAGACATCTTCAGTTTCTAAAATAAAATAAAAAAAATTATTTTCGTCAAAATCAACTTTCTTACTATAACCTAACATTAAAAAAAATCATTAAACTCTACCTTTTTGGCATTAAATAACCCACATAAGTTGATATGCCGTTAAACAAAACTCAAAACCAAATTCAAAAATCTATCTTCATGCATAATACTCTTAGTGTCCATTTAGACATAGAGAGACATCTTTCAGCGTTTATTTGCACATGACACACATGCCTAACATTTATAGAGGAATGTTAAAGAGTATCATCTCTGCCTTGAATGTACTCCTAACCAGTACCTTACTATGTTTTTTGCAACAGGAAGGTAATGTGCAGTTAGGGGATGGTACCGATGATATTCAATATATGTATCTTATATTTTTTTAGTGTTGCATTTTTCTATAAAAATGTATTGTTGCTCATTTTATTATAAAATATTATGTTGATTTTTGTTGGGAGTTCAATATTTGTCCATAGGGTCCCAGCTATGGATAATATTGAACTATGGCCAGATTGGACCTTGAAACAGCAACAATTAAGAGGTGGTTTCACACTCATGAAAACTTCTAATCTCCTGATTACTGTAGTTTTTCTTCATAACTAGGATGACACAGAATTACAGAAGCAAACAATAGAAATAGTCTTGATAAAACAAGATGCTTAATAATACCTACCGACTCAACACTGACTGCATTTGAGATAAATTTATGTAAACTTAATATAAAATTTGGTACAACTACTTTATAAAAATAAGCAATTTAATTTCTAGGGAACAAGATAACAACCTAAAACCTGAAGCAAGAATTTACAGAATAGAATGTAAAAAATGTTGCAAGAAATATATCGGTAGAACACAAAAAAGAGATCTTTTACAAAACAATACACTTAGTGTATTCATCATTCATTGTAATAAGTCTGACAATCATTTTGACCGAGAATGCAGTTTTTATTAATGGAAAAAGTAATTTATTAAGGTAAAAAGCATACTGATCTCACAATTCTTTACAGTCAACCTCAAACTGGACTCATATAAAATATCACCAATAATTGCAAAAACATTTGAAGCACAATGACTATAAAATCTAACAGAGAAGAAAAACAGATTTACTAGAAATAGGCTAATTCAAAATCATTAATGGCTTCAATATAAGAAGAAAGAGAAAAAAATCTGTTCATAGCATTTGATAAGGAGTCTTCATATTCCAATGTACTTTTCATTACACATGTTTGTCTCTCATTCTGGTTTAAAGTCACCTAAACTAAAGAGGCAAAAGACATACTTAAAATAGCTTTCCTACTTCATCTCATTATCTTTATCAGTATATATGAACTCAAGAATTGATATTTTCTAATGTTAGATTTATTCAGATATATCAATCACTATTTAATAAATATCAACCTCTACTGGAGATTTTCCCTATGAAGCAAATGCATTTTTTCTACTATCTATATATTTTAAAATTGATATTTTCTAATGTTAGATTTATACAGGTATATCAATCACTATTTAATAAATATCAACTCCTAGTAAAGAGTTTCTCTATGACACAAATTAATTTTTTTCTACTATCTATATATTTTAGAATTGAAAAAGAGATTTAAATCTTATAAAACATGTTCACCTGCAGCAACTTCTATAGGTATCACTTACTTTTGTCTTGAGGCTGTTTTGTTCATCTCCATGGCTACAATATATATATAAATTATTTCTGGCAGTGGAATACTATAAAAATCAGAGATATAATGGTATAATCCTTCCAAAGATATTTACAAAGAAACATTGCTTTTTAGTCTCTTTTGCTTGGAATTAAAATTGGATCTTGTTTCAAAGCTGAAGAAACATAATCTAAGTAAGTTAGCAAAAGTCATTGAACTCTGATTCACATGAAAATCAAACTGAAAACATATCAAGTAAGCTATATTTATATGCTTTTATGAAATTAAGAAATAAGTAATTTTTTCTTATCTTTTGGAGTTTTGGGAAAGTACTGGAATGCTACATGCTGTCCGTCCTTCAATATAGCAGTGAATGCAGGACAACACCATCAAAGATGAAGGAAAAACTTGAAGCAACTGAAATGTGGTTCTACAGAAGGATGCTGCGAATATCATGGATCGAGCATGTGAGCAATAATGAGGTCTTGGAAAGGATGGAAACAAAAAGGAAATTAATACTGAGCATCAGGAAGAGACAACTGAAGTTCCTGGGACACGCAATGAGGAAGGAGGGCTTGGAGAATCTGATACTAACAAGGCCAGATAGAGGGAAAAAGAGACAGGGGAAAGCAACGGATAACATATTTGAAGGACCTAATCAGGTGGATGACGGAACGAGGATTGCATGGTGTAACAGGAGAAGGTGTGCTCAGAGCCACCAGGGATAGGGAAAAGTGGAAGAAGGCCATGATCGACTACGTCCTGAAGGGACAAGGCACATAGAAGAAGAAGAATCCCAAAAATAAAGAAAAGGAGGTAGATATCACAATTTATGAGCTCAGTGGATGTTGCATAAACAAAATGTGCCTGAGCAAGTGTAAGTGCATCAGAGGCTGGCTAACGACCATAGAAGATGGATTGGCTCAGAAAATGTGTAGCCAGCCATTATATACTGTTAAGTTTGAAGACTGAAGCCAAGACTGCTGACTTTCAGTGGTTTACTGGTAAAAAGGCATTTAAAACAAGCAGACTTTGCAATAAAGTGATTGATATCAGAAATGGAGATAGGGTATTAATAGAGTTAACATAGAAAAAATTGTCACTTAACTGATTGACATCACTTCTGTCAAAGTTTTGTGAATGTATAAGAATGTGCTCACTCATAAGGGCTTGTCCAGTTTTGCTGCTTATATTTTTCAATATTAGTGTGTTTATATACTGTTGTGGAACTGGTGTTATTTGTTACTTTTGTGCATAAGTCTGAGAGTGTGTGATTTTTTTTTCTCTTGATAGACTCACAATGAACCAACTTTCTTAGCAGCAGAATTAGCAATGGAATAAATATAGTCTTTCCACCTCATCTCAGTTAAGAATGTTAGCCTCAGAAGGTTTAATGCGTAACTTTCCTGGAGGTTAGCATCAAACATGCTGATGAAAGACAGATACATTTTTCTCATATGATTAATAGAGCAAATTTTTGTTTTTGAGATCATAAAATTAACAAGCCAAAATTTATCCAAGTTCCTTATTGAAATCAACCACTAGTTGAACCTTATTTATCTGATCAGATTTACTATCAAGACTTTAGAAAATGGTTGTGTCATCAGCATAGATACCAAGCTGAAAACTGATACTATATATATATATATATATATATATATATATATATAGTGTTTAGTGTTATTTTTTAGTGGTTATTACTGGTAAAATGTATTTTGGCATGCAGGTTTTTTATCATAAAATTCTCAATATCGGGGTATAGATAGAGTGTTTAGGTACAAAAAGTTTGTCTCCTTAACAGAGCAGATTCATACCAACTTTGAAATTTTGTGAGAACACCATTATGATATTCCCAGTAGTCAGGTAAATAGCCCTGATGAGTGGGAACATTATAACAGTGTCCTTATTAAACTTTAAATTTGGCATGAATCTGCTCTATTAAAAACAAACCCTTGTACATATACATATATATATATATATATGTATATATATATATATACACACACACACACATATATATATATATATATGCATATACCACAGGTCAAAAAATTTGGGGCCACTCCACATTTTTTTAAAAAGTTAAACACCTTAACAAAAAATAGAAAAATTTCATTTGAAGTAAAATGTAAAATGTAAAATGTACAGTGCATTTTCTTTTATTTTTCAGACTCTCTTCAGGCTTCTTTTACTAATAAAAACTTCAAATTTGGATTGGTCATCATAGTGGTTTTATAGACAAAAACAAAATATGATGGTGTTGTATGATAATTTTATATTAACTGTTCTTTGTTAAAATAAAAGCAAATACCTTGTAGTTACTGAAGTTTTATCTCATTCTTTAAAAGAATACAAAAATATCTCATTTAATGTTTTCTTATAGAAATGCATATGTCCCCAATGGTTTGGTCTGTAGTATATATATATATATATATATATATATATATATATATATACATATTTGTACTAGTGTCCATTAATATAAACAGATATATTCTTCTGCTTTGTTGTTTTGGCTCTGTTCTTGAAAATGTATTGTTAGCTACTATGGAAATCAAATCAAATCAAACATTCGAAGTAATCAAGGTTTTCATGGAGAAACACTTTTGATATGAGATAAAAAATCTGCTCAATATCTTTTTGGTTAAAAATGTGGAGGAATTTCCTTTCTTATCTTGTAAATTCTTACTCATCCTTCATTTGCAAGGGGAGGCAAAAAATCTGCTATTAAGCTTCGAGCATCATGAACTAACTAGCTTTAACAATTAGGAACCTTCTATGTGCACGCACACATTCCTTCTTATCTCTTTGACAAAATAAAGATGTTTGATCCTGTTTATTTCAGTAAGTGAAAATCCAGGAACATGGATCTCCAAAAATATATTAAGTTTGAAAAATAATAGTCTACTTTTAATTGTTAGTTCTGACTGACACACACCTAGAAACAACAAGATATGATTAAAAATAACTGAGTTTTAAGCATTTCTTCAGTAATGGATGAAAAAACCATAGAGAAACAATTCTTTTGATATTCTCATTAAAACATTTAATATTACCTTTTTCCGTTTAGTATTTGTTATATTTTGGAAATTAAATGTGCATTCAAATTATGCAACTAAAATAGCTTTTTCTTGTAATCATGAAAATAAAGTGCTGCTGAAAAGTTCTCAGTCTGAGACACTTCCCAAAACCTGATCAAAGGATAAATCATTAGAATTTCTTTTGAAAACCTTTTCTGGTCAGAATAAGAAATTTTCTGCACTCATTGATCATTTTAGTTCTTAATACATTTTTAAAATACGTTCTTTTCATGTAAGTGATGCATGAATTAAACAAAACTATTTCTATGAAAAATTTATCAACTAAAATAAACATGAAGAGAATATTTATACTAGCAAGAATAAATGCTCTGTAAAACATACATTTTGTATCCTTAAACATTTAAGTTTTGGGGCATTATTATGCTACCAGGTTTGTCTTTAGAGATGATATTTTTTATACATTTATTCTAAAAAATATCACTCTGTTTCAGTTGCTGGCAACCTGTGATTTATATTGGAACTAATTTGAGTTGACCTCATTTACAGCTTCTGGTAGAAAATGCACAATCAGGCATTTTCACGAGTTTTAACAAGGCATGTCCATTCAAACTCTCAGTTATGGTTTGTCAAACACTTCCAAATTTGGCAAAACACTGGGATTGTTACACCAGCCTGATGTTACTAAGAAACCATTTTCCATGATCAAAATGTTCTAACTACTTGACCATGCACCTAAAACACTAAAAAAGCACGATTTATAAAAAAAAATTAAGAATATTCATTGTAGCAAGTAAATTAAATTGGTTATCTTAATTTGAAAAGGAAAAGAATATTCCATCAACTATTGCATGCCAGTTATGTGGCCAAATTCCAAAATACCTTTCTCATTAGTTCTTCTGGTTTGTCTGCTGTCTTTGTCCATAAGCATAAATGAAGAGGTTACAAGTGGTCAAGCAGAAACAAGAGACTACTCAACAGATATTCACAATTGTCTGGAATTATGCTTTATTACAATTCTTCTGCCTATTTACTCTAACAGATTTTCTTTATAAGGAAGAATTTTCCAAACTGCCACTTTCTAAACATTGGCTGTGTACCAATAAACCTAAGAAGTAGTAGCCTATATCCATTTTTTTATCTCTGACTGAAGAAATTGCACCATATATTTACCATTGTAAATGTTTTATGTATGTGTGTCTGTATTAGTAAGGGAAGGCCTTCTATTCAAACAGAACTAGCATACATTGATAAACTCATACTTAGTATGGAAACTTTTACATCTACAAAAATATCTAAAATAAAAAATGAATGCGGGAAGGGTTTTAATGGTTGTTTTAAAAGACAGATCAAAATTTTAACACTTAAATTTTAAGGTTTTTGTGACATGAGAAGCTAGCAGGTCTATGCTTTAAATATTAAAGTAGTTGCAATACACTTCTGAAATGGATAAATTTTTAACTAGCCTATTGAGAATATTAAAATGCAAAATATTGGGGTACTTGCCATATGATGCATGCCTAAGTCTTTTAAGTTAAACAGATAACCATTGATAGGTGGGTTGCCATTTTCTATGTGAAACATGGTGTTTACAGGAAACAAAGATAACTTTAGATTGTTTGGTTTAAGCTTTAGAAAAATCTCTTGATTTATTTCTATTTTTTATTTCATACATTTAGATTAACTAATCCAAATCAATAGCTGAATCTAAGATATCAGTCAGTTAAGTGCCATATGTGATACACATGTGGGCAAAAGATTATCCTTGTAGTAGGTTGCCATTACTTTATGTGGTAGACTGGTTGCCAGCCAAGGCTATAGAACCCACTCTGTCCTGTTATTTAACCCATAACTAGAGGGGAGGGATGAATTAATAACTTTCCCAAGGGTATTTGTACATAAGTGAATGCTTTGCATTCAACTGGAATTCAAACTCAGCTCCCCGATTTCTCATTCCAAGCCAATAACCACTGCGCCACATCGCACATCCATAAAATATCAGTTCTAATGAAAATAAGAATTATCTGAAGCATAATAAGCATGAAACTTTGTGTGCTTCAAATGTTGGCAGAAATTTAAATACAAAAATGCACATGGGTAATCCATATAATACTATAAACTGATGAATACTCATGAGTTCAGTGTGTATTTAATGCTTCACTTGTAGTGGTAGGCAGTGAACTACCACAATGTATTCCTTGATTTATGATGTTGGAGAGAGACCCCCTGTTTTGATGTTTCTCTTTGTGCTTGCATCAGAGAATTAGTTTGCTCCAATAATCACAATGTTAGGCCCTGAAGTTAACATTTTAGAGTAAGCCTTTTTCTGCATCTTCTAGCTGTAAATAAAGCTGTGCTTTTGAATGAAACCAAAAATGTAAAAAAAATAAATAAATAACAGAGCTTGAAATTTAGATTTGCTTACTGCCATTGTTATTTATTTCAAATGATTCTTTTTATTTGTATCCACTGCATGTATCATTTTTATTGTTTTATTTAGTCACTGTTTACACGTTATCTAAGATTCTACAGAATCAACAAGAATCACCTCCACTCAAAAGTTTTTTAGCATGAGTCAAAATCATTCATAAAAATTAACTACATGAATAACTAGGTATAGTGGAAATCTTTTCAAAATCCAGTAAGAGGAAATAGTGGAATAAGAAAAGAGGCTGGAAAAAATCTGGTGAGTTGGTAGGATTCGCCTGTAATTTAGTTTATTTGCATGAAAGAATGGCATGTAAACACAGTCAGTCAAGTGCCATATGTAATACACGCTTGGACGATCATATCCTGAAAGAGACATGACTGACTGGGCAGAAGATTATCTCGCAGTAGGTTGCCATTGCTTTCTGCGGTAGACTGGTTGCCAACCAAGGCTATAGAACCCAATCGGTCCTATTATTTAACCCATCACTGGAGGGAAGAGATGGATTAATACCTTTCCCAAGGGTATTTGTGCATAAGTGAATGCAAGGAATTCAGCTGGAATTCGAACTCGACTCCCTCATTCCGAGCCGATATCCACTGCACCACAATAGTAAATCATTTAAAAAGTTAAAAAAAATTTCTTTCGTATCAAAATTTTTACTATAAGTATAAACATCATGGGGTTGGATTTTTTTCAAAAACTAAAATGCAGGGTATAGGTATGGTTATTACAAACTAAAAAAAAATATTGCTTTTTAATCAATATTTAGAATTATGCATTTAGGAATTTTATTTTTTGTTTTCTGAAGATTCTTTTTAAGACATTGTAGCTTCTCCTTTTCAAACATTTGCCTCTTAATTCACTGCTCAGATTGACTTTATTCTTTCATAAAAGAAAGGAGTTTAGCAAGAAAAAAATGGAGTTACTTTTACATCTATGGAAATATATGATAAACTAGTCAACAATACATAATATTATCAATGCTTCTGATAAGGATGCACATCCAAAGCATCAAAATATTTTTTTATAGCGATGCGTTAGTTTATGAGATGGGAAAAAGAACTTAAAGTAAAATTATAATTATATAATTATTTATATTAATGATATATCAATGTATGTGTATTTATATCATAATTCAATCACATTGGTATCTAACAACCATTGTTTTTGTTTACACAAAATAGTTGCTTAGGTTTGATAAAAATGTTCTCCAAAACTTTCAAATAGAAGTCTGAATGCAAACAGTTCACCTAACCTCCCAGCAGGCCAAGACATTATTGGTTTCTCTTCCTTTTTTTTAGCTGTAGAAAATAATTTTTTTTATATGATTTACTTTCTTTATTACTATTATTTTATAAGATGTTGTTCTCCAGCTTACTATATCTTTTTATCACAAAACTCAGGAGTCAATACACTCTTCAAGCACTAAAGCACTTGAAATTAAAAATAAAGTTATATCTTCTGATAAAACTTAAAATTGCACTCTTTAGCTTTCATGGGTATCATCCCAACTATTTCTGCCTTGAAAGTTTGTTGATCAGTCATTTCTCCCAATATTTGTTAAGATTTTAAATTTACAATGGTTGTTAAATGGTACGAATATCTTCTGAGGAGCTATCAAGATTATCCAAAAGCAATATAGAGCAGAAACAAAAATTCATGAAATTGAAATTTTATGAAATATTTTGTATAATAAAATCAGGTTGGGGGAGAAGGCTTTTTATTAGCAACAGAATCAAATTATCAATATTTCGAACAAAAAAAAAAATGCCCTACTTATTGACAGGCTTGAGAGGAGAACTTCACTCTATGTGTTTGTGACTAAAAAGAAGACATAATAAAAATAATATGTTTAAAACATGAGTTTTGAAGTTAACTTTGTGCTTCCACTATTATGTTTATCTACTACAGTTAATTTAATCATGTGTCTCCTGTTATTGTGACAAAATCACTAAAATAGTTTTCAGCCATTATCTTTTAAAAAGATATAAAAAAATAATACAGTATTTACATTATTTGGACTATTGTCCTGATCTTTGTTGCCATTTGTACGAGATTTTAACCGTTGTATGCTTCTTTTTTCTTCAGGTGCTAGCAATTTAAAATAGAACACTTTATTACAATCACTGGGGTATATGAACTCCATTCCTTGCCTTGGAGTCATGAGTTATCTCCCTCTAACCCTGTAAGTTACTTGTTCACCACTACTGTAGCCTGGTATTGAACTCAAGTCACAGGAACTAACCAATGTCTATATCCACTGGGCCATGTGTACTTAAGTTGTGAGTTCAATACCAGGCTACAGCATTGGTGAACTTACGGGGTTAGAGGAAGGTAAACTTGTGACTTCCAGAAGAATCATTAGGCAAGAAATGGAGTTCATATACCCTAGTGATTGTAATAAAGAGTTTTTCAAAATTCCTAGCACCTGAAGAAGGTTGAAGCCTACAACAACCAAAACATTGTACAAATGGCAACAAAGATGGCAATAGTCCAAATAATTTAAATACTACCTCATCTCAGAAATATAGACAAAAAAATAATATTTAGAATAAATTATGTAAATTTATAGGACTCAGAATGAAGAAAGAGGGTTTGGAGAATCTGATACTTACAGGACAGATTGAAGGCAAGAGAGACAAAGGAAAATAATACATAACCTACATAGTGAATTTGAGTAAATGGATAGTTGAACAAGGTTTAAGAGAGATAAGAAAATAAAAAAAAAACTTATTAAGAGCTATAAAGGCTATGAAATTGCAGAGAGCCATGATCGACTTTATCCTGAAGATACATAGCATACAGAAGATTCTCAATAAGTTACTTGCATCCAAATTGCATAAAAACAATAATGAATTTTATTAAAGATTGTTCTTATATGAATTTATTTTATTTTACTTTTATCAACTTGAAAAAATTGAATCAAAGATAGCTGAAATTTATTGAAAATATAACGAGGAAAGAGGGCTTTAAAAATTTGACACTCACAAGATGTATCAATGGCAAAAGGGCTAAAGAATGAAGTGAATCACCTACCTGATGTGGTTGTGTTACATTGATGCTAGAATTAGAAGTAGGAGGGATACTAAAAAGACTAATGTTACTAACAGCTACAAAGGATAGGAAGTTGTGGAGGACTATGATCAGCCACATCCTAAACGGACATGTTACATAAATTAAGAAGAATGTTAGCATCACGTTCCTCACCAATGGAACTCATTGAAGGGATACTGGTCTCTAATTAAAATTATCTAAAATTCAAACTACAAAGGATAAAAAGCAATGCCGAATGTATATATATATATATGCATGTATTGTTTAATCAGTTTTATCTTCAAATGCTGTTACAATTTCAGGCTATTGTTTGGAATAGGATGATGTCAATTAAAGCTTGTATTATTCTTGTTAAGTTTTGAAAAGCGTAAAGTGTGTGTGTGTGTGTGTATGTGTATATATATATATATATATATATATACACACACACACACATATATATATATATATATATATATATTTAGTATATCAAGGCAGCAAGTAATTTTCTAGACATATTCTATTAAATATAAGAGACAATGAATGTCTATTATGTTTAATCATGAGCCGTTCTAAACGTCGTATTTTTGCTTTAATTTCAGTTGAGAATTTTTGTCTTTATTTTCAACTGAAATTAAAGCAAAAATACGACGTTTAGAACGGCTCATGATTAAACATAATAGACATTCATTGTCTCTTATATTTAATAGAATATGTCTAGAAAATATATATATATATATATATATACACACACACACACACATATATATATATATATATATATATATATATATATAAAGAAACAATGGATGAATTGTCATCTTAATTTTGTCAAAAATGAAAATAATTCTGACATCTCATTTTAACAGATATATTTACCAAAATTATCCAAAAATATGTTGAAATATTACAGACTGAATTTATTCAATAAAATGACCATTAGCTTCAATTGCAGTACCCATACTACTTCAGAATCTCTTGCATTTCCTCTGTTTGGTCTCCTTGATTAAGTTAGTGAATGCTACTATAATTGTTGTCTTCAATTCATCATTGGTAATATAAGGAGTTTTGTGGTCTCTTATTCAACTGTGCCCTAGACATAATAAAGAATGAGTTGCAGTCTGGGAAGTTAGGTGGCCAGATGTAAAGTGGTGGGGTGATCAGAAAAATGTTTGAGAGTTTGGATTGGGTTCTCCTGCCTGCCTGTCGGGCATTGTGCAGAGACCTGTTGTCAGACTTAGGGTCTTCCAGTAGCCACCCTCATGACCCAGGACACCATTATATCGTCAAGGCTTTTTTATGTAGGAATCCATGTTGAGTCTGTGGGAAGATGAATAGAGGCATAATGTTGCCATCACTAATGATCACTTCAAACACCTTTGTATTCACCGTTTGACTCATCCAACACTTTCTAAATCCTCTACAATGTCCTCAGATTAACACCCAAACTGTTTGAAATATTCATATTAGAGCTTCTAGCACAAATGCCAAGCAGTACAAGACACTGTTTCCAAATTTCTGGCAAAGTGAATTGCATCATGGTGCTTTTTTACTCACAGATGGTACCCAACTGACCCTACTATATTGTGCAGTTGACAAAATCAAGAGCAAAGAACATACATGCATGAAATTGAAAATATAAAATAACAACAATCTACTCCTCACATCCTGTATATATAATCTCAGTTAAACATTCAGATGTGTGGATGCCTTGTAAATATATATTAATATCAGATACTAAATATGTGTAGAAAACAAAGTATATATATATATATATATATATATATATATATGTGTGTGTGTATGTGTGAAGCGTCTTGTATTCATTCTCTACTTGACCTTTTCTGCATTTTCTCATGTTACAACCACAGATTTGAATATATTTTATTGGGACTTTTCTTAATGGACATAAAAATACTTTTTTATTTAGAAAATTCAAATACACATGTTCACGAAGGCCTTGAAGGTTTGTTAGAGAGCAATACCAAACAAGCAGCATCATGAGACCAAAGATCTCCCTTAAAGTTATGGTGTAGATTGGAAGTTAAGTTATAAAATAATATACCATATGTTTGAACATCTCATGGAGCACTATAAAATCCATCATCCAATAATAGAAATATTTTGGCACAAATGAAAACCTAACAAGACAAGTACACCCACCTAAATTGAAAGGCCAGGCAAGAAAACGTTAATCAGAAAAGCCAACTGAGAGAACCAAGTTAACTCTGAGACAGATGCAAAAAATACACAGTTCAAGTAGAAGAATCTTTCCATGGGATAACTATTAGTCCTGCACTTTACACATCTGTTCTTTATAGAAGAATAGCAAGAAGAAAGCTATTTTAGAAAGAATACCATAAGAAGCGAATTCACTTGCATTCACTTACGTGCAAATACCCTTGGGAATGGTATTAATCTGTCTCTTTCCTCCAGTTATGAATTAAATAATAGGACAAATTGGATTCTATAGCCTTGGTCGGCAACCTACTGTGGGATAATCTTCTGCTCACTCAGTCATGTCTCTTTCGAGACATGATTGTCCAAGCGTGTATCACGTATGGCACTTAACTGACTGACCATAAGAAGTCCTATTTGCAGTTTGCCAAGTGGGAGACACAACAAACATGTGAAAGGAGATCTAGTCTGATGAGACCAAAACTGAACTTTGTGGATTTAATGCAAAATGCTATGAGAGGCAGAAACTTGAAACTGCACATCACCCTGAAAACATCATCCCCACTGTGATGACAGTGTCAGGCTTTGGGAATGCTTTTCTTCAGCAGGGACAAAGAAGCTGATCAAAGTTAATAGAATGATGGATGGAGCCAAATACAAGGCAACCATCAATAAAAACATGTTACAGTCCGAAAAAGACTTGGTGCAGTGAAAAATAAAAACAAAACTGATATTTAAAATCAGAAAGAAACTGTTGAAATTCCTTGGGTTCATAATGAGGCAAAAAGGCTTGGAGAACCTGATACTTGCAGTACATACTGAAGGCAAAAGAAACAGAGGAATGCCACAATAACCTATCTAACAAGCTTGTGAAAAAACAGGGTTTAGAAGAGATGGTAATAAGACCAATCTATGTGCTGCACTGGAGTTGTGGAGTCATGGACCTCCATGTTCTAAAGGGAAACAGCATACAGAAAATTCCAAAAAGGCTGATTAGACATCATTTATAGATTATTAAATTAGGTATTAATGATAAGCAACATAGAATAAAAAAGAGAGATGTTAAAACACACCCACCATGAAAAAACAACAACAGTTAGATGCTATAAGTACTCTATATATCTAATAGTAAAAAAATTTGAAAATGAGTCAGTGAAAGCTTTACATTTCCATATTAGATTGTTACAAGTTTATTTTAACTGACAGTGGCGTCTGGCAATTCTCAATGTATTTTCATTAAACTAATGCAGTTCTCCATCAAGTTTAATGTTTGCTTGTTGTCAGGATCACCATCCATTATGTCATTGGTTGAGTGCTTGCAAGTGATTTGATAGCAGAATTGAAGCCAGTAATCTTGGAGATAGAAACTCTTAAAACTTTGTCTCATTCTCATACAAAAAAAAGAAGAAAGATAAAATCAAACAGTTTCAGAACAATTTTGTTAAATGGGCAAATGGGTGGTGGTAAATAAATTTGTAAAAACAACTTCCTAATGTGTTTATAGAAAGTTAAAATTAAGGGAACTTTTTAATTTATGGCCTTTATCAATATCTTTGATAGCTTTTCCATTGTGTGCTCTTTTACTTTTCTTTTCATTCTTTTTTTTCTTTTTCACATGTTAATGAAAGTATTTTTTAGTCAAAAGATTGCACATTATTCTAATATAGCATCATGGCTAAATTATTATAATTCACAAAAAAGAAACCAGATTCTCTCCAAAAGTTATTTCCGATAGTGTTCAAATTTGTTTTGAACAATTAGCATAGCAAGAGTGTTTGAAAAAGATGATTTGTCCTGAAATAATGAATACAAATAATTCAATGTTTCAGGAAGCAACAAGAAAATAGTATTAGAACTAGAGTACCAAGAAACAGGAAACCTTGTCAAAAACAAAGAAAAAAGTACTGAATTGTTGCATCATATTTGTTCACCTATATGACAGTAAATGCCAGACAAGCCCATCAAAGATTTGAAGCAACAGAAATGTGGTTCTACAGAAGGCAGTTGAGGATACCATGAACAGAATATGTGAGTAAAGTTAAGTCATAGAGAAAATAAAAACAAAAAGGAAACTTGTATGTAACATCAAAAAGAGATAGCTGGAAGCTCTAGGATATATAATGAAGAAAGTAGATTTGGAAAATCTGAAACTCACAGCACAAGCTGAAGGCAAGAGGGACAGAGGAAAACAAGGCATAACCTATTTAGTGAGCTTGAGTAAATGAATTTTGGAAAATGGTTTGTGAGAAATAAAAAGACAAAATTGATGAAGAGCTACAAAGGACACAAAATTATGGAGAGCCATTATTGCCAATTTTCTTGAGTGGGGATACAGTACATGAAGTAGATTTTGACTCAGGAAACTTTTAATAGTTGTTGATGAAGATGGCATTGAAAATGTTTTTAGCATTAACTGACTGCTATCTGAAGAGTTTATTCAAAGAAACTTTCATGAAAATATTCTGTTTTTTGCAGTACAGGGAAACCCTAAACCCAAAATCTCAAATTCATAATTTTACTTGGCAGTCATTTTTCAGGAAACTCCCACTATAATAGCAAAAATGGTCCTCACTACAAGAAACATTCAACATTCATTTGGTGTTAATTTTGGTTGTAATTTTATAAAATGTTTTCATTAAGATAGTTTTTCAGGTTTGATTTGGTTTGTTTTACTGCATATCAACCTCAGCGGGTTATTTAATGCTGACAAGATTTTTACAATAGATTTGTATGAATGGAATATATATTCTTTGTAAGAAATAAGTTTATAGATAAGCTGTCTTTGATGTATTTTTGTAAAGATGTTTTTCTTGAGAGTCAAATGTATTGCTGGTAATATTTTTTCCTTAAAAATGTATTGCTGGAATTTTTACAATAAAGGTCTTTTTTTATACTTTCATAGTGTTTAGATTCCAGTTTGAGGATAAACTATTTGCCAATAGCTCAGACCCTAACAGGTGCTACCACCCCAGATAAAGGTGGACCTGAGAACAACAGCAATTACAAGGTGGTTTCATGATCCTCACAATCTCCCAATCAGAGGCCTTGCTGCTGGATGTAGTTTGTCATACACAGGACCAGTTTTTCAGAAAATTAGACTTATCAAGTTTTCTGTTATAGCTCTTTCTAGTACTGGTGGTAATTTACTTCCAACTATTTTGTTCTATTCCAACTATTTTGTAGTGCTGAAAGTTGATATCTTGATTATATCATTATTTTTTCTCCAAGTAATGTGCTCTCAATCTTTGTTGCTACTGTTACTAAAATTGTTTTGGTTATTGGCATAGCTCTTTGTGATTTTATAGTGTTGGTCTATAAGATCTGTTGAAAGATTGTTTGAAGAGTATATACTATCAGCACCTCCAATATTTTCATAAATTAGATAATATTAGAAGTTTACTAACAAAAATCTTTTATTTAAAAATATATGTTGTACTGGACATTTTTTTTTAATCTTTTCACCCTGAGCAAAGCGATAATCACACTAGGGTACAGGAGGTTACAGGATGTGAAAGAGAATGAGAAGAAGTGAAAATAAGGGAGAGTAAAAAAACATGAATGCAGTAGATAGAAGATAGTGATTGATGTTGCATTTAAATTTTTGAAGATTATAGGTGGTAGGGAAGCAAGAAATTGGTAAATAGTGCAAGAAAATAAACTGTTAGACTAGAAGTGATGGTTTCATCTAGTTAGCTCCACAGTAAAATGGTGAGACTTAGTTGCCAATCTAGTAACATGCTTAAATTCATGCAGTCAAGAAGAAGAATATTGCCACTGAACAACTGCCATGAAAATAGTTAAAAAAAAAAGAGAGAGAGGAAAGCTATGTTCCATCTGGGAATGTAACTGAAGTCTAGATATCAGGCCTGGATCAGTTACATTACAGACTTTTCTTTGTCAAGAATCTTTAGATATATAGTAAGACCTCTAGACCCCATATGGCAGCAATATTCAATGCATGAGGAAATAGTAGATTTATAAATGTCCAAGACAGATTCTGATGAGAAGATTTGTCTGGCATGACACAGTGAACCAACATTTCTAGCAGCAGATCTACCAAAAGATTTGATATAGTCACTCAACTTCCTATCATGTCTGTGGAAAATGTGACCCCGAAAAGTGCAAAGTGTTGATCTCTTGGAGTTTAGCATCTATGGAGTGAGCCTTGGGTCGCTCCTGCATTAATATGAAATAAACGCGAACCATGTCCATTCAACATGACCTTCATTACATGATTTGTTAGGAATAATTTGATTAAGCCAAATAGTTATCGACAGACATTGTAGCCCTTAAACTTGTGGAGAAGACCAGCAAAATATATAAAATAATTTTTGAATAAAAGATGAATATATGCAAGCGTTATCTTTTCTATTAAAATTATGCAGCTATGAGTTTATGCATGATAAAATTATTTTAATTTTCATATCTTCAATCTTCCATAGTATTCTCTAAAAGCATGATTAATCCCATTAAATTAAACTTGGTAGAACATGATGCTTGATAAAATGAACATAGTCTTTCATGGAAAAATAAAGTGAGAAAAAACAAATTTTCCATGTGTAAAATACTTGCTCCAATTTAAAATCAGGATTCTAAATTCTGTTGTTTTTTTCATACCATGACTGGAATATTGATTAGGTTAAATGCAACTACCTCACTCAGGTAGGTATCATTTCTTTACTAAGTTTAACTTAGTCTGATACAAGGCCACAAAAATGGGGTACAAAAAGAATTCACTACACTTAGTAGTTGTCTTCCATCAATTTGCCTTAAGCATTTAAGTCTACTTAGTAAAAGTTTAAGGTCACTGATATGAAACACCTATTGACAATTAAACTATGCCAATAAATAGCTCATGAAATGTGTCACTAATTTTTATGCCCTTAATGTCATTAGTTTGACATTTAATCATATCTGTCGGGTACTTAGTGATAATCAAATTTATCACATTTGTAAGTCTGTCAAAAAGGCAAATACAATGAGCAAGCTTTTAAAGAGAGACTTTATCTAACAAAAGGCAGCAGTCATATTGCACAAGTGATAATTATAATTGCTACACTAAATAGTGAATATTCAAAAATAGAAAGGGGTGTAAGACAAGTATGTGTTTTTTCACCATACTTATTCAGCCTATACACTGAAATTATTCTGAAAGAAATAGAAGTTCTATAAGGATTCATTATTGGCAACCACAATCTTAATAATAGTTTGATATACAGATGACACAGTGTTGGCAGCAGACAAAGAAAAGAAACTACAAATATGCCTACAGAAGGTAGTGAATAAAAGCAAGAACAACTAAACATCAATTGAAAGAAGATAAAATGCATGGTTGTTAGCAAAAAGAAAACAGCCCAATATGTAAATTATAAATTGGACAAAATCAAGCAAGTACAACTATTTAAATATCTGGGAAGTGTTTTAACTGAGGACGAAAACTGCGACTGATATCAGAATGAGCATTGGCATAGCAAAAATTGCATTCCAAAAGCTAAGCAAAGTATTAGGAAATAGGAAAACTTCATTAGTAAAAGAAAAAGAATACTGCATTGTTACATAATACCAGCCTTTCATATGGCAGTGAATTCTGTACAACCTTTTCACAGATGAAGAAACTTGAAGCAACAGAATATAGTTTTAAAGAAAGATGATGAGAATACCATCGACTGGACATGTGAGCAATGACAAAGTTTTTCTGTTTTTTTTAAACAAAAAAGACACTTATATTTAAAATCAGGAAGAGATAGATTACATTTCTGTGCACATAATGTGGAAAGAGGTCTTGGGAAATTCCATACTACATGGACAGACTGAAAACCAGAGAAAATGAGGAATACAACACAAATTATCTAGCTAGCTTGTATAAATGAATGTTAGAACAGAGTTTAGGAGACTTAACAAAATGACAAAATTTATTAAGAGCTACAAAGGACAGAAAATTGTGGAGAGTCATGATTGTCAACATCCTGAATAGCCATGACACATAGAAGGGAACTTATCAGCAAAACTTGATAACAAAATATACTACATTTCATATATATATATATATATATATATATATATATATATATATATAGGGAGAGAGATTCAGTTTTTGCTTTGTGTGAATTGTAGAAAATACACATTTTTTTTCTATCTGAATTTGAAATTTTACCACTGAATTTTCTCTTCCTGCAACTGAGAAATATTTTTCCCAATGTTTATATATGTCAATAGGTTTTTCTTTGTTTACTCATGTCATAATAATGGTGCAAACAAGATGAGGATCAGCTTTTAGTAACTTTTCCTAAAGTTGAATAAACTATAGAGTGGAATGTATAAAAAGTCTGTTATTGCCTTGACAATATAAAGCATAAATCAAACTTTAATGTTAGGATAATAAATAGTGTCTATAAGCAGATTAGGAAAGACTGATGCTAAGGAATGATGTTTATTTACTGTTTAGGCTAGATGTGACATCAGTTTAAGAATTTAAAAAAATGCTTTGTCCACTCTTTGGCTAAAAGGTTATGTGATGAATGAAGTTTTCAGCTCTACAAATGTCTTTTCTGATAAAGTTCCTCTCTACTTTTATTTGACTCTTTACTGTATGAGACAATTTTTGAATTGTTTTCACTTGATTTAAATGTAGACATTTTAATGCCAGAAACTCTCTTGAAGCATTAAGATGGTCTGAATCCGTGACATTTTAATGATCATATTGTATCCTGGAATGTTTTGTCTGTAAGAAGAAATAATTTTTCAAATACTTACATCTAAATGCACACTGGCCTAACCGAAAGAGTGTTGGATACTTATGAACAGTTAAAATATGTCCAGAATAATATCACTGATATGTGTTTATACCATTTACTTGTTTCTGCAGCCAAAGATGATGTACATAAATTTATGATTTTTCAAGTTATAAAGAATGATCTGTAGTAATCTTAAGAAGTTAACTTAACTTGTTGAGTTTAATTGACTGGGACAGCAAGACATATGTCTGTTATCATGCTGCAAAGATATTTGATTGTACTTAATCTCAGTTCATGTATTTGCACTCTGAGGTTGTTTTTAATATTTGCAGCAACTGATTTAGACCTGTTTTACAACTGAGCATATTAAAAGTTTGGGACATGCAGTTAGCCAAGAAAAGAATGGGTGAAATTTCTTTGACATTTTCTTCTTTAATGGCAGGTGCTCCAATGAACCTAGCTTGCCATGGCCCCTATATATGAATTTACTAGAGCCATAAGACTAGGAACTAGGTCTCACCCTTATATTGTGAAACCAATAAAATGTAAATGCAAATTCTACTCCGGCAGCTTCTTTTCTTGCACTTTCCGTCTCTGGAATTCCCTTCTGTTTACTTGCTTCCCCAACAGCTACAATCTCCAAGAATTTAAATGTAAAGTCAGTAGTCATCTCCTATTTCACATCCTCTCTCTCTCTCATGCTTCTTTCTCCATCCACTCAACTCTCATCAGTATTCTCATCCTTCTCTTATCCACTTCCTGACACCTCCTTATAATCTGTCTCTCTTTCTCATAACTTTCCTCCTATGTAACCCCCTGCACACCAGTGGCAGTAAACTGCCTTGCTTGGGGCGATAGGATTAAAACAAATATGTTCCTTTAAGATTTAGGCAATCAAAGTGAAGTGGTTTCCCCTTTTCCATAGTTTTAAATGCCATGTCCCTTCAGAATTTAGGCAATCATGGCTCTATACACAGATTCCTTTTCTTTATTATTTGTGAATTGCTATAATGTCTCAGGAAAGATTATGGAATGGTTTCTAGCTGCCTTCCCCAGAGTTTTGAATTCTCAGTTTTTTTTTCTCCTGGTCTAGCTGCAACCCAAAACTTAAGTGCTCAGCCTTATTATAAAACCAAAGCTGAGAAGATAAGAAATAAATACCTTTTCTAAGAGCATGATTATAAAAGTGAGCCTCACAGGTACAGTCAGAATCTGAACTCATCTCAATGAACTTACTTTCCATGGTAGTAAGTTGTGCTACCTACTTATCATTTCTTTGACTATTATAATTCTTTTTCTCAATTTGTATTTTAACTCATTCTATTAAAAATGTAGTGGTTTATCAACTTTGGCAAAAGAAGGAGCAAAGAAAAGAGAAAATGAGTTGATAATGTCACCAACAGGAATGTTGGTGACATTATCAACTCATTTTCTCTTTTATTTACAAACTGTCTCATCATCTCATCATTCTCAGATTTAAATGAAAGTCTAGACAAGCTTAAGCTGACTGATTGAATTTCTAATGTGTTAGAAAAGTTAAATATATTTATTGATAACCTCAAGAATTGAGAATTAATTCTAACAAGTCTTTGGTATTATGCAAGATTAGGAAACTAGTCCTAGTCATTATTATTATCTTTATTATTCATATAATACACACAAAACTGAGTTGCTATAATCATAATGTTTTGGTCACTGTACTCTCATCTTATTCAGGTGTCATTGTTTTCAGTAAACCTTTTGAATATATCCTTCACAGAGACTTGGACATTGGCATGCAAACATGACATGTGAAGTGAGTTAGTCAGGAGCTCAGCTGCATATGAACCTTACAACCACATGTGATAATGGCATTAATGATCATGATGAAAGTGTTCTATATCAAAAACATTTTATACCTAGTGATCATCATCCATGTTTCTAGGTTTCAGTGGGCACATTATAAAAGTAAATTACATTGAAATCTTGAAAGTAGAAGAATTTTAAAAGCTTATGTCTCTTGATTATACTATAAATTAAATCTGAGCTAAAATTACAGTTCCTATTAAATCTGCTTATTTATTTGGCAAATAAGTTCTAGGTTTTAAGCCTGAAAAGAATTTTGCTGTTAGATTTAAGTTGGTTGGTTGCTTGCTTTGTTTTTATGGCAACCTCGGTGGGTCATTTATTGCCAATAATACCTTTTCTTTTTCAATAATTTACTGTTGTTTTTATATGAGTTTTGTGTCTAGTAATACTTTTATCTTTTTGAGTATCAAGATTCATTGTGATTTGTTTCTAAGAGCAGGGTCCCCAAGTCCTACCTTGTTATTTAACCCATAACTGGAGGGAAGGGATGGATTAATACCTTTCCCAAGGGTATCAGTGCTTAAGTGAATGCAGGGTATTCGACTGGAATCCAAACTCAGCTCACCGATTTCTCTTTCTGAGCCGATATCCACTGCACCACAATGCACATCCATCACTAAACGCTTACAGCACCTGGTATTCCCAAGCAGTCAAATTTGAGAAATTGGAGAGCCAGGTTCAAATTCTAGTCAAATTCATTTCACTCCCTTATCCACAAACACCCTTGGGTAATATATTAATCTATCTCTCCAGCTATGGGCTAAATAACAGAACAAATTGGATTATATAGTCTTAGTTGGCAACCAGCTTACCACAGAAAGTAATGGCAAATCTTCTAAATCTTCTAAATCTTCTGCCTAGTCAGTCATGTCCCTGTCAAGTATGGCAATTAACTGACTGACTGACTATATACAAACTTAACTAATATATAAGTACTAGTATCTATAGTGGCTGCGTAAACAGACACTGAGGATATTTTTAGCTATTTTTTTGAAATGGAGTTGTTTTATATACAAATGGGGGAGAAGAATGCTGAGCTGTGAGAAATTGTTAGTTGGTGACGGTAAAATATTTAATTCCTATAATATACAAAATGTATTATTTACAAACTGTCTCATCATTCTCAGATTTAAATGAAACCCTAGACAAGTTTAAGCTGACTGATTGAATTTCTAATGTGTTAGAAAAGTTAAAAATATTTATTGATAACCTCAAGAATTGAGAATTAATTCTAACAAGTCTTTGGTATTATGCAAGATTAGGAAACTAGTCCTAGTCATTATTATTATCTTTATTATTCATATAATACACACAAAACTGAGTTGCTATAATCATAATGTTTTGGTCACTGTACTCTCATCTTATTCAGATGTCATTGTTTTCAGTAAACTTTTTGAAATACTGAACTGAATCCTTAATTCAATCCACAGGGCTGGATTGTTCACATTCTATTTACAATGCTTAGGGTATATTTCATATCAGTCAATAATGACTATTCTTAGTATCTTTTGTGTCATTCATCTGTTTCTTCCACTGAATCAGAGTATGTGACTTCTTTTTTAGTACTACTAGTTCCAGAAACTACTAAGGAACTAATACCAATAACCAATACCAATAGTGTCTGTCACTCCCTGGGTCTGGTAGTGCTAAAATGTCACACATTTCAGTGGAAGAAATGGTCAAATGACATTGCTGAATAATAACTGGTTATAGAAATTCTCTAAACACAGAAAGCAAAAAGAGAACAATATACACTCATGAATTGATAAAAAAGGGTTTGGTTCAGAATCTCAACAGTTTATTGAATATAATGACAGACGTCTGAAAAGGGCAGAGGATACAATGGCTGAAATATTGTGAGAATAAACAGTGGTGGAGTATGGGCAGGGCCAAAAAGGTCATTGCTCTGATCACTAAATTTTCAGTTGTGCAAAAATTTGTTGGATAAAAAAAATTACATATGAAACTAGAATTTATAACAGTTCATGACTAATGAGTTATCATTTAAATAGCCCTGGATGCTCAAAACTGACTTTATGCCACTGAGTATAACAACCAAGATAAATATGCTGGTATGTAATAATGAAGCATTTAATAATGATAATTCCTCATCTCAAAGATTCTAACAAATCAGAATGGATGATGCTAGTCTCCTAGAGAGCAACACATTGTGTCTTGTTGGCCTCACTCTCTTAATCAACCTCAAATGGAATGACTACATTAAATCTATAGCTGTATCTTCTGCTGGGAAGTTTGTCACTGTGTTAGGCCTGGAAGTTTTTGTTGTCAGAATCCATTTTATGCATGTATAAATCTACCATTCATCTGTGCATTGAATACTGCTACCATATCTGGTTGGGTGCTTCTGTTATTCATCTTGAGGTTTTCAATAAAATCTAAAGGAGGATCTGCAATGTAAGCGGTCCTGATCTGGCATCTCGGCTCCAGTCACTTTCTCACCAATGTGATGTGGTTTCCCTCTTTATCTTTTCTGCAAGTATTTTCATGGCTACTGCTCTGATGAGTTTCTTTCCCTGGTGCCCCGACCACATGTATTTATGTGTGCTACTACATTGGTATCAAGATTCCACCTTTTTATCAACAAAATAGTAAAATGTAATTGTCACTTCTACTCTAACAGTTTCTTTTTTTGCACTTCCCATTTGTAGAACTTGCTTCCATTTGCTTGCTTCCCTGAGAGCCACCATCTCCAAAATTTTAAACTTAGCACCAATTACTATCTTCTATCTTCTTGATTCACACTCTTTTCTTAAACTTTCTTTGACATCCTCTGTACCTTGTTTTTTCTCTCCCTGTAACCTCCTCTGGGTCAGTGCTAGCCCTGCCTTGCTTAGGATGAAATGATTATATAAGAAGAAAAAAAAATGATCTTATATCCGTGTTCAAATTTTTCACACACCAAAAAAATGTGAAGATTTATTATTAATAACCTTTCTAAGACGGTACCATGGAGCTAAGTCCTATCATTTCTGTTCAATTTGGAGAAGAAATGTCTTCAAGATGATTCTATGAGAATGACATTTAAGAAAAAAGATGATAAAAATATTTCCTAACTTGATTTTATCTATATGCTAACTCTGATTTTAAATTTATGTAATCAATAAAAACAGGTAATCAATTATTATAATTTGAATTTTTGTTCATTTGAAAAGCTTATCAGTCATTTTGATTTTTACTTAACTGGGATTTTGAAATGATTTTGATATTTGGAGTCAATTGTTAGTAAAAATCCAGTAAGTGTTTACTTATCTAGTTTTCTTTTTCTCAATATATTTGTATGCTTATATGTACATTATTATATGCATGTGATTTGTCTACATACAGAAAATTGTGCCTGTGTGTATATATATATATATATATAATTTAATTTCATAACTGTAATCAAGTATTCCTACAGTATATTTACTATGTACAAATATTTACCGGGTGTGATGGATGAATTTTTCATCTAAATTATATGTTACTACTGGCCATAATTTTTAAGCCACCCCAGTTTTTAAAAAATGATGTATTTCATACAATTTTTTAGTATTTATTGCCAAGTGAATAATTTTAAATGAAAATAGAATGGTTCTTTTGTTAATACTGCACAATAACATGTTCATCAAATGAATTTATAAATATTTAATAATTACCGATATTACAGTTTCATCAATGAAAGAATGAAGAAAATTTAGGGTGATTTGGAAGATTTCATCTCTTGCAAAATTTTACAAGGCAAGGAAGCAAAGTAATAATAACAAAAGAAATATTCTACTTTCATTTAGAATTATCCACTTGGCAATAAATACTAAAAATAGCATGATATATTTAGATATATTTGGGTAGCAACCTTTCTTTTAAACATCTTTCATTAAATATGGCAGAAATGGAAAATGTAATTTTTTTATTTAGTTTTTTCAATATCTTTATGATTTTCTATTTTGTAGGCGTAAACGAGTACAAAAATATAGATGCTTGTAAGTATAAAAAGAAATGACTTTTTTTAATATGATGTATATTTCTAATATAATATATATATATATATATATATATATACTTACATTTTTATTTTAAAATTTCTTTTCTACTTTAAACGATTACTACTGAAAACTTATTTTGAACAAAATTGTATTTTAAAAGGATGAAATAAAATATATCTTAAATGCAATTTATGGCTTAAATTTGCTCAACAGTCTGAATCCTTGCTTTTAAAAATATCCAATAATTCTTTTTAGCTATATATCTAAATTTCTTTGCATATACATTGAGTTTCCTACAATACTTTCAGGGTTTTTTTCTTCATGCAATAAAAACTATTTGACTTATTGCTACCAGCTGGATTGAAAGATGAGTGAACTTAATTACAATATCAGATATTTTTCACTAGATATTCACCTCTTTATTTTTTCTCTATCTGGATATCCATATCTCAATATCTACCATGTTAAAATTGTTATCTTATATAATATTTTATAAGTCAAGTAAATATTTTTATCTTCAGCTATGCAATGTATTTCATTTAATAACTGTATATATATTTATATGTATAAAGTTATACAAAATTCAAAAACTTGGCTTAGAATAGAAATACAGAAATTGTGTACTATCATTAAATGTCATCTTATATATAATTGTAAATATTACATTTTTTTTTTTAGATATTTGGTGTTTAGGAGGCTTTAAGTAAGATCTCAAAAATATAATGTTTACACTGCATATCTGTCTCTCAAAAATACATTGAGGATTTTATTTAAAAAAATCAATGTTAGCCTACATTTGAATTATTCATATTTCAATTTAATACTTAATACTTAATTTTTTACATTGTGTGTGTGTGTGCACACTATGTAATATATATATATTTAGTGTATCGAGGCAGCAGATAATTTTCTAAACATATTCTGTTAAATATAACAGTCAATGAATATCTATTATGTTTAATCATGAGCCATTCTGAACATCCTATTTTGGCTTTAATTTCAAGTGAAAATAAAGACAAAAATTGTCCAATATTTGAATATTTTTTTATTATGCTGGTTCTAAGTTTTCGGCTCACATGAGCCATCTTCAGAGAGATTACAGGGACTTACTCATATACACAGCAAAAAGAATCTTCAGATATTGAAGGCCATCTACATTAAATCGAAACAACCCACACTTAATAAAATCACATTTCAATCTGTTCATAACACATTACATTGCATTTAGATATATGGTTCTGTTAACATTTTGGTCTCTCACACAGTGTGACATCATAGAACTGCATTACAAATTTACGAACTGTGTCTGCTATTCAGTGACTGTTATCGTTGCTTAGCAATGTTTCATATCAACACAAGATAAAATCATCTTTGATGGTGGATGTCTTTATTTTAACATCCTGTCACAAGATAAAGCATCTTGGAACTGAACAGGTAGACAATCTGCACATATGATTTGATTATAGTAGTAAACACTTATGCAGAATCAACCACATTTTTCAGAAGAACTAAATGCAGAGAACTGGCGCGTAGTGTTCCACTAGTTCTCCAAATGGTCCTCCACAGGTTTTGAAGTCAGTTATCTTACACTTGAACGAGTTCCTAACCAAGATTGCTCTGCTATTTACCCATAGGCGGTGGATAGAAGAGATGGATTCATACATTTCACAAGGGTATTTGCACATAAGTAAATGTAATGAACTCAGTTGGAATTAAAACTCAACATTCAGATTTCTCATTTTGATTCGTGATCCATTATACCACCATGCATTCACTTTCTGGAAGAACCAGATAATAAGAATTAGTGTATGTAGTGCGCCATAAGTTCTCGAAACTATATTTTTCAGGTTGTGAATTTAAAGATGTCTCTCCTAGATTGGATTGCCAACCAAGACTGAAAGAACCTGTCTGCCCTAAAATTTTTTCTCTAGACAAAGATGAGAGATGGATACACACCTTCCCCAAGATTAATTGCACATTAGTGAATGCAACAGAGTCTAATAGAAATTGAACTTGGTTCATAGATCTTTCATTCCAAACCATTATTCATTACATTGCACATCCACACACTGTACACACACACACACACACACATATATATATATATATATATATATATATATATGTGTGTGTGTGTGTCTGTCTGTACCTAAGCATGAATTTGATTGGATTTTCTTTCACTTCATGAAGTTATGCTTTCATTTAATATGAAAATAAATTAAGGAAAAGCATTTAATTTAATTTTTTTCTTTTGATCAGTTTTATCTTTTTCACTGTTTTTCTGGAAAAAATGTAATTTCACTTTTTTCTATATTCATAAGTCACTTTCTGCCCACAGGTAATAAGCAAATATATTTAATAATAACAAAGTTACAATTTTATCTATCACATAAACCTTACCATTTTTCAGAAAAAAATATTTATTAAAAACTGAAAATGAAAGTTTATCAGTTAGAAAATTTTTAGCCAGATGAAGTACTATGAATTATATTTAAAAGAGAATTATCACAAAAAAGCCATATTACAATTTTTTTCACTAACAATTGTGAGCAAAACAAATGCAGAATACAAAAAATACAACTGAAGCTTTTACTGCGTTTATTGTTTGTAATCTGACAAACTGAAAGCAGATAAAAAAAATTGAAGAAAAAGCATAGAAAAAGCAATGATAGCTTTATGTTTTATTCAAACAAGTGTGTAAAAATTGTATGTTTTTTGTTGAGAAGTTTAAGTCACCTTCAGGTGAAAAAATACAAATTTAGTCTGAGGAATTATTATCTCAAATAAAAGTTTAAACAATGAATGCATGGGGTAACAAAACAAATAATTTACTTTGTAAATTAGTTAAAAAAAATAATTGTATTCAAGATGGATTTTGTTCAAAGAAAATTATGATTATCGTGTTTCTTACAAATAATTGTTTTAAAAAATTTGAAAAATAAAATTGTCTTTAGAAACATAATAAGTTTATATACTTACAGTAAAGAGTATAAAAATCATAATGCTGAAACTGAAAATATATGTAACTAAACCAAAATACTAAAAAACCTATAAATGCCACAGATTTTTTTGTAAAAGTCATTGTTCTTTTTTCTCATTTTCTTTTGTCAGTGTTAATAATATTTCATGATAACTTATATTTATTGGTGTAAATATTTATGTAATATTATAATCTATAAACCTGTGCTTGGTTAATCTATACTCAAAAATTAAAATTTGACTTATTTTAAAAAGTAAATTCAAGCATGAATTCTTTCTGAAAAAATGAACTTCTATGAGAAAACTTAGGGTAGTTAATGCTACTAATTGCAAGTATGGTTAAATGTTGAAGAGGTAAAAAAGTTAACAAAATCTATGGTTAAAACATTGATGAATGTTATGCAATGTTTTCTAGTCTATGTTAGCATGTACAATACTAATTTTTTGATATATATGGGAGTGTGTGAAAATTAAATATATACTTCTGTGGCCTGTATATTTTTAGATTTGTTTTCATAATGAAAAGCTTATATTGTCCTTTGCACAATAAAAACTCACCCCCACACAAAATAACATTTTTAACCAGGAAAGATATCATGAAGTGAAACTTGAACGATATTTGTCATATAAATCTAAATAAATTTTAAAAATAGCTGCATTAATATCAATTTTAATATGAAAAATGTAACTTACAGTATAATATCTATTATAATTTGGGTACTTAAATTTAGACTAAAAACTACCAGTTGACTGTTGCTACTATTTCTTAATTATTGTTGTAATCAACAATCAACTAAGCCTAAATTTAAAAAAACACACAAAATCAGTATCATAATTTTGGTACAAAATTATTAATTGATTAAGGAAATTAAAAACTTCTTATCATTGATTTTCATCAATAAATCTACAAGGCAAGTGTAAAGTTGTTTGCTGATTTCAAACATCAGCACCATTTTGTTATACTATGAATCACAGCACAACTCCTCCCACTAACGTAAGTTTAAACTGGCACTTTTTTTTTTCATATATCTAAATTATAGTTATAAACTGTTGTTTTGAAAAGCAAAAAATTTCACTGAAATATTTCGGAAAATTTTCAAACATTCCTCTGAAGTCAAAAAAACATGAACTTTAAGGAAACTGGTTATGCTGTATCAAAAAAAAAGAAGTCATCAGTTTAAACAGACACCTGAAGGATACAAATTAATCTATATAATATCACAAGGTTCATATTTCTATCTCACAAAGTTTTTAAGATATTGTAAAAATATGAACTGTATGCTCTCCCCTGTATGACAGAACTCGTTAAAATTCCTGGGTAATTTTTAACATTTGTAATCTTAATTTTAAATTTCTAAACCACATTTTAACATTGATAATTTGTAAATATTAAAAAAAATGGATTTTGAATTGTTTCCTGTGCTAATATTATAAATTTTGCTGCTGTAGTGGAAAATATCTGAATATAGTTGAGTGTTTATATACAGTCATATTCAATTTTTATAAAATGATCATGTCAAAATGGTGAAAGAGAGTGTAAGAGTTGGATTCATACATTTCCAAAGATGTTAACATTAAAGTAAAAGAAGTTTTTAGCAGATTTCAAATTTGGCTTGCTCATTAAATTTTCCATTTGTTTATAATAAAACTGTTTTCTATGTTATGTCACTCACGTACATTTTTTGCATGTAGATGATGCTATGATATTTGTGTTATCAACAAGTGTTAACCATAATACCTTGTCTGTCACTTTAATGAAACCTGTATATATATATATATATATATATATATATACATGCACACATACTTTGATTTTAATTATGTATGAGAAAATGCTGAAATGTTTTTGGCTTTATTCACATCACAAAAAGTGAATCTCGCTGCTGACCTTGAACGGGATCTACACACTGTGGTGAATTGGGGCAAGAAGTGGCTTGTCAATTTCAATGCGTCTAAGACCAAACTGTTGTCTGTCAATCATCACAGGCAACCTCTCCTGCCTCCCATAAGCATGGACCAAATGACTCTCCCTGAGAGCAATACACTGCGCCTCCTTGGCCTTACCCTCTCTTCTGATCTCAAATTGAAACAGTACATTGAGTCCATAGCTAAATCCACTGCTAAGAAGGTTGAATCACTGTGTCAGGCCAGGATGTTTTTTCCATCTGAATTGATCCTGCAGATATACAAGTCAACCATTCGTCTGTGCATGGAGTACTGCTGCCATATATGGTCAGGCGCCCCAGCCGTTCACCTCAGTGTTCTCGACAGGCTTTAAAGGAGAATCAGTAATGTGATAGGTACTGACTTGGCAGCTTGACTACAGCCACTTCCCCACTGACGAGATGTGGCCTCCCTTTGTCTGTTTGATAAATACTTTCATGGCTTCTGCTCAGACGAACTTAAGTCACTGGTGCCTCTGCAACAGGTGTTTACTTGTGCAACCAGATTGGCAATTGGATCCCACCCATTCAAATTTAGGTTAGCCAAATGCAGATGACAATTCTACTCCTGTAGCTTCTTCTCTTACACTTCCCGCCTGTGGAACTCGTTCCCATATTCTGGCTTTCCTGATGGCTACAACCTCCAGGAATTTAAATGCAATGTCAATACTCATCTATTAACCACTTGACTCTAGTTCTTTCCCCACCCCGTATATCCTTTTCTTTCTCTCCACCTTTGAAACTGTCATCACACCTGCATTCTCATCTTTCTATTGCTCCTTGCTAACTGCTTCGTATTCCTCTTCACTCTCTTCTAATTAATCTTTTTACACTCATGTAGCCCCCTGCACATCAGTGGCATTTCCGCCTTGCTCGGGGTGAAATGATTAAAAAAAAATATATGTGATACAGTGAAACAGGCTTGTAGGTGGATGACTAATATTTTATGCTCTCATTACGATTGATCTCTCTGGAAAAGAAAATTTTAAAAACATTTTCCACTTCTGCTATATGCGTGACTCTTCAGAAATGAATTGAGTTCTTTTGGTGACTAGCATTTGTATACACTGCTTATATACAACACCTTAAAATTTCCCTTCTCTGATTCCATGCGTTGATGGCTTAGGGAGTAGCGACTCTGACTGACAACAAATCGGTCGAGTTTCGATCCCGGCCAGAAGCAAGTGGATGCATCTAGCCACACTGATGAGCTGTGATACAGCGAAACAGGTTTGTATGTGGATGACTAATATATATATATATATATATATACATACACACATACTTTGACTTTCATTATGTATGAGAATATGCTGAAATGTTTTTGGCTTTATTCACGTCACAAAAAGTGAACAAATAACAAAGATTATTTTATGAAGCTCTTTTTTGTATACTTTTGAATCAGTTAAATGCCATATGTGATCCATCCTTGAGGGATCATATCTCGAAAAAGACCTGACAGGCAGAAGATTTTCTTGCAATAGGTTGTCATTACTTTCTGACTGGTTGTCAACCAAGGTTGTAGAACCTAATCTGTCTTATTATTTAACTCATAACTTAAGGAAAGAGACAGATTAATACCTTTCCCTAGGGTATTTGCACATAAAAGAATTCAATGAATTCACCTGGAATTCAAACTCGACTCTGGTTTTTCCCGAGCCAATACCCACTGTACCTCAATGCACGTCCCTTCTTTTGTATATATGTATGTAAAACAATTCAAGGTAAATAATTTAAGTTGTTTTATATTTTGACTATTGTAATACTTGTCATCAAAAGCATAAGCAAATGGACCAAATTAGTTAATAACAATAGTAATATTTAATGGCATATCAAAAAAAAAAAAAACATGTTTTATTGCATAAATACCAAACAGGATTTTGCAGATCTGACAAGACTTGCTCTCACATCTTTTAAGTAATGGATATCAGATACTTCTTGTGTTGTTACAAAATAATAATAATAATAATATAGTCATAGTTATTCTAAGTATGTATGATTCGTATAATGCTTATGAATAAAGAAAGTGGAATTAGTGAGCCAAATTTTTATCTGCTGCATTCTTTTTATCCTTAGAAAAGGCATGAATACATTCCTTTCTACCACCAAACTCTGGGTTAAATAACAGATCATTTTGGATTTTCTAGTAGTGGATAACAGTCATTTTCAGTTAAGGAAAACTCTGAATTCAAATCAATGGTGCTTACTCTTATTGACTATAGTGTGACATCTCTTTAACTATCAATGTTTAGCTTCGATTATAGATGTATCTTCATCATAAGAATTGTCTATACTGATAGCACAGTGTATAAAGGATTTTTGCTTATTTCCTATATGTTTAGTATTTCATAAATATTCTTTTTATTTTCATAAATTCTAACATTAAATTTGCATAGATGATTATAAAGAAATTAGTATTTTTGGGGAATTGACTTATGATCATCACCCTGAAAAATGTTTCTTTATATTTTGATAATAAAATTCTGTTTTTTCAAGATAACTTAATTAAATTTTTACAAAATTAATTACGAAATGGATTAATGCTGACATATTTTTAACTTATTTGTATCAAACATTATTTTTCATGGATACTCATATTTGGGTAGATGCCCTGTTTGCTTTTTTATAATTGAACAATATATTTATTTGCATCTAGTTGCCTAAATAATTGAGGAATATTGTTAGGAAAATATGCATGTAAATAAATGTAGTGTTTAATTGTAAAAAAAAGAGCATCTACTTGAATACAATTATCCATTAAAAAGAACGTTTAAACAAGTAAATTAAAAATAATTATAGTGTTTGATTTTTTTTTCTTTTTTAAATCTAATGGCATTTTTTAAAGTATTTTTTAATTTTGTGTTCAATAATATTAACAATGTAATGGTGGTTCTCAAGTAATAGATACACAATGCATTTCTTTTTGTTTTTACATGTTAACAGTTAATCTGAATATTCATTGTATTCTAACTGATTTCCACTTACCTGTATTTTAAGAATATTTTGTTATGTTACTTCAATAACTGTATTATAACCTTAAGTATTGCATCTGTTTTATGTAGTAATATTCCATTAAAAACCTTGTTAATGTTATTTGGTGGTTAGTCTTAGGCTGGTTTTAAAAGGAGAAAAATGAATGGAACAATCAGGCAATCAATCAGAAGATACTATTCATGCAATAAGAGGAATACAAAGTAATCAAACACAAGGAGACTAGTACTAACCATAGGTATTTAATACATTCACTTTAAATCGAGTGACCTCCAGATCAGATGTTCGGCAAATATAAATGCCAGAATCGGCAGGGTTACTCCTTGCTATCTTTAGCTCGCCAATCAGTGTTCTCGGAGAAATCTGACGTCGGCTAATCACAATTCTCCGCATGACACCTTGTGTTATAATTTCTCCATCCTTGTACCAGGTGATGTCCCGTGGAGACTGTACATTGTGGGTTGCATTGCAGATCAGATGAATAGGTTCTGTTTTCTGAACATAAGCTGTGCCTGTAAGCGTTATATCTGCAAACACAAATAACTTTTACTGATGAATATCAATGCTGAAGGGCCCTGTGATCAGGATGGCAATAGCCCCTGGATTATGTCATTCATAAGTTTGAGACTAGAAGAAAGCCTTGCAGAAAGTATCAATTTTTGTTTGTTTTAATTTATCATTTTTCAAATTGTTTCTTCTTTGATGTGAAAGGGGATTATTTTAAAATGAAAATCTTTAAGAGAATATTTTTCTCATTTGAAAGACAGCTATTATATATTCAACTCTGCTATTTTAGTATTTTTGCTACCTTAATGAAAAAGGTTGTATATTATAAAATGGACAAGGTAAGTATTTCTGTTGTAAAAGGAAACTGATGTATTTTTCTTCAGTGGAAGAAAACTTCATTAAATTGCAACTTAACTTTTTATTTGTTGATATTTATTAAGGGAAACATTGAATATTTCCTAAAAGAAAATTCTAAGATAATCAGTAGCATAGCTGAGATTTGCTGTTTTTTGATTTTCATTGTTATTTTTCTCATTTCTCTAAACTCAGTCAATTTATTTTCATCATCATAATCATATGGATTTTGTGTTTATCCTGTCAGAAGTTTAGGTCATGTTCATTTACTCTTTTATCAATTAGCATATGGATTTTGTGTTTATCCTGTCAGAAGTTTAGGTCATGTTCATTTACTCTTTTATTAATTAGCATATGGATTTTGCGTTTATCCTGTCAGAAGTTTAGGTCATGTTCATTTACTCTTTTATCAATTATGTATGAAAAATTCCCTTTATAGCATTATTAGCAGATATTTTGGTTTGGTGCAAAAAACCAAATACTCAATATTGAATTATAAGCACTTGCCTAAAAGTCTACTTGCAATGCAAGTATTAAGCATAGATTTGAACACCACTTTTACTTATTAAGCAACCATCATTTTCTTTGGTAAATTTAACTTAAGACCAGGTAAAAAATGGCATATCAGAATGATTTTTTTACTCTTGAAAATGTTATTACTGTATTCTCTCAACCTATTAATTCTTGTTTGAAAAAGTTATTTTTAGAATTTCCATAAAATCATAAATATAAAATGGAATTTTTCCATTATTTTTCCAAAGTTTGACAAAAAAGTAGGAAATACTATTTAGTTGTTTATTTCCAAGAATATTAATATATAACCTGTAATTAAACATGAAAATTAAATATTTGGTTTTGTTGACTTTTTAAAAAATATCTACCACTGTAATTTTTATGAAGATATTTTTATAATTTTAATAAAACCATGATATATGAAATTAAATTTATACATTTTTTTTTTGCTGTAATTAAACCTAACTCAGTTTACTTCTTGTTTTAATTTTCTGAGAGGAGTTCAGTTTACTATGTTAGGATTTTATAAAAAAAAATTTTGAAATTAATAAAAAATTATTGGAGGAGCACATAAAAAGTGCTAGAAGAAAAATGTTCTTTTGATACACTCTTTTATTTTCTGGTCCTAAGTTAGTTTACCATTTTTTCATCATCTGGTTAATACAGAAAAGTAAGTGCTGAAATGAAATAGTTTCATTATTGCACATATTATTCTGAGTATTGTTTTTAATTTTGTTGATTTTCAGCAATATTAGCCAAGAAATTAATTTTCCTTCTCTGTTTATCTATCTATCTATCTATCTCTCTATCTATTGCTCAGTATTTGTTACCACTTTTTGTTCATTTTCATTTTTTCTATGTTGTATTAACAATAAAGAAGCAGCTGATAATCTAGATCAATACAGGAAATAAATATCAAGTATGTATACGTGAATTTGACTCCAAAGTGTGAGTAGAATAAATTCATTTATGCAACTGCATTCATTAAGTGCATCTGCCATATATTTCGATGATGATATTAATATTATTATAATTGTTATTATTTAAAAGAGATTAGAAATTGTTTTGTCAAAATTTTTGATTTTGGCAACTGAATAAAGCGCTTGACCCATTACTATTTATGTGGGATGAATATTATGAAATTCAACTGAAAAGAAGAACTTTTAATATTTTCTGTTAAAGAATAGAGAACACCATTTCTGGTCATAAATTTGTATAAAAAATCCATTTTTTTATTTTTATGAAGTACTTATTTATATTATTCAAAGATATAATAAAGTGCTGGAAATAAGTCAAACTGTGCTCCTAGATTTTTATTCTCTGTATAAATACTTATTTTAGAAGCTATACAGAACCTAAATCTGAAATGTTGATTCGTTTTAGGACAACAGTTTCCAATCTGATGAAAGTCTGAAAAATCTTTTCAACACTTTTGTTTTATTATCAGTAAATTTTAAAACTATATTTGATTCAAGATGTTTTTATATTTTCTGATAATATCTTATGAATGATAAGTCAGTATATGGATAATTTTAAAATAAACACTTTTGAAATTATAGTATGTAATATTTGTATTATCTAAAATAATGTTAATTTAATAACTGGCATTTAATTGCTACAAATAGTTTATAAAGAAAACTTAACATTATTAGTTTTAATCAATTTAATAACTATTCACTGAATAATAGTTCACAATTTCTCATATAATTATATCATTAATCTAAGATATAAATTTAAACTTATTAATACTAACAATGAAGTTCTAGACTTAACTATGGCCACAAATGTTGAAGCTATATTATAAATGACTCCTCTGTGAAGGGTTAGATGTATCTCAAGGATGGAAGATATTCCTATTTGTTGAATTAGTCAATGTCTGACTGAAAAAAAAAAAGGGGGATGTCATCTCCTGTGAATTCAACCACCATTAGTAAGCAAATGGAAACAGCCAAAAAGTTGACATGCAGACTCAGGATCTAGCAAGGCAATCTCTTTTACAGACTCAAACTGCAAAGAAAGATTGAAAGAAAAAGGGCAAACTTTACAAGGTGGAAACCATTGTTGTTGTCTTGCCCAATTCTTTAGATGATGTGGAGAGACATGCCACTCCCCCATAGGCTTCACAAATAATATAAGAGTCTGCAACAGATATTGAAGTTTGTTATCATGAATTGTATCTAGTTTGGGTGTTTGTCTCTGCAATGAAATATTGAATTACACTCTTAATTGCTCTTCCATTTGCAATCTTCAAAAAGAATATTAAAGTTAGTTTTCCAAAAGATAACATTTCCTAACCTTGTACTTCAGAATAATTATATATTTACAATTTAAACGAAACTAGAAAGAAAAGAAAATCTTTTTTCTAACAATATTTCAGGTTTACATTTTCATATTACAAAAAAATATTTTTAGAACACTTCAGGCTTAGATAGTTTTCTGAAATTACCTTACACAAATTAATATTTTTTTATATTAAAATGTGACATGTACAAAAATATTCACAAATTATTTAATATTTTTTATAGTCTTTAGAATAAAGTATAAAATGTTATCATTTTTTGTGTGGAAAGAAGACCTAAAATAGATTATTATTTTGGAGATCATACAGGTAATTTAGGTGATGTGGAAGTATTTAAAATAGCTTTATTATTTCAAAAAGAACTATCATTTTAATTTTTGAATCAAGTACAACAGAACTGAATCAGGTCAACATTTTTGTGTACATTGTGACCAAGAAAAATGAAAAGAAAGAAAGAAATGAATAAAATGTATTTTTAATGGATAGATTTGATTTAGACAATGTAAGAAATTGTGTTTGTTAAAGAGAGATAATATTTTTTTCCTTTTAAGAAAAGTAGAACTGATTCACACCAGTTGTATTAAAAGTTTTGTTTTGTCCTGTCACTTGATTTTCAGTGAAATGTTTATTAGACAAAGGTAAAAGATGAAAAACAAGGCAAGGAGTGTAGGTGATTGGGTAAGAAAATTGGTTAAATAAATTTTTTTAGAAAAGACAAAGCCACAGAAACAACCAATAAAGAAAGACAAAGATAAATAAACTCAACAATCACAAAATTATTCTTGATTTTATGAAATGTAATATTTATTTTTTTTCTTGTATTTTTATGATTTGTTTATTTGCTCTTAATTTATTGTCACTGCAAACTCTTAAAACACAACTATTGCCACATAAAGCAATCTTTGTAAGTATTTAAAATATATCACAATAATTATATATATAAATTACAAACATTGGGTCTGCTTATTTTTAATAAAATCTATTAGTACTCACAATCTTTTGCATATTATAACTGAAAAAAAGTAAGAAATGTGCTGTAACTTTGACAGTTGATTTTATTATTCATTTCTTAATGTTCCTAAGTACTTTCACTCTTCTTTTGAGATCATCTTCAGGGGTGTATGTTGGGGTAAAAACAATTGTTTTTTAAAATAAGCAGACACAATATTTGCAGTTTATTTAATCTGACATGAATAAAAGAAATTCTCTGCCTGAATACACAAAATTTTATATATATAATTTGATAATTTACATATATTCCCTAAAGAACTTACATCATCATTGGACAAACATGTCAAAGTCTAAATTCTTCAAATTGCATATATATTAGCTTATTATTAAACTTATATAAGCGAATTATCACTTTAGAAGCAATACTGTTTTGGCCCTGTTCAAAATGGGTAACCATCTGGTATTTTTCATTTTCTAAAAATAATAATGTATTCTTGAACTTAAGTGATTTAAATATTATGTCATTTATTTTTATAAATGATTCTCCAGGAATTTACACAAATATAGCTCTCACCATTTAATTTTACTTGACTGAATAATATCTAATCATGGATATTACATCAATAAGTTTAAGATTTTCTGACTTTCTGTTGATAAATATAAAAAAAAGGAATTAAAAAACTATAGGTTGCAACTAAAAGAAAGGATAGTATTTTGTCAGTGTTAAGAGTAACTGTAATACATTCAGATCCTTAACTTGTTATTAAATGTAAATAAATAAGTTAGTGAGTTATATTTTTGATTATTGACAATTTAAAGAGGTTAATCTATAAATAGGACTTGCTATGATTTCTGCAGTTTCTTTTCATTCTTCAATCTTATCTCCAAGGTTACTGGCTTTTGCTGCAATCAATTTTAAGAAAAATGTAAAATAAGATTTTGTAATATTTATAGCATTTCAATATTGATTATAATAGATCATTTGTATGTAATACATTACATGAGAGATTATCAGTGTTCTATTGTGTCGTTATAAGGTTAAAATCAATTCAACTTGCAGAGAACTGAAATAAGATACTTTAATAGCACTAGCCGATATGTCGGATCATGAAATATTTATAGATTTCCAATATTGATTAAAAAGTGACACAAATGTATCATATCGGCTCATGTAGAACATCAAGGAATGACAAATTATTAAAGAATAATGAATAGTATTTTGGTTTGCTGATGAGACTCATTGATATTTTCATAAATACAAAAAAACAAGATCTTTGATGAGTGTTCACTTTGAATCTAATCTGAATTAATGTAGAAAATGCTGATTAATGCAACTAATAAAATGATAAGCTTTTTTAATTGTAGGATTAAAACATGTCAAATATGATGAAAAATAATTAAAAACATTTATTTCTATTCTTGTCTTAACATTGTGTGGGCTTTTCTAATTTCATTGTTTTTGTTACATAAAAATAAGATAACAGGGATGAAGACATTACTCTGAATAAGACTACTCGCAATACTTTTTTCATTTATTGTTTCTCTAGCTGATTACTTGCTGTGTACACTTTTACAGTTCTGATCTTTTTAGCTTCAAGGTCAATGATAAATTTAAATTTATTAGAAAGACACTGTTTAACTAAGTATGTCTTGAATGCAATTGTTTGCCTTCAACTACAGATAAAATGTATTGTTGGTCATTTTGCTATCAAATGTATTGTTGGTATTTCCACTACAAAATGTTTTGCTGGTCATTTTACTATAAATATGTCAGTTAAGTGCCATACTTGATACATGCTTTGGACGATCATGTCTCGAAAGAAATATGACTGACTGGGCAGAAGATTATCCCGCTGCAGGTTGCAATTGCTTTCTGTGGTAGACTGGTTGCCAGCCAAAGTGACAGAACCCAATCTGTTATATTATTTAACCCATAACTGGAGGGAAGTGATGGATTAATACTTTTCCCAAGAGTGTTTGTGCATAAGTAGAGGCAAGGAATTCAACTGGAATGCAAACTTGGCTCCCTGATTTGTCATTTTGAGTCCGTATCTACTGCACTACAATGCACAGCCTACATACATAAATATGTATTCTTGGTAATTTCACTAAATGTATTGTTGGCATTTTTTTTATTTAAAATAATATTGCTGGTATTTTTATTTTTATTTTTTTTTAATCATATCACCCCGGGCAAGGTGGTAATGCCACTGATGTGCAGGGGGCTACATAATAGTGAAAAGATTGGAAAAGAGAAAGCCAGAAACCAAATCCTAAACAGGGAACAAGGGATGAGCCTCTACACCAGTTCAATAGATGTGGGTGAAGTGTGAACCGGGCGATAGTTTAGACTATCTACTCCAATTGAAATAAAAAAAAAAAAAGAAAAGTGAAAAGATTGGAAAAGAGAAAGCTGGAAACCAAATCCTAAACAGGGAACAAGGGATGAGCCTCTACACCAGTTCAATAGACGTGGGTGGAGTGTGAACCAGTCGATAGTTTTTATTATAATAATGTATTTTTATACTTTCATAGTGTTTTGTTTTTATTTCTATTTGCCCATAGCTGGGATTATGATATATGCTACCACTCTGGGTCAGGGTGAACTTTGGAACAACAGTAATGAAGAGGTGGTTCCACGATCATCAAAATCTCCAATCTCCTGATTAGAGGCCTTACTGCCAGATGTATCTACTGCACTACAATGCACAGCCTACATACATAAATATGTATTCTTGGTAATTTCACTAAATGTATTGTTGGCATTTTTTTTATTTAAAATAATATTGCTGGTATTTTTATTTTTATTTTTTCTTCATACCCAGGACTACATGCAGGACATATTGAAGTCAAGAAAAGCAGAGGAAATCAGTAAATAACCTGGCTAACAAGTTTGTTTAATTGATTGGGAGAACAGGGATTAGGAGAGATAGCAAAAATACAGACATTACTAAAACTTACAAAGAGCAGGAAGTTGTTGAGAGCCATAGAAAATTATTTTCTTTCTCTTGCATTTTATCAAAATTTTCAGAATGTTATTCAGTAAACATTGGTATAAAATGTGAACTTGAAATAATAAAAAATGCCTTCAGTGAAATTTGATCTCACTTCCTTGGGAGACTTTTATTAGTTGATAAAGGCTCTTCGCTACAGTCAAACAAATTTAACCATAGGCCTATTATATATTTTTTTCTATATTATTTGGTAAGCTACAATTTTTATTTATTTAGCTCAGATGAATCACTATGAAGTGTTATCAATTATTGATAAGTATTTCTTTCATCTTATCATAACTCTCAGATGGTCATTCTTTAATCATGAGTAAGTTTTGTTGTATTGAATATTTCCAGATAAATTCATTCAAAAAATTTCTGCGACACATAATCCTCATTATATGTCTCAGAAGGGAGACTACAAAATTTAACAAGACATATTGAAGCCAAGAGAAGCTAAGGAAACAGTGAGTCATTTATTTAATGAGTTTGTGTAAATGGATAGCAAAATAGGGACAGAGCAATGGAAAAAAGTACAATACTACTTAGAGCAACAAAAGATTAGAAGTTGTGGAGCACCATGATCACTCACAAGAGTGAGTGATCATGGTGCTCTACAAATCTAAGTAATTCAAGAACCACTGAATAAAAATATATTTTGCTTTACTTTGTTTCTGGTGCAGCCTTTTTAGATGCTATGTGATCTTAGGTGATCATGCCAATCTACAAAATCTATTTTTTTTTTATCTGTCAATTAATGACTTTTTGAAAAATAGTGGAATGATTTCCTATTGCCTTCTCTGTAATTTGGAATTCAGAGTAGTCCTTTTTCTAGATAGATTGTCACCCAAGTCAAGAGTCCAGTATATTCTGCTATTTAACCCATAACTGGTGGGTGGCAGGTTATTCCTATTTTTAGAGAGAGAGTAAAAATCAGGTATAAGTCTGCAATCTAAAATTCAGAAATATATCAATCTGTAAAAGATGTTAATTTAATTATAAATTTGAATAAATTATTATTTGATTAGGAAAATGAAGCTCTTAATTTGTTCTGAGAATTTACAAATGTAGCAAATATGAGTTTAGTCAGAGAGAATAGTATGAGTTTTGTATCTCTCTGAGCATTCTGTTCAGTGTGATATAAAACTATATATATTGACTTTCGTACAAATGAACTGATGTACAAGGGGATGCTGAAAAGTTATTGGCTTGACTCTTCTCAAAATCTTCAGGCCAAAAATGCATTAACACTCTACATATAATAAAATGCTAAAAACTGATTATGTATCATATGCATGTACTACTGAAAGAATATTTTTGATTTTTGAAATAATTTAGTATGATTTTGTGATAGCACCTTTTGCGCTTTGTAATAGTAATGATGAAATTAGCCGTTTCTATACAATAAATATTTAGCATTACTTTTGACAAAAATTTATAAAATATTCCTCTTAAAACAGTTTTTTTAGTCAAACAGGCCTCTTAAATACACTGTTATTTTCAGTTACTGATGGGTGTTTCTGGTCACACTTTTTAAGGTAGTGTGGAAAGTCAACATCTTGATTATATAATTACTTTCCCTTCTACTTCCATGGGTTATTTATTTAATTGCTCCTACTATTGGAAATCCTAAAGTGATGTAGTTTTTGTTATTTGCTGACATTCTTTGTGATTCTGTAGTGCCAGTCTATAAGATCTGAGGAAGGATTGTTGTCTTTAACAGCTACAGAATTCTTTCACTAGAAACAAGTTTTAATTAATAACCTAAGAAAATGTTTGTATATAAATGACAGTTAAGACATTTCTAATTTAGTTGAACACTATGCATAGGAGCCATACTGGTTTTAAAAGATGTGGGTTCTTAAATTTTACTATGCATAGTCACAGAAAGACAACTCTTACAGGGATAATCTCAAGATTGATTGGATCAAAAACATATTCATCTATTGGTCTGTTTAATGGTTTTATTGTGTACAGAGAATGAAGAATCATGTTTATTTACAAAAATAAATTTAAAAATGTATTCCTCTTTTATTTCTAAGAAAACAATTACTAAGAGAATGAATTAGTTTTGAACTTCATAGCTTTAAATTGATAAGTTTTCTAACCTTAAAACTTCTAAGTTACACTATATTCAATCCTTTTCTGATTTCTTCTGCAAATGCTCACATGACTGTTTTTAAAATTCCAAACACTTTTTATTTAAAGAAAATACAAATCCATTTTTACTTGGAATGTAAATACATCTTTTAAGGAATATAGTTCACAAGTAACCCACTCTCAAATTTGAGTTTCAACTCTGATTTTATGAAATCAAAATAAATTCAAAGAATCAAGTTCTAAAGTTTTCAAGAGTTAGCATAAAAAGCAAATTCTTGTAGTTGAAAATAGTCCTAATGTTGTAAAAACAGAAAACATCTTGTTTGTATAATGCAATATATATTTTTTTCTGCTAGTCTAAATTTATTTTTGGGCCCGTGAAATAAATCCTTCAGAACTATCAGAGTAAGGATCTCTAACTTCTTGTGCAAACTGTTCTGGGTTTAGCAAACTGGTCTACAATTTAAGAAAAATTTATAAATGTTTATTTATTATTTTTAATCTGTTCTGTGATCTTTGTTCAAGTGAATCTGAAGGCAATTTCTTTTTGTTGAGCTAAGATTTTCTTTACAAGTTACAACAGAGTAAAGAATACTTTTTATTCCCAGGAGATATATTTCTGTACATTTGTTCAAAATTCATATAACAGTAAATTGTGTAATAAAGAACTGAGATAAAAACAATCTTAAACCTGACTCAGTTAATAACAACATGAACAGATCTTTTGATCCACATTTGAGTTATTTTCATTCATAAATTTCAGCTTTGGTGAAGTTTTCTATGACATTATAATTAGAGTTTAGAAGAGTGTTTGTGACAGTTTTTGTTGATATAAATTATGTAAGTGTTTATGAGAATCTTGAACAGAAAATTATTTGCTATAGTGACTGTTGTTATAACCATTTGTAGTGTATTGGTGTATGCCCAAATAACACAGATCCAACTTTATTTTAACATGGTATGTGATTATAAAGGTATACATATTCTAATAATTTCTTTTTTATCTTCCTTTCATTTTTAGAGATAATTTTTTTATACAGACAAGTTTTGTTTATAATAGTATTTATATTGGCATTGGCAGATCAGTTTCTGTATCTTGGTATCAAATTATCTACATTTTGTGCAAGTTCTTAAGATTCTGAGTATCAATTGGTTTCAAACAGGTTTTGTCATAGTATGCATCTTTGATATGATAATGAGTTTTGAATGTTTGTGAATGTGACAAAGGGGATTTGGGGAATTTAAACATATTTTAGAATACCTGTTACAGAAACATTAGTGATTTTGTTAATAGTTGGCTAATTGTTAATATAGAGATCTTCTAAATTCTTTTATCTTTATTTACAATTTTTGTTGAGAATTATATTATTATTTATTTTTATTTTGTTGTAACTTCAATTTTTTCCTATAATGTCTTCAGCTTTTGCTGAAATTATGACATCTGCAAGAAAGATTTCTGGTTGCTTATCCTATATGAAATGTGATTTTCTTAAAAACTATTGTGCTATTAAAAACAGCAAACAATTCATTATATTTATTTTTTATTTTTATTTTTTTGTTGGTGGATTAATTTTCATATCTTGGTGTGATAGGTATAAAAGAACTGCTCACATTTTGTATTATTTCTTGTTAAGGTTTCAAGCTTTTTATTGACTTAACTAATTTTTTAAGAAAGAATGAAACAAAGAAAGAAATTTGAGGAAATTTAAAGTCTGTGTGATAATTTGCATCTTTGGAATAATTTTAAATGTTCAGTATTGTCATGTGAGTATGATGTTATGTTTTGAGTGTTGAAACACTGCCCTGTCACATAGTTTAAATACATTTTATAACACCTATTCTAAAGTCATAAGTGATTTACACTATATTGTTCAGATTATTCTCTTCATTTTTATTGCCATGTTTACTATATTTCAGTCGTTTTATGCTCCAGCCTTCTTTAAACTTTTCTGTTACACCCAATGGTGTGTAGGGCAGCGTTTTTGCTATTTCCGTAACAAACTGTTTTTTATGGGGCAGGGTTGTTAGCCCTGCACCCAACCCCCAAACCTGGAGGAAGGGGATTTTCTAGGTGTAGCTTAGCTATGACACAGAGCCGAAAGTAGGGGTTACCCAGTGAGAATCAAACTCACTACTCAGTTAAAATGATTCTAGTGAGATGAGCTTGCTAGCCATTACACCATGTCGAGGTGCCCCCAGCCTTCTTTGGGTGCTAGGAATTTTGAACTTAACCCTTTATTACAATCACTATTGTACATCATTCTCATTCCATGTGTGATGCCACTTCTGGGTTCAAAACCCATAGCATCTGAAAAAGGCCAGTGCATACAATGGCTGAAATATTATAAATATAGCAATAAAGATGAAGACAATACCACAATGTAAATAGTTTAAATACTACTTTATCTCAGAAGTATAGACAAATACATAAGTGATTTGTTAAATTAACTTTGTGGGATTACTCCACTTTGTCTGCTACTAGGTGACATTCTATTCAGGAGTATAAAAGGAAGAGACAAAATTTATTCAGGAGTATAAAAGGAAGAGACAAAATTTTTCTTATTCTTTTTTTTCCTTTTTGCTCTACACTACAGTAAGTAGATGCCTAGTCTTAATCTCTGAGAAAACTTAATCATATGAGAAAACTGACCACTTAAGTTCACACAACCATGTGGCACATTATACATGTAACATCACCACCACTAATCTCATAAATGCTTTAATTTTCATTTTAAGCTATTTGTAACCATTCCACTTGAGATTGGCTGAAAAAGTGAGGCCGAGGAGGTTCAGTGTATTTCTATCAGAGAAACTAGTGTGATCCATACTGATGGAAGAGAAAAAAGCTACTCTATGTTGGTTAAAAGAGAGCAGCTCAGTTTTATTAGCATTAAAATTTATGAGCCATTTCTTACCTCAATCCATCACATATTGAAGATCCTGTCCAAGAGCAGATGCAAGGTTTACTTTGTCAGCACTAGCAGATTTCATATTGAGACAGGAGTAGATGGTAGTGTAATCTGCACTGATGCCTACTTCCTACATCAGGAAAATCATTGAAGATAAGGAAAAGCATAGGACCTTGAACCTTGAGGGACACCCACGTTCACATGAAAGGATTTGGAAGCATGCCTATTAAAAATGACCATCATTTGACAGGAACGATTGGATTAAAATGAACAATCTTTCAGTTATCCTATAACTTGCATAGAAGGCCACCATTCCAAAACCTGTGAAACACTTTCGAGATATCCAAAGCAATAGCTCGAGCTTCGCCATTCTTATCAAGGGCCTGATACACACACACACACACACACATATATATATATATATATATATATATATATATATATATATATATATATAATTGTCTTTCTTTCCTCTTTTGGATCATGTTGTACTTTATATAAATATATGTACAAAATCCTCACATGCTGAATACATTTCTTTTGAAAGGCAGAAACCTCACTTTTTACAAGGTAACAGTATCCATAGGCTTAAACCTTAATATGGATAGCACCTAAAATTTGAATTTTTTCTTATAATTTGTTTTGTTGAGTATCATTGCATTATTCACAAGGAGCAGTCTTATATCATTGTAATTTTTACATTTCTCTAATTTGTGATGATGTATTTTGGTTGGAATTATGTATAAAAGTTAGATAAATAAATCTATAATCTGATAAGTATTTATTGGGAAAAAATTGAACTGAAAATTTCATTGTATAATGTAATCTATATGATTAATATTCACTACTTAAGTACACGTGCAAAAAAGACAATGTTGAAAAATACTTGTGCAAAATAAATACTTTTGTATCATAAGAATATGAACTTAATAATGTCTGTGTGTGTTTATTTCTGTTTTTCTGCTTTGTTAGCCAGTCAATTATCAGAGTGTTTTTTTCTGTTTTCTTTATTATTTTATATAAAAAGACAAACTTGATATCACATATTTGATATATAATAGTTTCTATTTCTTTTTTTTTCATGGATAAGTTATAAATTAAAATGTACTGGTACTTCAAACCTGACAGTATCTGGATATCTTACTATAAATACAAAATAATTTCTTTGAGAAAATGTTTAGATTGTATCCTAGGTGTGTTATTTTAAAAAAATAAGTTATAGATTATTTGATATTTTCCTTCAGAATATTCTCGGAGATTCCTAAATGTGAGTAAGATTAATACAATAGCATATGTTATATATTTGTATCTTTTTGAAAGATAAAGAAACTTTAAATTGAAAAAGCAAAACAAGACTTAAAGATTCTTTTACTTTGATTAACAAACTGTGGCAGGTTTTATTGTTACCGAGGATTTCACTTTATCAATTTTGAAAATTGTTTCAAGGAGTGTTATTTAAAGACAGTTCATTTAATTTTTCTACATATTTGTAAAGTCTAATACTGAAATCAGATAAAGTCATTTTCACATCATATTTAAAAACCATCTGTTAAAACAAATACAATATGTGATTCAGACTTAGACTCTTATCAAAAACCATTCTTCTTTTGAACAGAATAACTTTTATTTTCACATTGCTTAGAATTTTTAAATGGTTACCCATTAAAATATTAACAAGACCAAACATTGCTGAACTGAAGTGTTCATTGAAGAATTGAGGTTCATAATATAATTGTAAAATTTTTAATTGTAGAATCTTTACTGTTCAAGTTATTTTGGAGGTTATATATCTCAAAAGTTTTATTATTAAAGATATCTTTAATTATAAATCTATATAATAGTGTTATATTTTGCAGTAGGAATTTTCGATAACTCAGCCTTT